>JASPKZ010007777.1:0-212561 GCA_030220185.1 Diploptera punctata | reverse complement strand
AACCATAGGGTTGGTCAGTTCCAGTAGTCAGTAAACCATGAGGCATGTCAGTCCAGTAGTCAATACCCCATGAAGCTAGTTAGTCCAGTAGTCAGTAACCCATGAGGTTGGTCAATCCAGTAATCAGTAACCCATGAGGCTAGTTAGTCCAATAGTCAGTAACCCATGAGGTTGGTCAATCCAGTAGTCCGTAAACCATGAGGATAGTCAATCCAGTAGTCTGTACCCAATGAGGTTGGTCAGTCCATAAGTCAGTACCCCAGGAAGATAGTTAGTCCAGTAGTCAGTAAACACCGGTGGTTGGTCAGTCAAGTAGTCAGTACCAAAGATGTTCGTCAGTCCAGTATCAGTTCACCTCATGAAGCTATGTAGTCAGTAATCAGTAACCAGACGGTGGTCAGGCCAGGAGCAGTACCCCATGAGCCTAGTAGTACAGTAGTCAGTAACCATGGAGGTGTTGTTCCAGCCAGTAGTCAGTAAACTATGAGGGCAAGTCAGTCAGTAGGTCAATACCCGTTGAAGAGTTAGTCAGTAGTCAGTAACCCATGAGGTTGGTCAGTCCAGTAGTCAGTAAACCATGACGCAATTCAGTCCTGTAGTCAATACCCCATGAAGCTAGTTAGTCCAGTAGTCAGTAACCCATGAGGTCGGTCAGTCCAGTAGTCAGTACCCAATGAGGCTGGTCAGTCCACTAGTCAGTACCAATGAGGCTAGTCAGTCCAGTAGTCAGTACCCCATGAAGCTAGTTAGTCCACTATTCAGTAACCCATGAGGTTGGTCAATCCAGTAATCAGTAACCCATGAGGCTAGTTAGTCCACTAGTCAGTAACCCATGAGGTTGGTCAATCCAGTAGTCCGTAAACCATGAGGATAGTCAATCCAGTAGTCTGTACCCAATGAGGTTGGTCAGTCCATAAGTCAGTACCCCAGGAAGATAGTTAGTCCAGTAGTCAGTAACCCATGAGGTTGGTCAGACCAGTAGTCAGTACCCCATGAAGCTAGTTAGTCCAGAAATCAGTATCCCATGAGGTTGGTCAGCCCAGTAGTCACCCATGAGGCTAGTCAGTCCAGTAGTCAGTATACCATAAGGTTGGTCAGTCCTGTAGTCAGTACCAAATAAGGCCAGTCAGTCCAGTAGTCAGTAACCCTTGAGGTTGGTCAGTCCAGTAGTCTGTACCACATGAGGATGGTCAGTCCAGTAGTCAGTAACCCTTTAAGTATGTTAGTCCAGTAGTCAGTAACCCATGAGGTTGGTCAGCCAAGTAGTCAGTAACCCATCAGCTTGGTCAGTCCAGTAGTCAGTAACCCATGAGGTTGGTCATTCCAGTAGTCAGTATCCCATGAGGCTAGTCAGTCCAGTAGTCAGTAACCAATGAGGTTGTTCAGTCAAGTAGTCAGTACCCCATGAGGCAAGTCAGTCCAGTAGTCAGTAACCCATGAGGTTGGTCAGTCCAGTAGTCCGTATCCCATGAGGCTAGACCGTCCAGTAGTCAGTACCCCATGAGGTTGGTCAATCCAGTAGTCAGTACCCCATGAGGTTGGTCATTCCAGTAGTCAGTACCCCATGAGGCTGGTTAGTCCAGTAGTCAGTACCCCATGAGGCTGGTCGGTCCAGTAGGGAGAAACCCACGATGCTGGTCAGCCCAGTAGTCAGTATCCCATGAGGCTAGTCAGGTCAGTAGTCAGTAACCCATGAGGCTAGTTAGTCCAGTAGTCAGTAACCCATGAGGCTAGTCAGTCCAGTAGACAGTACTCCATGAGGCTAGTTAGTCCAGTAGTCAGTAACCCATAAGGCTAGTTAGTCCGGTAGTCAGTAACCCATGAGGCTGGTTAGTCCAGTAGTCAGTACCCCATGAGGCTGGTCAGTCCAGTAGGGAGAAACCCACGATGCTGGTCAGCCCAGTAGTCAGAATCCCATGAGGCTAGTCAGGTCAGTAGTCAGTAACCTATGAGGCTAGTTAGTCCAGTAGTCAGTACCCCATGAGGCTAGTCAGTCCAGTAGACAGTACTCCATGAGGTTCGTCAGTCCAGTAGTCAGTACCCCATGAGGTTGGTCAGTCCAGTTGTCAGTACCCCATAAGAGTGGTCAGTCCAGTTGTCAGTACACCATGAGGATGATCAGTCCACTAGTCAGTAACCCATGAGGCCAGTCAGTCCAGTAGTCAGTACCCCATGATGCCTGTCAGTCCAGTAGTCAGTAACCCATAAGGCTAGTCAGTCCAGTAGTCAGTAACCATCAGGCTAGTCAGTCCAGTAGTCAGTAACCCATGAGGCTAGTCAGTCCAGTAGTCAGTACCCATGAAGCTAGTCAGTCCAATAGACAGTAATCCATGAGGCTAGTTAGTCCAGTATTCAGTATCCCATGAGGCTAGTCCGACCAGTAGTCAGGAACACATGAAGCTAGTCAGTCCAGTAGGCAGTACCCCATGAGGTTGGTCAGTCGAATAGTCAGTAACCCATGAAGGTAGTCAGTCCAGTAGTCAGTAACCCATGAAGCCAATCAGTCCAGTAGTCACTAACCCATGAGGCTTGTCAGTCAAGTAGTCAATACCCCATGAGGTTGGTGAGTCCAGTAGTCAGTACCCCATGAGGCTAGTCAGTCCAGTAGTCACTACCCATGAGGCTAGCAAGTCCAGTAGTCAGAAACACATGAGCCTAGTAAGTTCAGTAGTCACTACCCTATGAGGCTATTCAGTCCAGTAGTCAGTCAGCAATGAGGCTAGTCAGTCCAGTAGTCAGTACCCCAATGAAGCTAGTTAGTCCACTATTCAGTATCGCATGAGTTTGTTCAATCCAATAGTCAGTAACCCATGAGGCTAGTCTATCCAGTAGTCATTACCCCTTGAGGTTGGTCAGTCCATAAGTCATTACCCCATGAAGCTTGTTAGTCCAGTAGTCAGTATCCCATGAGGTTGGTCTGTCCAGTAGTCAGTAACCCATGAGGCTACTCAGTCCAGTATTCAGTAAACCATCAGGTTAGTCAGTCCAGTAGTCAGTACCCCATGAGGTTGGTCAGACCAGTAGTCAGTACCCCATGAAGCTAGTTACTCCAAAAGTTAGTATGCCATGAGGTTGGTCAGTCCAGTAGTCACCCATGAGGCTATTCAGGCCACTAGTCAGAAAAACCATGAGGTTGGTCAGTCCTGTAGTCAGTACCCCATGAGGCTAGTCAGTCCAGTAGTCAGTACCCCATGAAGTTATTAGTTAGTCCAGTAGTCAGTACTCCATGAGACTAGTCAGTCCGTGTCAGGAATAATGAGGTCTGGTCAGTCCAGTAGTCAGTACCCCATGAGACTAGTCAGTCCAGTAGTCTTAACCATGAGGATGGTCAGTCCAGTAGAGTAGTAGTCCCCCATGAAGACTAGTCAGTCCAGTAGTCAGTACCCCATGAAACTGGTCAGTCCAGTAGACAGTACCCCATGCGACTAGTCAGTTCAGTAGTCAGTACCCCATGAGACTGGTCAGTCCAGTAGTCAGTAACCCATGAGAATAGTCAGTCCAGTAGTCAGTATCCCATGAGACTGGTCAGTCCAGCTGTCAGTACCCCATGAGACTGGTCAGTCCAGTAGTCAGTACCCCATGAGACTGGTCAGTCCAGTAGTCAGTAACCCATGAGACTGGTCAGTCCAGTAGTCAGTAACCCATGAGACTGGTCAGTCCAATAGTCAGTACCCCATGAGACTGGTCAGTCCAGTGGTCAGTATCCCATGAGACTGGTCAGTCCAGTAGTCAGTACCCCATGCGACTGCTCAGTCCAGTAGTCAGTTCTCCATGAGGTTTGTTAGTCCAGTAGTCATTACCCCATGAGACTGCTCAGTCCAGTAGTCAGTACTCCATAAGGTTGGTCAGTCCAGTAGTCAGTACCCCATGAGGCTAGTTAGTCCAGTAGTCAGTACCCCATGAGTTTGGTCAGACCAGTAGTCAGTACCGCATGAGACTGATCAGTCCCGTAGTCAGTACCCCATGAGGTTGGTCAGTCCAGTAGTCAGTTCCCCATGAGGCCAGACAGTCCAGTAGTCAGTACCCCATGAGGTTAGTCAGTCCAGTAATCAGTACCCAATGAGGCTAGTCAGTCCAGTAGTCAGTAACCCATGAGGTTGGTCAGTCCAGCAGTCAGTACCCAATGAGGTTGGTCAGTCCAGTAGCCAGTGCCCCATGAGCCCAGTCGGTCCAGTATTCAGTACCCCATGAGGTTGGTCAGTCCTGTAGTCAGTACCCCATGAGGCTAGTCAGTCCAGTAGTCAGTAACCCATGAGGTTGTTCAGTTCAGTAGCCAGTACCCCATGAGGCCAGTCGGTCCAGTAGTCAGTATCCCATGAGGTTGTTCAGTCCAGTAGTCAGTACCCCATGAGGCTAGTCAGTCTAGTAGTCAGTAATCCATGAGTTTGGTCAGTCCAGTAGTCAATTCCCCATGAGGCTAGTCAGTCCAATAGTCAGTAACCCAAGAGGTTGGTCAGTCCAGTAGTCAGTACCCCATGAGGCTAGTCAGTCCAGTAGTCAGTAACCCATGAGGTTGGTCAGTCCAGTAGTCAGTACTTCATGAGGCTAGTAAGTCCAGTAGTCAGTAACCCATGAGGTTGGTCAGTCCAGTAGTCAGTACCCCATGAGGCTAGTCAGTCCAGTAGTCAGTAACCCATGAGTTTGGTCAGTTCAGTAGTCAGTACCCCATGATGCCAGTCAGTCCAGTAGTCAGTACCCATGAGGCCAATCAGTCCAGTAGTCAGTACCCTATGAGGCCAGTCAGTCCAGTAGTCAGTACCCCATGAGGCCAGTCTGTCCAGTAGTCAGTACCCCATGAGGCTAGTCAGTCCAGTAGTCAGTTACCCATGAGGTTGGTCAGTCCAATAGTCAGTACCCCATGAGGCTAGTCAGTCCAGTAGTCAGTATCCCATGAATTTGGTCAGTCCAGTAGTCAGTACCACATGAGGCAAGTCAGTCCAGTAGTCAGTACCCCATGAGGTTGTTCAGTCCAATAGTCAGTACCCCATGAGGCTAGTCAGTCCAGTAGTCAGTAACCCATGTGGTTGGTCAGTCCAGTAGTCAGTACCCCATGAGGTTGGTCAGTCCTGTAGTCAGTACCCCATGAGGCTAGTCAATCCAGTAGTCAGTAACCCATGTGGTTGGTCAGTCCAGTAGTCACTACCCCTTGAGACTAGTCAGTCCAGTAGTAAGTAACCCATGTGGTTGTTCAGTCCAGTATTCAGTACCCCATGAGGCTTGTTAGTTCAGTTGTCAGTACCCCATGAGGCTTTTTATACCAGTAGTCAGTACCCTATGAGGCTAGTCCGTTCAGTAGCCAGTAACCCATGTGGTTGGGCAGTCCAGTAGTCAGTACCCCATGAGGCTTGTTAGTCCAGTAGTCAGTACCCCATGAGGCTTGTTGGTCCAGTAGTCAGAACCCCATGAGGCTTGTTAGTCCAGTAGTCAATACCCCATGAGGCTAGTCAGTCCAGTAGTCAGTAACCCATGTGGTTGGTCAGTCCAGTAGTCTGTACACCATGAGGATTGTTAGTCCAGTAGTCAGTACCTCGTGAGGCTGGTTAGACCAGTAATATCATATTTAATTTGATTTTAAGTTCGTGCTTTTATTGTAACATAATCATCCTGCTAACACTGTCCTCTGCTACTCTATAACCAGGTAAATTATTCTAAATTCATTTACACACTAGACAAATTGTTGGCCAAAATATAAAAGTCATGTTACGTAAATATAATATTGGTCATTAGACTCCAATGCAAGGTATTATGTAAGAAAACAATGTTTGTTACATATATCACACCAAGATAAACTACGAGTGTCCGAACATTTTTCTTATCAGAGCAGAGTAAGGCACGGTTTTTTCCTGTCACCTTTGTTATTTGCTTTGGCCTTAGACGACATAATGGCAAATGCATGTAATCGAATAGATCTGAATGGTAGACTTGCCGGCGATGTTGGTTTATTGCCACACAGATTCTCTGACACCTAAAGAAGATTAAGAGTAGTCAGCAATCACAGATGGACTGTGCCTGAATAAACAAAAAAAAAACGAATTATGAGAGTAAAAATGCAACTGAAACGCGATTGCAGGTCAATGGTACAGAAATAGAAGAGGTAGCCTAATTCAAGTTTTTAGAAAGCATGATATATATATATATATATATATATATATATATATATATATATAAAAGAGAATCAGAAGAAAATATTAAGGTTATAATTAGAAAATAAAAAGCTGTATTCTCACAATTGTCACCCATATGGAAAACAATCTTTAGCTTTTTGTCACTTACGGAATTGAAATGGCCAGATTTCGATGTATTTTTTCATGATGAACACGAAAATGACAGTGAAATTGTCGGCAGTAGTCTCATTTTTCGTAATTTTGAAGAATTTCTTTGAGTACAAATTTTCCCCTCCTTAAATCTCGTAATATTAAGATTTCTTACCTCAGTTAAGAGCGTTTCGTTTTAGCTTGTCTGCTATAATGAACCTCAGGGACATATCTCACCATTGGCCAACAATATTCAGCTAGCATAGATGTATTCTATTTGCCTTGGTATCGTCTTTCAAATTATGAGATCGTATGGTGAAAATTTTCCAATCCAAACGAGAGTGGAAAAAAAAATTAAATTACATATTACACCCCATTTCATGATAAGCTAGTAACATATTCTCCACACATTGTCTATAGTGTGGAGTCCGATTGTTCCCCAAGAAATTTAAAGCAACTGCCATGATTCCCATGCCATTTTTTTAAAGTTCCGAAAAGTGTTTATCCTTGAAGAGTTCTCTGATCTAGAAACCAAAAAAAAATACCTTCATTAATTTTAATTGTACTTAGTCTCGGAAATGTTGTGACTAAAAACCTAAATTCATTCCCATCAGGTACTTAAATGCACTCACATCAGTAAAACTGCATTAAGATATACTTTGATGAATTTAAAAATCGCCATTCTTCTGGTCTATGTTGCATTGTTTATAGCATACATTAGATCTTGTATATTGTTGCAGCATACAATGTCATTATTTAAAAAAAATGTTGAAGTGGCTTCTGGCATGTACTATATGCAGAGACCTTTATATTCTCGCTAATATTCTTAAACTAAGTCGCAAAGCCAGGAGCTCTGCTTTTGCATTTGAGATTTCTAAGTCTCAGACAAAATCATTTAATTCCTCTTGAGTCGTTCTGTGTGACTGAGTTGGAATTTTAGGAATGAAGTCAGGATCATGGGATGTGCATGGTCTGGGTATTTCTTCCGAAATGCTGGATTTCGTTTCATTGTCTGAATCAATATTATAGAAGTCTGGTAGTACTGGAATAGGAAGCTCTTTAGAGTGTGGCACTGGACGAATAGCTGAAGGTATATTGGAATAATTCTTAGATGACCTCTTATTTTTTAAAATAAACTCAACTGGTGGGACCATACAAAAATAACAATCACTTACATGATTAGATTGTTTACTCCAAATCATGGGGATTTCTTCTATCCTTTCAATCAGTCACTAAGATTTGCAGAACAGCCAATTGTAGCAAATATGTGGAGCAAAATTGTTGTCAAGATCCTCTATTTTGCATCCAAAATAAATATTAGTTCGCTTCCTTAATGAATGAACTTATATGTCGCTTTGGTAATGCGAACGTCACTTTTCCACAAATATAACAAAAGTTATGTGGACTATATACACAATTTCGTGGCATTTTAGCTTTTATTACACTGCAATCATATCTCTGCGCATAATTTTAAAAATGTATCTGATAAAATATAGACATATCACACAAAACTGCACATCTATATAACTTATACACCAAGGCACAAACCATTGTTCGCTCATGAAATTCCACTTCAACTGATTTCACAACCTGTTGGGATAAGCACCGACCCTTTATGATAAATCGTATCTATATTATACAGCTGTCACTGTCTCCCTCTAAGGGTGTTTCCTTTACCTTCACACTGACTACAACATTCACAGCATACGCAGTAACACTACGCATGCTGATAATTTAAAAACCAGACCACTGATATCATTTTAATTGTCATATTCGTAATTAGGAGTTTCATCTTAATATAAGACAGTTACTTTTACTTCCGTAACTTTTTGGCTGTTGTCCAGTGTAATTAAATACATTTCAACTAAAACTAAATTAAGACTATTCAATAGTAAAGTGAAAAGTATGTGGGCGTGAGACTTGGAAAGGAACAATTACATTATATACAAATTGCAAGTACGTACCTGAGATTTATTTTGATATAATCTATAGGTCAAAAAATTATCAAACGAGGATTTATGTAAGATAACATCACAGGATGAAATCTGGTAGGAGATTAAATATCGCAAATTGAAATAGATTGGATACACTCTCAGAAGAGAACAAGACGGTATTCCAAAGAGATCTCTGGAATTCACAGGTATGCCTAGAAAAAGAGGAAGACTAAATATTGCATGGCTCAACACTGTGTAATAACAAAAATTGAACAACGAGGGAAAAGTCAGGAATTTTTCAAATAACAGAGTCTAGTGGCGTGCTTTCACAAAGGTCATGTGTTTACAATAGAACTGACAAGGAAAGTACTTGGGCTCGAACAAACACATATACACCAAAATCATGTGAGAGATAATTTAAAGGTTCCTTATTGCACTAGTGAAACTCGCTCATCTGCATAACTCTGTAGTCGTCCGTTAGAGGCCTCTGCGTGTGCCATGCCTTATTGCACATTGACCTGCCGGTACGCTAGTCGAGACCAGGAGGGACAGTGTGCTTCTGAAGTTGCGTTTTATTAAGTTATTTGTGTAGCGAAGCGTCAGATGGGTCGGCGATTGGTAATCAATCCTGCAAATGTATTGCGATTGGTTGAGATGAAGTTACGAAGAACTATTCTTCGTGAATATGGTATTGGTGTAAAAGATGAATCATTTGCATGTTTTCTGGTATCTATTATAGTGCAGAAATATGAGCATAAGTTAGAAACAGATACTTTGTAACACTAACACATAATCATGATGCTAGTGATGATAATATCGAACAACTCGTTGCAAGCGGTAGTGATACGGCAAGTGCGGGGAGAGGAGATGGAAGTAGTGAAAGTGAATTCCAACCCTCTCCTGATAAGAAGGTTAAAGTCGCAAGTATCATCACGGCGTTTGATGACAACGCACTAAAGAACATATACGATGATTATCACGTAAGAGGTATCAACACATACAAGCTTCTGAAAAGATACCCTAAACTGAAGGCTAAAGGCAATATTAAAAACATACTGGACTACGTGGCAAAGAAACGAGAAGGAAATACAGTTTTCAAAGGAAATTGTACACTGCAGTTCAAGATCATCAAGGAGCGTGTAATGGTGAAATTTGATGAAGCGCGAGAATGCGGTTCCGCCGTTTATTATCGAGATTTACAACATTGGGTATTGGACATAGCCAAAAATCTCAGGTATACAAACTTTAAAGCTTCAGTAGGATTTATTACTAATTTGAAAAATGAGTTTAGGATAATATCACACCGTATCACTATGCTCCAAGCACGAAAAGATAACGATGACGAAGAAGAGCTGAATCAAAGAGCTCAAACGTTTGTTGCTGACGTCAGTGAGCATATCACGACAGAAAAAAATCGAAATTAGTTCTGTATGGAACTGTGATCAGAGTCAGTTCATTAGTTCTGTATGGAACTGTGACCAGAGTCAGTTCATTAGTTCTGTATGGAACTGTGATCAGAGTCAGTTCATTAGTTCTGTATGGAACTGTGACCAGAGTCAGTTCATTAGTTCTGTATGGAACTGTGACCAGAGTCAGTTCATTAGTTCTGTATGGAACTGTGACCAGAGTCAGTTCATTAGTTCTGTATGGAACTGTGATCAGAGTCAGTTCATTAGTTCTGTATGGAATTGTGATCAGAGTCAGTTCATTAGTTCTGTATGGAACTGTGACCAGAGTCAGTTCATTAGTTCTGTATGGAACTGTGACCAGAGTCAGTTCATTAGTTCTGTATGGAACTGTGATCAGAGTCAGTTCATTAGTTCTGTATGGAACTGTGGTCAGAGTCAGTTCATTAGTTCTGTATGGAACTGTGACCAGAGTCAGTTCAAGTATGAGCTTTCTTCTGACAGAACGCTATCCATGAAAGGGGAGAGAAACACTGTCTCGATGTTGCAATCAGTTAACAGTGCAACACATAGTTACACGATCGATGTTGCTATATCAATGGAAGGACGATTGGCAGACAAACTCTATATTTGCTTCCAAGAACATTGTGGAAAGTTTTGGACCCCGTGTGTCGAGGGAAATAGAAAGTCGGTGCCCTCCAAATGTCTTCATCGATGCAAGCGTGAGTTGAAAGATGACGAAACAACATCTGAGGACGTTTTTTCTGTCAGTTTTGAATCCAAATTTGTCGAGAAAGTCATTAGCACTTTGTGACTCCTGGTCTGGACATAAGGACGAAAAGTACTACTGGAAGCATCTGGCGGAAACGATGTACATTTAAAAATAATTCCACCTAAAACTACAAAACATGCACAACTTCTGTATATGTATTTCTTCAGGCAATATAAAATATATTCCAAGAGAATAACAGACTTTATTAAACTACGTTCCAGTAATATACAGCCAAAATTGCATGACAGATTCTTTATCATGAATTTGCATTCTGTCATTTACAATCAGTTATCTGCGGGAGTTTATAGACCAATGATTCGTTACGCGTAGCAGAACGCTGGCTACGATATTGGTGAACCAGTGGACAACTTCAAAAGTGTAATTGACGTGGCGTTCAACACTGATATTATAGAATGTGCAAATATGATATGCGATCAACTTGCTTTTCTTCACTGTGTGTTTTGCAGTCATTCATATTGCTGTGAGCATTTTATTCAAAGTCCCCATTTACATTTATAGTTAAGATATCTGCATTGCGTATGGTTTCTACAGTACCATCTGCAGTGATATCTAGAGCATGATTGCAGAGTTTTGTAGAAAAACAACACCCACCAGCAAATCGAGAGGTACGTAATGGTCCTGTAACTAAACTTTCATGCAGATATGTTTGTTCGAGCCCAAGTACTTTCCTTGTGAGAGGAAATACTACTACTACTACTGCTACTGTTACTGCAGCTGCTACTGCTACTGCTACTACTACTATTACTACTACTTCTATTTCTACTACTTCTATTTCTACTACTTCTACTTCTTCTACTACTTCTACTTTTACTACTACTACTACTACTACTACTGCTTCTACTACTGCTTCTACTTCTACTATTTCTACTTCTACTTCTACTACTTGAACTTCTACTTCTTCTTCTACTTCTACTTCTTCTTCTTTTACCACTACTACTACCTTTACTACTACAACTACAAATAATGCAATACAGGCTTATGAATTTCGTATACTGTACTTGCTTTAAAAATACTTTTGTGTAATATTTAATTTAATTTACTTCCACAATTTATTGAATCCCTACAACTCTTCTGGGCAGACCCCAAACACGTAAATTAATTTTATATATTAACATAATGTGTTTGAAACCTATTAAAATCATGAAATATATTTGCATTAAAATTACGTACGTATGTTGTGCTTGTCCAATTTTTTAACGAAATTTTCACATATTTTGAAATGTATTCCTTATACGTAGGAATAACTTATACAATTCCTAACTTAAAGATCGTCGAATTACTTTCCATAGTTACCATTGCATTATTAGTAGTTAATGTATTTATTGTGATAATAATATTTTATGTCCAATATTATCAGGCTGTCATATTACATTTTTAGCTGTGATAAAGATATTTACAACCAAAGGGAAATAGCTTATACAGAGGATAATTGGAAAAACTTAGCTCAGGGTAGGGATGTGTGTCCGCGCGGCCATAAAACTATGGTTCGATCGTGCCATTGAGTTATTTAGTTAGTTAGTTACTTCTATTGATCTTGATACGTGAAAAGAAAATAGTCTAGATGTTTTGTTTACAGAGTGACTTTCCAGTTTTTTTCAGGTGTATTGCCGTGCAGAGTAAGCGAGAATTTCAAATAGAGAAAGATTATGTCTCTTCCTGGACTGTCCACGTAGCACAATGGTTTAGTGCACCAGTGCTTAAAGCTGGAGATCTTGGGTTCAAATTCCAGTTTAGGCCGAACATTTTCTCTTTAGTTGTATTAACTATTGCATGCAAACAAGCCTAATTACATTCATTTCAATATTAAGTTTGTAATTAGCGTATATGCCACTGAATAAATTCTCATTATAATGTCTTGTTAGTAGAAGCAACTATGTTGTTATGTGAATAGAAGTTCACTAATTCGGGTAATTGGGGATTTCAAATAGAGAAAGATTTGTGTCTCTTCCTGGAGTGCACAAGTAGCACAATAATTTAGCATGCCAGTGAGCGAAACGTAAGATCTTGGTTTCATATCTCGGTTTAGGCGGAAACTTTTTTCTTTAGTTGTATTAGCCTCAATCAACTAGACGAAATCTATGGCTAAGGAGAGTTGCAGGCATACCAAGTGCGTCCGTTCCTTAGCACTAAAAAATTAACATTGCTAGTTTAGAATACTACATCTAGCTTGAGTACATTTGAGAAATGTGTTAAATTTAACATTCTAAATCATTATTGTAACACAAAAATAGAAGTTATTGATTCAAAAGATCATTGAAAACTAGAGGAAAATAAACAATAATTTAAGTAAATTAATTCTTTTAACATTAACAATTAGACTTAAGAACCTAAAGCCTTCTCTATCATTCAACCAGGTTAGATAAAACAATTAATATTTTACCAAGTTACTATAAAAATAAATGATTACATAGCATGCCTACAATGCAATTTCTATATAAAATGCACAATGATTTACTCCAAATTTAATGAATACTGTAAAAAAGGAGAAAGATGGTAATAAAATTATTTAATGAAAGTAAAAATACAATTTACACAGAATATATTTCATTGTTTTATTATTTATATCATTATCATAATTAAATTAAATGTCACATCCTAGATAATTGAGATGGTTCACCTGTTCTATGATTTTGTTTCCTATTACTATTTTCGATCTGATTTGATTTTTCCCTTGGAATGCCATTACCTTGGTTTTTTCTATGGATATTTTGAGATTATATTGTTCACATATATTATGTAGTTTAAAAATATTCCTTTGAAGTTCGTCTTCCGTATTTGCTATTATTACCTGGTCATCAGCGTATAATAATGTTTTCAAGTAGTGTGTTTTATCTAATTTTATTCCTTTTTTGTTTCTTTCTTCGTTCCATTTTCCTATTATATCATTGATGTATAGGTTAAATAAAACTGGAGAGATACTGCATCCTTGTTTAACTCCTTGATTAGTATGAATTTTATTTTTACTTACTTCATTTCTAGTTTTTGTAACAAAATTTGTGTTCCAGTACAAACTCTTTATAGCTGCTATTAAGTGTTTCGGAATTCCTTTTTCTTTTAAAATTGTCCAGAGTTTTCCTCTGTCTACTTTATCAAATGCCTTGACAAAATCAATAAAAGCTATGTGTGTTTCCTTGTTATATTCTCTTCTTTTGTTTATAAATTCTTTTATCGTAAATATATTATCCATACATGAACGCCCTGGTCTGAATCCACTTTGTTCTTCTGTTAACATTACCTCTGCTATTTGTTTTAACCTAAATGTTAAGATTCTTGAGTATACTTTATAGCCTGCAGTTAAAATGCTTATTCCTCTGTAGTTGTTGCAGTCGTTACGTTCTCCTTTCTTAAAAATAGATTGTACTATTGCTGTTGTCCAGGCTGCCTTTCTGTTCTTTGTTGTTTTCAGTACTTCTTCTAATTCTTCCATTGTTATCATATCTATTCCTATCTCACACTCATATATGTTATCTTTAGTTGTTTTGTTTTCATTATACCACAGTTTTTTATAATGTTCTTCCCATTGTTTCTCCTCAATTGCATTGATCTGTATTGTATCTTTTTCTTGTTTATTTAGATGTTTCATTACTTTATAGGCTATTTTTTGCTGCCCATGTATATCGTATTCTAGTCTGCTTATATATCTATCCCAACTGACTTTGTGTGCTTTTTTAATTTCTCTTTTGGCTATTGCACTTTTATGTTTGTATTCAGCTCTTAATTCTAGTGTTCTATTCTGTAAATATTTGTGATAAGCCTCTTTTTTATCTTTTATTATCCTCTCTAATTCTTCATTCCATATTCTTAAACCCTTCTTGTTCTATATTTTATATTTTGTTCCTAATGCGTCATATGCTGCTTTATCAATGTTTTCTTTTATATTATCCCATTCTCGGTTTATTTCTTCGGAAGTAGGTTTTAATATTAATTGTTCATTTAGCCTATTCTGATACAGATTTTGTATACTTTTATCTTGTAATAAATGTACTTTGAATGTGGTCTCTTTATTTCTATATTTGTTTTTAGTTTTCTTCCATCTCGCTAATATATTTATTTTTGAGATTATTAAATAGTGATCTGAATAGATGTCACTTCCTCTAAATACTCTCGTATCTGTTAATAATGATGATGTTTCTTATTGATAAAACGATCACTAAATAACAAAACAACAAGAGAAACCCAATTGAAATTTTATAAAATGTTGGCAGTACCGGTACTGATCTATGGATCAGAAGCCTGGATACATAAAAAACAAGATCTAAGTAGGATAACGGCGGCAGAAATGACATTTTTGAGATCTGTTAAAGGGTGCACTAAGGAAGATAGAATCAAGAACACAGAAATAAGACAGGAACTTGAAATATTTGCAATAACTGATAAAATAGATACATATAGACAAAAATGGAAGCAACACATTGACAGAATGAATAAAGATAGATATTCAAAACAAATAACAAAATACAAACCTAAAGGCACCCGAGATGTGGGTAGACCTAGAAAGAGATAGGTTAGTTAGCCGTAATAAGCACAATGAATTTATTCAAAATTTCACTAAACACTTTATTAAATTCTTCAATTATACTGGGTAACAATGAAAATGTTCCTCTGCATATTTTAAGTGTTTCTGACTCAGTTTTGTTTTGTGCTGATTTCAAATATGTGATTATTTTTTTACAAATGTCGACGATTCGATAGTAATAGCGATTTTTGTTTTCGTTACTTTTTCTATTCTAAGTATATGATTGCTTAATATTATTTTTCTCCAAATGTTAATGGTTCGATCTCATCCATGTATCCATGTTGCGGCAAAACTTTAAAAGGCAGGCACGAGGATCTCTTCAGGGCGTGTTTTAGATTAAACTATTTCTGGGTTCTACCGATGTGAAGGACAAGGAATTCGATGATCAGTAACAATGAGTAGTGTAGTTAATTAAATAGGGTTTATTCTGTGAATTTCTTATGAACAACACAATATATAATGAATTAATATAATCTTGAAGGCTACTTGAGCAAATATAGACTCCCTAGGATATTTACGTACGATCGATTGATTCACACTTTACGTAGTAATATAGGAGTAACAGACTCCTCCGAATACTAGTAATATGATAAACTAGCCCACTCTGTTTTCGTAAGGCAGCCACTGGCCACACTCTATGTACTCGTTTTTTTTTTTAATTTTATTTATTGATACAGCATGCTCCATTACATGGTAACATTACATGCATTCTATCAACTATTACAATTTTATATTTACAATATTATGTAAAGTTACAATATTATATATAGTTACAATTTTTCGAAATTTATCGAGTTTATATAGTTTATAAATTCTTTTAAATAAACTTTCACTAAAATATTATTTGTTATTGGCCACTGTCCGCCTTTTAAACTAATATTCTGTTTTAAAATGTTTCTTTCACTGTTTAATATAGAACACTCATATATTAAATGGTTCACATTTTGTATATATTGTCCACACTTACACATTTCACTTTGCACTATTTTAAATCGATGGAAATACTGTCTTGTCTGCCCATGTCCGGATAGAAAGGTCGCAATTTGTCCGTTGAGAGGGATCTTCTGCTTTATTCGATCTTGTACAGAAGGGAAGAACATTTTGGTGACATTTCCTTTTGTAGATCTCTCCCATTGGTTTTGCCACCTCTGTAATCCTCTCTCCTCTGCGCCCCTGATTACTTCGGCTTTAGGCATCTTATTGTATATTCCTCGTCCCCATCGTCCTGTGCAGCTTCCTTTGCTAGTTTATCTGCTAGCTCATTTCCATACAACCCTGCGTGTGCCATAACCCATTTTATGTGGATTACCCATCCATTGTCCTGAAGTTGTTTTATTTTTTTTCTTTATGTTCTCTGCTAATATGCTGCGGATTTGTCCATTTTTTAGGAGTTGGACTGTTATTTGGCTGTCAGTGTTAACTACTCCTAGTTTTTGTTTTATTTTTAGTTCGGAGTTTTCATCTATTTCTTTGAGAGCCTGAAGAATCGCAATTTGCTCCGCTTGGTTGTTGGAGCAGTGCGTACCGAGTTTGTATTTCAATTTTTTTAATCGGTACCCCGTCTTGGAATATTACTGCTGCTGCTCCAACTTTCCCATTTATTTTGCTCCCGTCAGTGTAAATTTCTATGTTGTACCGTGCATTTTCTTGTGCTTCTACGATTCTGACTCTGTCCGCTGGATGGGGCCACTCCTTCAGTTTCGGGACATCTTCTAATGATGTGTCTGTATCGTTATGTGTGCCTTTATATATATATCTATTATTTCTTGGATTTTGATGTTTATCGGTTTGACTGCTGCCAGAACACAAGACGCTTCATAAGACACAGTTCGGTACGCCTTTGTAATTTTGATATTCATCAATCTTTGTATTCTCTGAAATTGTAACATGTTCTTCTTTTTAAGGATGGATTCTTCCCATACTTGCACGCCGTACAGCAGCATTGGAAGTACCGCACCTTTGTATATTGTCGTTAATGCTTTTTGGCCTAGACCCCAGTTCAGTTTGGCTGACTTCGCTAGTGAGTTTTATGCATTTCTCTGATACTTGTTTTATATGTAAGTTAAAGTTGAATTTGCTGTCGAATAGTATCCCTAGGTACTTCAGTTGTTGTACTTGTTCTATTGCCCTGTTATTTAAAAATATATTTATATTGCTTTTGTCTTCTTTTCGTTTTCTTGATACCAGTAAAGTTTTTTATTTGTTATTATTAAATTGGAGTTTATATTGTTTAGACCAATCTTCAATTTTCTTTAAGTCTGTATTAGCGTACATTTCTGCGATTTCCTTGTTTTTTGCTGATGTCAACAGTATTAGGTCGTCTGCAAAAGCTAATAGTTTACTTTGTTTTGTATATTGTAAGCTGAGTAGAGGATTATATAAAATATTCCAGAGTCCCGGGCCACAGCATGACTCTTGAGGGCAGCCTTTCGTCATTTCCTTTTCTACTCTGCTGTGGTTAATTGAAAGTTTGGCTATTCTGTCTTTGAAATAATGTTTAACTAAGTAGTATAAGTTTTTGGGGCAATGAAGATTCCTCACGTTGTGGAGTATGCCGGGCCACCAAGCAGCGTCAAATGCTCCCTGTACGTCCAGGCTGGTAATTATTACACTGTTCTTCTGGTCTAAATTATCTTTAATGTATTTTTTAACTGCTAACGCTGCATCTATGGTTCCTTTTTGTGGGACAAATCCATATTGGTTCGAGTTAAGTAGCTTGTTTGCGTGTATGTGATTGTTTATCCTATCTATCATCAGTTTTTCTAGTATTTTTCCCTCGATATTTATTAGACTTATTGGTCTAAACTTTGTAACTTCGTGACTTTCTTCCTTTCCTGGTTTAACACTCTATGTGCTCGTATGGGCCGCCAGCAACAGGCCACACACTGTGTTCGTATTAGAGTGACTAACCACACTGTTATCGTATGGGCCACTAGACCACACACTGTGTTAACAATGAAATTTCTTGGTCTTTTATATTAATTTTTGAAGAACGTTTTAAATTGGCTCAAGTATTCCTTTTACAAAATGTATTGTTTGCAAATTTACACTTTTATAATAAACAATAGTTTCACTTGATGTTGAGTGATTCCGGGTTCTGTGGCCGTGGTCCATAGTTGGTGTTGATACCAGACGTTTCGCCCTCAACTGCGGAGGGCATCTTCAGTGGCGAGTGCTTCTAGGCGTGTTTCCTGGTCGGAAGCTCTACTTAGAGTTTCACTTAGCCAGGTACATGTACCTGCCAACCCTTGAGTTACCGTTAACCACTGCATAACAAAAGCTTATTGTGTGGTCCCAAATAATAACCAAATTAGTAATTCTAGGAATTACTAATGCTACATAAATGCCTCTTGGATCCAAAGACAAAATATTTTTTTTCTTTTGGTTCAACGTCCACTTTCTGGCCATTATTTGAAAACATGGTACATACTATTTTCAATACATTTAAACACATTTTGTTTACAATCTTTTACAATTCTTAATGCTTAAATACAACATATAAACCTTTATACTTAAATTAATAATATATAATAGTCCTCTTCTGCATATATATATTTTTTTCTTTTACACTTTACTTTTTTATACACGTATTACCGTTTATTCCAACATTGTTTTTACACTTTATTCAATTACTATATCATTAGACGCTTGAAAACATACATATTGCTGTTACATTCACACCATGCCATTCTTTTTAACATTCAGAGGGATGACAGTTTTATTTTCTTTTATGATACTTCTCGTTCCTAGAATTGTATCTATTCTCCCTGGTATTGTAATGATCCTTGACGTAGCTACCTGCCTCTTCGTCCACTTTTAAGTTCTTACTAGGGGGTCTATCTACACTAAATTTCTTCCCATCGGTACCATTCCCTTCCGTTCCTCTATAATTTACCTCCGTTTTTACATACATAGGTTCTAAAGTTTGAATTAACTCTAGCATATGATTTATGTCACTTATTCTTGCAACTATTAGGCTTGGTTTTATTGATACAGGGTAATGATTTATCGCCATCTGTATTAACTCAGCCTCAGACGGTGGGGGCGATAACAATTTTGCCTTTTTGCTAGCGTCAGGAAATACTCGGAGAATGTAAAGCCGTTATCTCCTGTGAATATACCATTGCGCAATTCATTACGAATTCTCATCTGCCGTTCTGCATTAAAAAATTTGTTGCGGAACGCGCGTTAAAAGGTTTCATAATCTGTGTCACTCATAAGGGCCACTTCTACCCAACTAAGCGCACGATTTACCAGACACTTACGGATTACATACATATAATGGTGAGTCGGGATCATTTTAATTTTCAAATAATTACCAACTCTTCTAAAAATTGTATAGGGTTATCGTCTTTGGGGTCATATTTGGGCAATTGTATATCTAACAGATATGATTGGAATTGGGGCATCGTGTGACTTGTACATAGGCCTACACTTCTTTCTGCTATATCACTATTGGACTGAACTGCCGGACTTAACATTCGTATATTCTCACGGGTTAAGTCGGCTGGTTCGTTCCTAACCTCTGTATTGTCCGAGCACGGCAATTTCAAGTTGTTTGGCTCAATTGTTGCCTCGCGTGAGTATTTGTTAAATTTTTCTGCAATCGTATTTAATTTTATGTCTAGACCTTGTAGCTACCTGTCCCATTACGTCTCCAAAACTCGATAATTTTTTATTTACCAGTTCATTATTTCCCTCCACGGTTCTTTTTATCTGTTCAATGTGATTAGTTACCGTTATTTCGGATTCTTTTTGGTTATTTTCTAATGACTTTATTTCATTTTCTTGATACTTTATTTTGCTTGTCAATTCCTCCCGCATTTTTTCAATTTGTTCCGTTCGTTCCCTAGACTCATTAGCCAGTACAACTTGGACAGTTTCGTTTTCGTCTTTTAAATTATTAACCGTCGTATTGAGGTTCTGAACTGCATTATCAACCGTGACTAATTTCTCGGTCATGTTGTATACAACTATGTTCAATTTCTCGCTCATTACCTTATTGTTTGCTCCATTTTGGTCCTTACTGACTCAATCGATCCAATTAATTCATCTTTCAATGACTTATTTGCCGTTTGTATTACTTGCATCAGATATTCAAAATTTATCTGGGAGCTATTTTGCATTGGCGATTCTCGAGTTTCATTAATATTACTCGGGACATGTTTATTACTTTCTTGGGTTACCACAAAGAACCTCATTTACACATACATCAGTTGTAATTGGAGATTCCATACTGCCCTGTCCTTGCGCGAACTCATTATTTAAATTAATATTTTCCATATTGCTAACTTTTGTCTTTTGGCTAATCAACTTCTTATGATTTCTCAGTATCATTTACTTTTATGGAATGTCCAATTATACATATATTTTCTTACAACATTTCTTTCATCTCTAGATTTTAAACACATATGCTATATTGTATTATTTATCACTCAAAAAATGATTTTTATCTATTTAATTATATTATCTTTCTTTTTTAACTTACGCGTCCACCGTAGATCGGCGTCTGCAGCTGATTCTCGTTCCACACTATATCTGGCGTCGTGTTCGTCACAGTCACCTGGTTTTCTCGATCACACTGTCACTGATTTTTTTATGTCTATCACTCGGTGATTAATCTAATGTTCGAGACACACCGTTGGTTGCGATATTTGCGGCAAAACTTTACAAGGCAGGCACGAGGATCTCTTCAGGGCGTGTTTTAGATTAAGCTATTTTTGGGTTCTACCGATGTGAAGGACAAGGAATTCGATGATCAGTAACAATGAGTAGTGTAGTTAATTAAAACGGGTTTATTCTGTGAATTTCTTATGAACAACACAATATATAATTAATTAATATAATCTTGAAGGCTACTTGAGCAAATATAGTCTCCCTAGGATATTTACGTACGATCGATTGATTCACACTTTACGTAGTAATATAGGAGTAACAGACTCCTCCGAATTCTAGTAATATGATAAACTAGCCCACTCTGTTTTCGTAAGGCAGCCACTGGCCACACTCTATGTACTCGTATGGGCCACCAGCAACAGGCCACACACTGTGTTCGTATTAGAGTGACTAACCACACTGTTATCGTATGGGCCACCAGACCACACACTCTGTTAACAATAACATTTCTTGGCCTTTTATATTAATTTTCGAAGGACGTTTTAAATTGGCTCAAGTATTCCTTTTACAAAATGTATTGTTTGTAAATTTACACTTTTATAATAAACAATAGTTTCACTTAGCCAGGTACATGTACCTGCCAACCCTTGAGTTACCGTTAACCACTGCATAACAAAAGCTTATTGTGTGGTCCCAAATAATAACCAAATTAGTAATTCTGAATTACTAATGCTACAATGTTTCCTTTGTTTATGGAACAGCCAAGCAACTAACCAACACTACATCCAACAAGTGTGGCCTTCAAGAAACGAACTTGTTCCAGGATAAAATAATATTCTACATGAACCTCTTATTGACAGGAAGAAGATCTTACCTCTCCAGATTAAATTGGGACTAAAAAATCAGTATGTTAAAGCTTTGGTTAAATTATTAGATGCTTTGCAACATATTCGCTCCATGTTCCCACGGTCGTCTGATGCAAAAGTGTTTGCTGGAGTTTTTACAGGACCTCAAATAAGACAGATGCTGGAGTCCGCAGAATTAAAACAAAAGATGACACCAGTTGAAAAAAGTGCATGGCAAGCATTTCGTAATGTTGTGCATGACTTCCTTGGAAACAAGAAGAGTCCCAATTACCGAGAGTTGATTGAGAACTTGCTGAGTAGGCCTACATATCATACATTAGGTTACAGAATGTCAACTAAATTGCATTACCTGCACTAACATTTGAATTTCTTTAGACCAAATTTGGGCGATGTGAGTGAAGAACGTGGAGAACGATTCCATCAGGATTTCAAAAGCATGAAATCAAGATAATCAGGGCAGGCGAGATATAAACATGATGGGGGACTATGTTTGGAGTTTGGTGAGGGACAGTCCATAGCAACACAAATGAAAAGACGGTCACAATTTCATTTTTAATAAATTACATGGCCAAGTCAGTGATGCTGAAACGAAATCCCATTTCATATCATCAGTAGAATCCGGATTTTTATGTAATATTAATCCCCAAATATGTACATAAATATGTCGTAAAAATAGTTAAAATATGTAATATCAAAATTGTATTATGTAATATCAAAATTTACAATGCTATTATAAAAACTGAGTTGTTTCTTTGTCCTAGTTTCTTTTCTCGTATAATGAGATATTTGCTTCTTAAAAATAACTAATTGACGAGAATGTCGTAGTTAATATTTTTTACCAATAATTAAGTAACAAACATCCAGAAGCATCTTCGTGCAAACGGGTATATTTAATATATTTAAGATATAGGTTCTAAACCTAAATTAAGATATTTATTAATTATTACTAAGAAAAATAATACATGGTAGGACGGAGCGGTATATGTAACCTAAGAGTTATTTTCAATTAAATTCACTTATTTTTTTAGATATTTATATTATTTTGTATATAGAATACAGTACTTACAGACTTCTTACACTTCACCATTATTTGTTGCACAGTGTGTCACAAGGTACATTTCCAAATGAGCAGAGGTAACATTTTGTCGGCGATCGGATAAAATGTTTTTATATGCAGAAAATGATCTCTCTACATCGCAAGACGTAACAGGCGCATACTTCAGCAGGTGAAAGTGGTTGGGAGAAATGTCTTCAGGAGGATTCACATTTTCGCCATTGAGAACTCGCGAAACGGCTAAAACACTTATTGTAACCAGGATTTCTTTCCAATACAGCATTCATTTTTCTTTTAACTTTTTCACCTCGGGAAGTGAGCACCATCCTCTTTGCATTCTCTATAATATCAATGGATTCATCTAGGGGACGTCCAATAGATTCCAGATCTTTAATAATTTTAGCAATCAGCCAAAGTTGTTATCTATATAAGCGATATCACAAGCTAATTTGAAATAATTGTTAAACAAGTTTTGAGCGTTTTCAACTGACAGAGCAGAAGTTGATGGAAATGAGTCTATGACAGATTTAACTTCTTCATTATAGATATGAACTGCCCCAGCGAGTTAGCACAGGTTCTGGAGGAAGTGGAACGTCTAGTAATTTCTCCCTATAAGCTTGTACGTAATGGTGCCTTCATGAACACTTTTTTTTTGTACAAGAGATAAGTTGATTGACCTCAGAAAAATTAGCTCTTACAGCTTCTGCAACACATTGAAGGGCATGGGCTATGCACGTGAAGTGAACCATGCGATGGTAAAACACTTTAAGTGCATTAGCGGCTTTTTAGCATATACGATGCACTGCCTGTGCATAAAATTATAACTCTTTCTTCCTGGACACCTCTTGGCCACAATATTTTAAGGCCGTCATTGACAAATCGAGCAATGGAGGAATGATTTATGAAAGGTAGCGGTTTTCTTGCAATTAAGCACGGTTTAGGTGGAACATCAGCCGACAACTTTCCGACAATTAGATTTGCTACATACCGCCCCAAAACATTAGTTGTTTCGTCTGTTGAAATCCAGATGTAAGAATTGCTTATTTCTGTCCTAACGGTGATATCAGAAAAGGATACTGCAAAGATAGTTGTTATTAACAAAAAAAGACAGATTGAACACTATAAACGTTTATGGTGTAAATAAGAAGACGAATAATAACAAGAATCTATCCAGATAATAAAACAGGAGAAATTCAAACTGATATGATTACATTTGATAAACTTCAAGAATCCTTAAAAGAAACCAAAAACAGAAAAGCAAGCTGGTCCTGATCAGATAAATATGGAGCTTGTAAAATATGGTGGTACGTTTCTACATTAGAGAATATTGCATTTATTTAATGAAAGTTGGAGAAACTGCAGAATACCAGAAAGTTGGAATATAGCTGAATTCATATCGTTATTTAAGAAAGAAGATAGAAGAGAATGTAAGAACTATAGAAGAATTAGCCTACTTAATTCAATTTATAAAATCTATGCAAGGGTTATAAATAAAACACTTAAAATAATCGCAGAAGCAATATTTGAAGAAGAAAAAAATGACTTTAGAACATGGCGATCAATAACAGATAATTTATTCATATTACAGCAAATATTTGAACAAAGAAGAGAACATAACCTACAGACACATGTTGCTTTTATTGATTTTGAGAAGCCATTTGATTGTGTTGATAGAGATAGGTTATGGAAATACATGGCTACCCTGGAAAATTAATTTATGTGATAAAAAGTTTGTATGTAAAGTCTCAAATTATAATAAATATAGGCACATCAAAGACCGAAGCTATTTTAATAAATAGAAGTGTAAGACAAGGGTGTAGTTTATCCCCGGTCGGGGCAGTTTTTCTGGGTGAGGTTTTTATCGGGGTTTTCTCTCACCTGTAAGACAAATGTCAGGAAAACTTTAAGGCCCAAACAGTCCCTGAAATCATATGACCATCATCGTCATCATCCTTATCATTATAATCTTCTCATCACCATCCTTCACCGGTGTGGAAAGCAACGGGAAGCTACCACACCTACAATTTCCTAATAAAGCTGCAAGCATAGCATGAAAATTGCAGTGAAAGACCTGCCCTCGGGCAGAATTACTGTGGATGGATATATATATATATATATATATATATATATATATATATATACATAGACCATTATTCATGAATGACTAAAACTATTTTAAGAACTATGAATCTAAAAATCTAAAAATCAAGATACAGATAAAAAAGTAAACAATATGAAAAATATAAAATTAGACTATTGAAAAATAAATCAATAATGGATCTTTATCAGCAAAGGCTAAATCATTATTTTATGGATACAGTTACAAGGGAGGATATCAATGAAAAATGGCAAGGTCTTAAAGTATAGAGAAAGCTGCTAATGAAGCAATAGGAACACAGTCAATATGGGGGAAATATATATATATAAAGAGGATTAAAAATATGGAATCAAAAAATAGAGAATTTTATTAAAGAAAAGCAAAAAGCCCATGGAATATATTTACACGTACAAATGGAAGAACTTAAAATAAAATATATAAAAATAACAAACAAGGTAAAATATATTGTGACGAAAGGATACAGGAATGTTAGGATATATTTATAAGTAACAATATAATTATATACACTTAGAAAAAAAAAGAATGAGCAGACTCATGATCTTGAATATTTCAAGTTTTAACGTGTGGTTCACACAAGTAAACTAATTGCACAGTAGAACTAACGTGTGGTTCACACAAGTAAACTAATTGCACAGTAGAACTAACGTGTGGTTCACACAAGTAAACTAATTGCACAGTAGAACTAACGTGTGGTTCACACAAGTAAACTAATTGCACAGTAGAACTAACGTGTGGTTCACACAAGTAAACTAATTGCACAGTAGAACTAACGTGTGGTTCACACAAGTAAACTAATTGCACAGTAGAACTAACGTGTGGTTCACACAAGTAAACTAATTGCACAGTAGAACTACAGTACGTTTAGGTTAAATGCTTTAATTGTTACAATGCTATTTTATTCTATCTGTCCACTCTTAAAAAAAGATCTAACGATTTGGAAGTATTACTATTTATTATTATTGTCCATCATATATGAATTGCTATTAGGCTGGACTTGACCTATATAAACTAAATATTTTAATTGAAGGGTGAAACCTTTCCCTCACTAATTCGTAATAAATAAACAACTACATAAATATATGAAGCTATATTATTTCTTAAAACACATTTTAATAATAATGCTATAAATGATAATAGCCAAATAGTTAGATCGTTTTTTCTATAAGAGTGGACAGACAGAATAAAATAGAATGCATTATAAGAAGTAAAAAAATAACCTCATCGGGAATCGAACCTGTAACCTCTTGCATTCGAACGATATAGTATTTTTTATTACATAAATTTATAGCATTATTATTAAAATGTGGTTCTGCACACACAATTAAATTTATTAATTACCGGTATAATTATAAAAGGTGTTACAGAGTTTACATAGGCAGGAATATTACTTAAAATAGTGTAAAGTGGATGTAGATTATGTCGCTGGAATTAAATGTTATAGGATACACGAAAAAAAAATATATTTATCAATTGGTGAACCAAAACAAAATTTAATTTTAGAGACTGGAGAAACAATAAAATCTTGTAGTGAGATCACATATTTAGGAATTAAAATAAATAAAAATGGGAGTTATGAAGAGGAAATAAGAAATAGAAATAATAAAGAAAAATTTGCAATTGCTTGCCTCAATGGAATATTGTGGGATAAAAATATAAATAATCAAAATAAAATGAATATATATCATACAATTGTTAAAATCATCATTACTTATGGAGCAGAACTTTGGCCATTAACAACAAAAACAAATAAGTATATTTTGACAACGGAAATGGATTTTATACAGAGGGCAGCAAGAATTTCAAGAAGAGAAAACATTAGGAACATCTGTTATAAGGGAGAAAATGAAGACACTATTTTAGATTATATTAAAACTCAGCAATTAAGATGGTATGAACATGTCCAGCGAATGGAAGAGGATTGACTACCAAAATGTGTTCTGGAAGGAAGAGGAAGACCTAAAATCTCCTGGAGTCAGGGAATATGTTTATACATGAAGGAGAAAATCTACAACCAGGAGACTGGATGGACCAACAAAATTGGCTATTAGGAATCGAACGATGTCAAAGACATTAATCAACCGATGATCTATCTATCTATGTATTTTGCACAAATACAAATAAATACAAAAAATGAAGGATTTGAAACCTGACTCTCATATATATTTTTCATAATTGGTTCAACGTGCGATATTAGTCGTCTAAATTCTGGTAGTCTTGTTTACTTTTACACTATGCATGAGAGTTGAACTTTACTTGAAATGTCGCAATTTTAGTAATATTGTATACATCAAACACTCGAAAATATCAAGAAAAACGTCGCCTTCGCTGCTATTTAACTAATTAAGATGATTAAAACTAAATACAGCATATTTTTAAAAACATTAACAATGTGTTACCTCGTGAACCACACCTCCAGCTCTTTGAGCATGTGCAGTGGGTCATAACAGGAACTGTGCGTTTTGAGGCAGCTCAATTCTTTTTTTTTTTTTTTCCTAAGTGCACATGGAAGATAGGATTTTGCAAATAAAATATTAAGGAATTTAATTAAAAGTGGAAAATATAATGCACAAATTGAAATGATATCACAAAGTGAATGGATTAACCATTATAAGAAATAATTGTACAGACCAAAAATCGAAAACTGTAGTAAGTTAAAGGAAATTAAAGCATAATTGACCTAATAACCATAGAAAATTTGTATGCTATATTGGTACTTAAAAGACAAAAGAATAAAATATCTCCAGCAACTGAGGGAATTAATACTGAATTAATATTAAAATTATGTCTCCTTCACTTAATAAACAAATGTTGGATCAGTGCAAAAATTCCAAATTAATTAGCTAATATTTCATGCATATTTTAAAATGGAGAGTGATAATTATAGAGGAATTAGTATACGAACTCTAACATATGAATTATATGCAGGAATACTGAACAATAGATTAAAGCCAGTAACAGAATGTCTAATGAAGGAAGAGCAAAGTGGATTTAGGATTAGTAGATTGTGTGCTGACAATATATTTACTATTAGCTTTTGATAGAGAAAAGAAGGAAATATAACCCATCTACCTACCTGTATGGCATTTTTGAAGAAGGTTTTTGATAAAATTGACAGGGAAAATTATGGGAAATAATAGAATAGTATGGATAACCAAACCACTTAATAAATTGTATAAAAAGTATGTATAATGCCACTTGCTTTAAACTTAATTCCCCTAATTAAACAGGTAGAAATATGCTAATAAATCAAGGTGTAAGATAAGGGTGTGTATTATTGTCAACTCTTTTTATTATTTATCTGGACAATATTTTAAATAAATGGCAAGAGGAAGCACCATTCCATTAAGTGTCTACATTGGAGGAACTGATATGAAAATTCTAGCATATTCAGAAGACCTCATAATTATACAGGATGCAGAGGATAATGTTAAAAAATCAATTTACTTATTACACCAGATCATAAAGGAATATAATTTTTAAATTTATACTTCCAAAACTATTATGGCATTCCAGGGTAAATACCCAACAAGAACAAAAATTATATTAGATTATAAGTGCCTGGAACAAGTCCAACCTTTTAATTATTTAGATTGTGGCATTACTTATGATTAGGATGTAGATATAACAAATAAATTAAATAGTTATCAAATGATGTGTGGAACAGTTAAAATAACACTGAAAACAACAAGAATAGACACTACAATGAAGTTCTATGAAGTAATGGCAGTGCCGGCTTTGACATATGGCAGCAAGTCTTTGATGATAAGGGAAAAAAATTATAGCCATATTCAGGCATAAGGAATGAGAATTTTTAAGTCACTGATGGGATATATAAAACTAGATGAAATAAAAAATCAGGAAATTAGAAATAAATTAATTTGAAATTTTATTTTATTCAACAGGTTTTAAATGTATACAACATCTTCCTGTGCCCAATATTAAGTTTAGATTCTATTCCTCCATTCATCTCTATCCTTTATTTGAAGTAAATGAAAAAAGAAATGAATATATATAATAAATGGAAGGAATGTTTGGAAAGAATGGATGATAGGAGAATACTGAAAAAATAATTCTGTCATATAAACTAAGAGGACATCGAGATCCTGGACAATCAAGACAGAGATGGAATGAGACTGGAACAGGCCATTCGGCCTAAATCATGAAATAAACTAGTTGTATGTAATGTTGAAAGGATGTCATAGAAGTAAAATT
Organism: Diploptera punctata; assembly: GCA_030220185.1. Classification (NCBI taxonomy): domain Eukaryota; kingdom Metazoa; phylum Arthropoda; class Insecta; order Blattodea; family Blaberidae; genus Diploptera; species Diploptera punctata. The sequence continues at coordinate 183,791 of JASPKZ010007777.1, read as the reverse complement.
TGACTATTCCTAGAAAAGGAGATGTAGGTTAGTCTTTAAAAATATATTTTTAATCTTGTCCACATGTGTCAAGGATATTGAAGTAAAGTTGTAATTGAAACCATATAGATGCTGGTCACTTTGAGGATTGTCAAATGTCCCTATACTTACTTCATGCCTGTGGGTATCACATTTTTACTATGTGTAGTTGTATTTCTAATTTGTTTGTGTAGTTGCCAGTTCTTGTCATTTTTGTGTTGTCTGTATGTGGGGTAAACTGTGTCATTTTTACACAAGTTCACATAATGAGGGACTTTTACTGGTGCATGTCTGTCATACAGCTGCAAAGCATGCTTGTATTTATTAGTAATTATAATTATATATTTTCTTGTAGAAAAAACAATCTGGTGTAGCAGAATAAAAAATATCAGTGGACTAGAGTTGGTTGAAAAATTGGTTAAAGAAATGGAAAAGTCAAATATATCTGAAAATCAACATTTAGGTCCTATGGATGATGGAAGAAAATACAAAAGTAATGTGTAAGTAGAACCAGTAATAATTGTTATGTCAAGTTGAATTAGTATAATTTAAATATAATATTAGTAATTTATGTTGTGTTATTTTTGACTCACCTCATACATCTTAACTCCTTCACAGACTGAAGTTTCGTCACGCCGTAGCGTAGTGGTTAAGGCACTGAGCTACAAGCTGGAGGGTAGAGGGTTCAAGTCTCATTGGGGTCAGGATTTTTAAACTGACCCAAACGCTCTGGCGGCACTATGGCCCTGGGGTCGACTCAGCCTCTAACGGAAATGAGTACCAGATGCTTGTTCTGGGAGTAAAGGCGGCCGTCACGCAGGGCTGGCAACTCGGCTGACATAAAGTGCCGATCGTCTAGAAAAAGTGGGAGCCTTAACCTCCTACTACCCCAAGGCCTCCGGGCCTGTTGTGGGATCACTTTACTTTATATTGTTAATTCCTGAGAGCACCAAATGCTACGAACCATTGCTCGATCACAGCTTCTTATTTAAGAAGACTGGTGCTCTCGGGAATTAACAATGTATAAGAGAAAAATTTGCATTTAGATTGGAGTGCTCAGTTGGTATAGCATTGGTGTACAAAGCCAAAGGTCCTGGGTTCAAAACCCAGTCTAAGCATACATTGTTCTCTTCAAATATAATGCATTCATCTGTTTATCCATAATACACAGCTAAATAATTTTGCCAACTGTAGTAGAATTAATTAATAAGTGGTGTTTGCTGACCTCTAATCTTATTCTAACATCTAATGAAGAAATATGTTCCCACTTTGGTAGCATAATAATAATAATTAAATGGAATAGAAAAACCATTTATGGGCAGTAGGTGGTTGGGGAGATGGGTGGTCTTTTAATAAGGTATGCAGCCCTAGTTGGTTAAGGCAATACACTACAAACTGGAAGGTCGAGAGTTTGAGTCCCAGTGAGTCAGAATTTTTAAACTTACCCAAACCTTCTGATGGCAACATGGCCCTGCAGTCATTTCAGTCTCTAACAGAAATGAGTTCCAAACGATTGTTCTGGGATAAAGCGGCTGTAATGCAGGGCTGAGAATCTGGCTGACATCAAGTGCCAATTTTGTAGAAAAAGTGGGAGCCTCAACCTCCTACTACTAAAAGGATCTCCTGTGGCCTGTAATTGGATCTTTTACTTTGGTTTATGGATTACATTCATTTTATGTAACTTACTGTTCTTTTGAAGAAAAAATTGGTCACTAAAGGAGATGGTTGTTTAATTGGAACAGTCTTTAAGAGAGGTTTCTTATATTTGAAATTCACACAGTTGTCTTATGGTTTTGAATATCTGTATTTGTTGTTGGCAGGAAATCAGCAATAAATGGAAGTCTGCCAGAAAAGGAGTTTAAGGCTCGGAACTCAGTTTTAACAGATCTATTTGAGCAAAAGCATGGAAAAACAATATACAACATATTTATAACTATTCTTGTAATGGTCTTCATCAACAAAGTAATCTATGACTATTTTGTATTTGGCAAGTAAGTATTACAAAGATGTGATATATTCATGTATAAAATCAAAGGAGCTCATTGGTATAAGGATCTTGAACCTTTTCAACTGAATTTCAATTTAGCTTCAATTTATAGTATTTTTTGGTCTTCTATGCATGCATAGAAGCTTATATAGATTGATTCAGTGATAATGTTACAAACTTCAAGATGAGAGAGGAGACAACTATGAACAAGCTGCATATAGGAACCCATGTCTGGAAATGCTTCAGAATGGTAATATTAACTTAAACTTTTCACTTTTCATAAAAATTATTTATTAAGTACCCTTGAAGGTCATAAACTACCATCACACGCATTACAAAATCACTTAAAAATTTCCTACACCAGTATAAATACAGAGATTGAAACAATGCACCATTTAATTTAATACTACAAAGTAATATGCTAATAAATAAATATCATCATGGCAAAATCAAGGCCAATGTTAAAGAAAATACTATGATTTGCCATAGCACCCTATTCACTAGCTTCAATTTACCAATCTCTTATAGACAGATTTGAAAACATATATGGCTATTCTTTACAACATGTGATGGGACTTTTTAAATTCTTTCTTAAACTCCTCTCACATTTTATTCTTAGGGTTTTATTTTTCAAATTATTTCCCACCATTTACAATGATTTTTACATTTTTTCTAACAATTATTTCAATATACTTTTCTATCATATTTAACTACATACGTAGCATAAAAACGTGGCAGCCATATTGATTTTTAACGAATATTCTATGCAACAACAAAGTCATGATCCAGTGCAGTCAACATAGAGTGTGTGCAAACTAACTGTACACATATGCTTCAGAATTTCAGAACTTACTATTTATTTTTGGGTGTTGCATTCTTTTACAGGTTAAAATGGTTATATTGTGATAGGTAAGGTATTAGGTTGGCCTTACACAGGTTAGAGTACTAAAATTGCATTAGGTTAGATTTTAGGTTGGTTAAATATTGTGATTCCATAGTGTAAACCACTTCGCGTTTGTTGGCGCATGCGCATGGTGTATGATTGGAACTTAGAAATTTTTTTCCCGTCACGTGTTGTAAAGAATCTGCCACATATACCATTGTTTGTATCCATCAAATATATATTTCCGGATATGAATTGCTATATGAAAGTTGTTAATGATTTATAATCTCTTTTATCATCCCTAAAATTTTATAACATAGTCAATGAATCGCCTTGTAGTTTTTTTCAAAAGTTGGACCTTGAAAGGAAATTTTCACTTTTACAAATTTTTAAAACTTCCTAATATCATTGAACTTTTGTAGTTAAAAAAACTTAGTTTACATGGAATATATATCCAAATTTATTTATATACAGAATGGCCCACTTAACTTTTTCAATTTGAAATAAGTTAAATAAGTTTTATTTGAAGAGAAAAATATATGCCCAGACTGGGGTTTGAACCCAGGACCTTTGGCTTTCTATGCCAATTTTCTAGTAACTAAGCTACCTGGGCACTCCAATCTAAACACAATTTTTTCTATTATGGATTCTTAATTACAGAGCGTCAAATGCTACAAACTGTTGTTCAGTCATGCAAATGGCAGCTTCTTATATAAGAAGACTTTTATTGGGAATTTAAACACTACTTTATAAAGCCAGTAGGGCTTCTTTCAATGTTTTTATTATTAATTTAATACTTCTCACTAAAGGACAAATTATATTTCAAGAGAAAAATATACGCTGAAATTGATGTTTGAACCCAGGACCTTTGGCTTGCTATTCCAATGCTCTACCAACTGAGCTACCTGAGCACACCAATCTAAATGCAAATTTGTCTCTTATACATTGTTAATTCCCAAGGGTCAAATGCTACAAACCGTTATTTGATCATGCAAATGGTGGCTTCTTATATAAGGAGCTTATATTTTTTCTCTTCAAATATAATTTGTCTTTCAGTGAGATGTATTAAATTAATAATAAAAATATTAAATACTTTTTTTTCACTCCTATACTGATTTATTTATTTATAAACAGGTTTACAGTGTAATAAAACATCTTCCTGTGCCCAAAGCTCCCTCATACCTCTGCTTATATCATCCATCCATTTAAATCTAGGCTGACCTCTTTTTCCTTTTCCAGGTGGAATCCATTCCAAAGCTTGTCTGGGTAATCTTTCATCTGGCATGCTACGTATATGACCATACCATTCTAGTTGTCTGTATCTCACAAAATCTAATATTGAATTTGGACTTTCATTTGTTTCTGATTTTTTCCAATTTAGAATGTCTATTTGAACATCTAAAAGAATCCATTTCAGTAGACATAAGCTTTAAACTCAAATTTTTATTCAACTGACAAGTTTTGGCACAATATGTTAGCATACTTCGAATTATGGATTTATAAATTTGTAATCTGGTATCTATTCTTGTGTTCTTATCCCACAAAACTCTGTTTTATATTGTTATTACCCATATGCCTTTTTGAATTTGTCATTTTCTTGGGTATATTGAATTAATTTCGATCCCTTTCTTCACATCATTTGATACATTCCATCCCATCTTCCAAAACTAAATCTTTTTTTCATCATCACAAAATAAATAAAACAATTTATTCAAATTTACTTTTAAACCCCATTTAATATACTCTTCTATGAGTTTTGACTCATATATTCCAGATCCTCATAATCTTGTGCTATAACCAACCAGTTCATCAGCAAATAATATTGTATAAATAGTTGTATCTTCAATAGGTATCTGTTTTTTAGGGAAGTAAGTTGAATTTACCAGAGAGGTCTTGGTATCCATTGACAATGGCTCAACTTACTTCCGTAGGGAAGAAAAGTAATTGACTTAATTAATATTGTAAAAATGTTACCTACTTAAAATTTTATTGAGTAATACAATACAACGTTATTGTATCACACTTTTTTCTCACTTTGATAATTCAAATTTATAGTGTTTAAACAGTTTTTAGAATTACACTGGTCAACAGTGATTTTGTTACATAAAAGATTTTGGGTGATTATTATGTATTTTCATCTGCTGATTCCAAAAATAGAAATTTCACAATAGGTTTCGGCATGTAATGGTTCAGTTCTCTTGTAATTTGAATGTCGTGCCCACATATTAAGAAAATCAATGTTATATTAAGTCAAATTATATTTTTGTTTTTACAGGAGGAACAATTTAATTTTCTCATCTCAAATAAACCTTTTTTAATTATATTGAAAATAATTTGAAATGTATTTTATTATTTCATTAATAACTAAGAAAATTTAATACTTGTATTTATTTTTCTGTAGAGAAAACAAAATTGTAAAGCTCTGTATCTTAAGAAATGGATTCTGGTTATGTTGCCTTTATCAAGCCACTCCAACAAATATGGAAATTTGTTTTTACAGGAGGAACAATTTAATTTTCTCATCTCAAATAACCTTTTTTAATTATATTGAAAATAATTTGAAAAGTATTTTATTATTTCATTAATAACTAAGAAAATGCAATACTTGTATTTATTTTTCTGTAGAGAAAACAAAATTGTAAAGCTCTGTATCTTAAGAAATGGATTCTGGTTATGTTGCCTTTATCAAGCCACTCCAACAAATATGGAAATTTGTGTCACAGAACCACAGTACATTATTGTTTCCATTACATGTAATAATGTCAATTACACTGTTCTGCATGGATTTTGTTTTCTTTTAAATAAATGAGCGTTTCTGAATCACAATTTCACACTGATTGCAAAAATGAAATCCGTTTTCACGTATCACGTCAGAATTTTTTACAATTCACAATTTTATGTTTTGAATATTTTTTGAAATGTACGTACTGTAGTAATATTACAGTGTGCTTATCGTTTGTTAGAAAGTCCCAACAGTTTATAATTTCAACTTTATTACTTAAAATGTGAAATAATATAACTATTATTATGTTTTTATTTTAAATTATGTTTATATTTATTAAAATCTACTAACTATATCCACTAGGTCCGTACAAAAATTTGTGGTTGTGTAAAGATCCAAATATGTTTTGCTATATATATGGGTCATATACGTTAGTAAAACAAAGAATATAACTGCTTTTGTAAAAAAAACATACTTTCAATACTTTGGCATTAAGTTAGGAGACAGGGATAAATCGTGGTGCCCTTACAAAGAGTGTCGTAGTTTTGTTGCAGAGTTGAGAATTTGGAAAAATGGAAAAAAAGATTTGGAGAGACCTACAAATCATGGAGATGATTGTTATTTTTGCACAGTTAAGGTAGCATGATATAATGCTAAAAACAAGAAAGATATTGTATATCCTAACATTCCCTCTGCCATTCAGCCCGTACCTCATGGTCTTGATATTCCGGTTCCCTTACATCTTGAATCAGATATATTGTCATCTGCATCCAGTAGCACTGAAACTGAATCTCCTGTGGATGATGAATCATATAATTCTGATCATGATAGATGTTTTAATCGAACTGAGCTTAATGATTTAGTGAGGGATTTAAATTGTCTAAAGAATTAGCAGAACTGTTAGGCTATAGGTTAAAAGTAAAAAAGTATTGACTGGGAGCATATATTTTTCATGTTACAGGCATCATGAGAAGGAACTTGTCCCTTTTTTGCTGAAGAAGAAAATTTAGTGTATTGCCAAGACATCCCTGCTGTCTTATAATTTTATAACATATTCAATAATTCCAAAGAGTGGAGGTTCTTCATAGATTCTTCTCAAAAAAAAGTCTTTAAGGTGTTTTACTTTATAATGGAAACATTCATCCTTCCATTCCTGTGGCCCACTCTTTTGTTTTAAAGGAAACATGAAAATGTAAAGTTTTTGTTACAAAACTGCAGTACGAAAACCATCTATGCTACTCTGTGGAGATTTCATGGACTATTAGTTGGTCAGCAAGCTGGTTTCACAAAATACCCTTGTTTCGTATGTGAATGAGATAGCAGAGCTAGGTTAGAACACTGGGAAAGGAAACAGTGGCCACGTACTAAGTAGTGTATTGTATTGTAGTGTATTGTAAAGAGAAGAGTAAAATTGTATTTGTATAAGAAATATGTCTCGAAAGTGTGTTAACGATAGAAACAACTCCAGTTTCGTGTGGGGTGAGCTCACTTTCAAAGCGCAGAAGCGAAAGTTTACTCCTCTAATAAGAAGAGCTTATCACTGTTATTTTAACAACAAAATAGACCAGAACAAGATATGGGCCCCGGAAATCTGTTGTACCAAATGTGTAACACTATTAACTGGCTGGTTGAAAGGATCCTGTCATATGCCTTTCGCAGTCCCAATGATATGGCGCGAACCTAAGGATCATTTGACAGACTGCTACTTCTGCTTGACAAATATATCTGGAATAACTTCCAAGTCAAGACACACCGTTAAATATCCAATGTTAGATTCAGCAATTCGACCGGTACTTCATGGGCCAGGTTTACCCATACCAATTCCACCAGATCACATAACAATGATTGAAGAACTTTCTGATGTTCAGGATTTACAGAATGATTCAGATTTTGCGGAAGATGATGCTATAAATGAAACTCACTTTCTAACACAGGAGGATTTAAATGATTTGGTTTGGGATCTTGGTTTAAGAAAAAGCAAGGCAGAATTACTTGCTTCAAGATTGAAAGGATTGAAGCTACTGCAGGATGACACCAAAGTAACTTTTTTCCGCAATCACCAAAAGGAATTTGATGATTTCTTTTCTAAAGAGAAGCACCTAGTTTTCTGCAATGGTGTTGAGAATTTGTTCCAGTCACTGGGTGTTGAGCATAAATCTGAGGATTGGTGTTTATTCATAGACTCCTCGAAAACAAGTTTGAAAGGAGTGTTACTACATAATGGAAACATATTACCCATCCAAGTGTTTTGTGCAGGCGGAAAATATGTTAACTAACAAACTGTCTTTCTCTTTCTATTCCTTACTATGTTGCCACTTCCTCTCCTTTGTATTATGTTGCTTGATTGGCAGGTAGAGAGCTGACAAATACTATGTATTTTAATGATCCGTCGTTCTGCGCGGTCAGTGGCAGAATGACTAACTTGACAACCCTGTTTCTTTTGGGGTTACGTCTAGGAATGAGCTGTCCCTTCCTGCCCTTCTCATTACATGTTGCCACTTGTGATTTATTGTAAGGCTGGTAACAGAGAGACGACAAATACTGTGATTTTAAATGATCCGACCGCTTGAGCGTTCCGTGCTTAAATGACTAATTTGACAACCATGTTAAGATCTTTCACACGTGTTTAGAGATTCTCCCCCCACATTTGAAGTTGAAACATTTTAATACGTGATCGGTAGATCGGCGACACTAGCGCTAAAACTCTTCCCCTCCGCCCGTGAGCAGTTAACTTGGATGTGTAATATATCCATTGATTCCTTTAGCGCATGCAGTTGGTATGAAGGAAAATTACGAGAATATGAAGCTCTTACTATCCGCTATAAAGTATGACAATTTTTCTTGGCAGATATGTGGGGATTTGAATGTTATAGCCATCTTACTTGGGTTACAGCTTGGCTACACTAAATTTTGCTGCTTCTTGTGCAAGTGGAATAGCAGAGATAGAAGTAATCATTATATTAAAAAGAACTGGCCAAAGAGAGAGTCACTTAATCCAGGACAAGAAAATGCTCTTCACCAACCACTTGTACATTCTATAAAAATCTTATTGCCTCCACTACTTATTAAACTAGGCTTGATTAAAAATTTTGTGAAAGCAATGGATCGTGATGGCAGTGCATTTCTCTTCCTCAAAAATAAAGGAACTGATGAAAGATACGCAGTTTCAGAACAAGTTAAATATGCAAGAAGCAGCTGCATGGCAATCTTTCAAAAATGTTGTCTCAAATTTTATGGGGAACTTCAGGTCTGATAACTACAGAGAACTTGTCAATGAGATGATTGAGAACTACAAGATAATGGGATGTAATATGTCTTTGAAAATTCACTTTCTGCACTCCCATCTTGATTTCTTCCCTGAAAATCTAGGGGCTGTGAGCGACGAACACGGGGAGCGCTTCCACCAGAACATCGCGGAAATGGAAAGGCGCTATCAGGTAAACGGTGTCCAAATATGTTATCAGACTACTGCTGGACACTGAAGAGGGATATTCCTAAAGCGAAGTACAGCCGAAAATCCAATTCACATACATTTTGGGTGAGCAAATATAATTTCAGCTAAGATATAATAAATTGTAATGTTTTTCATGTGATTACTCGAAAACCCTGGGTGATGGAAAAGTTCCGTAAAAAGATTTGAAATCAGCACAAAAAAGTAAGTTAGAAACACTGGATTTCTGTTTGGGTGAGTTCCCTTTTGATTGTGCTAAGTCTCTATTCCCCTCTTTGTTCGATTTCTCTCAAATTTATTGTAAGTTTCCATGCCCCTTTTCCATACTCTCTGTTTTCAAAACTAGAATCTGTATTCCTCATTAATGGAGTTCCTTTTTAATTTTCTAAATCTCCATTCCCCTCTTCTGTTCGAGTTCTCTCTTATTTATTCTGAGTTTCCATGCCCTTTTTCCATTCTCTCTGTTTTTCAAAACTAGAATCGGTTACTGGTATTTGTTTCCTATTGAAAAGTTCTAACAAGAGAACGTCAACCATTGCATGCTGAAACCTACTTCCAGAGAAGCATTGTGATGTACCAAGGCCATGTCCAAAAAAATTATATGCCATTTTTAACTGCAAGGCACTAAAATCTAGTGCCAAATCTCTCATTTAAACTATAGAAAACGAATACAACTCCCAATATGGTAGATTAGATAACTCTCACTACCTACCATCTGTGCCATGTTCTGCCTCACTCCATTCTGCTCTTACTTATGCACGGAGTCCATCTGCTCCATACAGTGGGTTGCCATTGCTGGATTCTAGCTTTGATTTTTGTGCCTTGCAGTTAAAAACATCAGATAATTTTTTGGACACAGCTTGCTTCCTCAAATGAACTTGCATTAATCAATAAATAGCACAAAATTTGGAAATTGTGGTTGGAGTATACAGGCTGTACCATTGTGCAAACTGTACTTGTCATGGCTTATCCTCCACTCTTAATGCCTGGATTTTCAGCAGATGGTTTGGATACAACTGTTTCTAACAAGACAACATTCCACACATTGACATGAACACTATGCTATGCTTGCAGCTTTACTAGGGAATTGTAGATGTGTTAGCTTCCCGTTGCTTTCCACGCCGGTGAAGGATGATGATGATGATGATGGTCATATGATTTCGGGGACCGTTGGGGCCTTAAAGTTTTCCTGACATTTGTCTTACAGGCGAGGAAAAACCCCGATAAAACCCTCACCCAGAAAACCTGCCCCGACCGGGGAACCAACCCGGGCCCGCTGCGTGACAAGGCAGCACGCTACCTCAAGATCACAGTGGTGGACTAAATAGGACATCAGAAACAGTCTGATGAAATTTTGATGCACATATTGCCCAACCATAAATTTCTGGACGTGGGGAAACTCATATACTGAATCCCTTCAAAAATTGTTTATTGTCACCCAACATATGATAAAATAAAATGTTTCCTACCTCTCCTCATACAAATCGTCTAAGTAGATCGTGATTTCGAGACCATAACGTTCTCATCTTCAGTACAATCTTGGCGACTGATGTTATGTCGATCGGAAGAAACACTTCTTCTTCCCTCTGTTGGTGGACCGATGAACCTCTGGAGCAGGTCAGGATTTGCGAGAATTTCGAACTTCATAAGTTTTCCTTTGTTTTTCTGAATGTGGATCTTTTCCCAAACCGTGAGTTCATTTTGTTTGTCTATTTGTTTAATTAGACTGGCTTTTGATTTAATTAAATGTTTTTCGGACCAAGCATGAGCAGCTACTGCTGACTTTTCCACTTCTCCATTTTTGATGTTTCTAAGATATTCCTTCACCCTTGTTTTCAAATTTCTTTTTGTTTTTCCAATATAAATTTTGTCACAATCCCTGCATTTGATCTGATAAATTCCTGATTTGTAAAATCTACAGGAATATATCAGATCAATTGCAGGGATTGTGACAAAATTTATATTGGAAAAACAAAAATAAATTTGAAAACAAGTGCGAAAGAACATTTTAGAAACATCAAAAATGGAGAAGTGGAAAAGTCGGCAGTAGCTGCTCATGCTTGGTCCGAAAAACATTTAATTTAATCAAAAGTCAGTCTAATTAAACAAATAGATAAACAAAAGGAACTCACGGTTGGAGGAAAAAAAATCCATATTCAGAAAAACAAAGGAAAACTTACGAACTTCGAAATTCCCGCAAATCCTGACCTGATCCAGAGGTTCATCGGTTCACCAACAGAGGGAAGAAGAAGTGTTTCTTCCGATCGACATAACATCAATCGCCAAGATTGTACTGAAGATGAGACCGTTATGGTCTCGAAATCGCGATCTACTTAGAAGATTAATATGAGAAAAGGTAGGAAACATTTGATTTTATAATAAATTAAACATCATAGTGATTAATTCCTATAAAAGTCAAATATTAAGGATTGTTTGTTTTAATGAATGAGTTGGAGAAAATGCTTTAACATCTCACCTCACAAAGTTGCGTGTCTTCACGATACCGGTTTAAAAAATATAGTATTACTTCCATCTTCAGTCAAATTTCAACTGTCGAAATTTCATCGTTAAGATTATCTTCTGAACTGCCATCTGGTGTAGATTTTATGAACTTGTAGATTAAAGTATTCTCGTCAGGGATATCAAAATTCATTGCTTTATATTTATTCTTCTGTATATATATATTCCTAAATTGTCAATTTCAAAGGTTTCTCCATATGTTTCAAAAGTTTAGTTTCTCTTCTGACATTCCACTAGTAACTAATAAGAAAGTTAATGTCCCAGATAGTACGAAATCTAGAATTTACGGAATCAGTTGCAACGACTGAAATAGAGTATATATAGGAAAAACTAAAAGGAATTTAGAAACTTGTACAAAATAACTTTAGAAATATTAAAAATGGTGAAATTGAAAAATCGGGAATTGCAGCTTATAGTTTGCTAGAGAATCACAAAATCGGGAGAGAAACTAAACTTTTGAAACATTTGGAGAAATCTTTGGAATTGACAATTTGGGAATAGATATACATTCAGAGGAATAAATATAAAGCAATGAATTTTGATATCCAGAAGAATAAAAATATATTTTGAGAATAATTTTATCTCCAAGTTCATAAAATCTACACCAGATGGCAGTTCAAGAGATAATGTTAACGACGAAATTTCGAATTTGGAATTTGACTGAAGATGGAAGTAATATTACACTTTTGAAACCGGTATCATGAATACACGCAACTTTGTGAAGTGAGAGTTAAAGCATTTTCTACAACTCATTCATTAATGTAAATACCTCATAGTGTTTCCTCCCACTGCAATTTTAATTAAATTGTTTGTTTTGTTTTTATACATCCTGTAGAACCAAATAAAACCCCTACATACACTCTCAGAGCAGATACAGTGAATAAGGTTAATAGTGGATTGCATTGACTTTAGATTGATAGAAAAATTGATTTTAAAATACATAGGTTACACTAGTACTAGATACAAAGAGTAAACTGGATTGAATGGGATGCAATGTGAAGAACCGAACTGTGTCTGAGCGAGAACATTTGCTACCTACATTACTTGGGCCTATATGACAATTGTGTTTTTATTATGTATACCAGGTGTGTCAAATTCATTTGAGCTGGAAACCATTTCACATATATTGAATCTTTTCTGGGCTATAGACATTGCCACTTCTAAATCAATCAAGGTAGTTCAATGCGCTCAGTTCTTGCTTATTCTCTATTCATATTTATTGCTCATAATATTGGGAAATAAAATAATATAGTGACTTGTGGCCCAAATGCTTGATACACTGTAGTAAAATTAATTAATCTTAAAAAATGTATAACTTTTTTCAGACCATGTGGATTTGTTTAGGTCTTTTTTTTATTCTTTAGTATAAATACTTTAATTTACTATCAATACAGTAGCATTTTTAAAAAAAATATAAGATATACTGTAATATAAAATGGCAGAAGGGTTAGAAAGAACACATTGGCAGAAGTCCAGATTAATATTTAATTGAGGTTATTTAATAAAAAACTAAGTTCTGAAAACTTAGTACAACTCTCGTTTTTTTCATAGATTTACATTTGCTTAAGTGATTCAGCTTTTGAATAATGTTTTAGGACCTTACGGTAAACTTTAAGCTACTTAATAAAATATTATAAATATAATTATATTCATATATTAATGTTGGGAATTTTACATTGTGATGTTTTCAATTAATAAAAGTCAATATTGAGTCATGAATATTCTTACCTGATATATTTATATTGTTCAACACAGAACTGCGGTTTCGGGAACTATCGCTCCTCTCATCAGCTGCTGTCACGACTGTCGATTTTTCATAATGCTGATCATCTTCTAAACTGCCACCCAGTGTTGATTTGATGAACTTTGTAATTATATTTTGTTTGTCCGGAAACTGAAAATTCATGGATCTATCATGGATTTTCTGAATGTATATCTATTCCCAAACTGTTAATTTTAAAGGCTTAGATAGATGTTTAAAGTTAAGCTTCTTTTTCAATTCTATGATTCTCTAACAAACAATGAAAAATCGACAGTCGTGACAGCATCTGATGAGGGGAGCTATGGCTCTTGAAACCGCGGTTCTGTGTTGAAGAACATAGATATATGAGGTAAGAATATTCATTACTCAATATTATTATTTTAATTATTATATTACCTGAATTCTTTAAAAAATATACATGTGTTAAGTCATTAAAAAGTTATGATTTATGAACTTATTACTTATTCACAAATTGAATAGTTTATAATCTTCAAACACTAAATTCATATGATTAAATTATCTATAACAATAGACCTAATTACAACATAAAGGATTTGAACAAAATTATTTTTGGAATTTCATTACCTTATAGGATGATAGTTTAAGTAATAATAAAATCATATTATAATCACAGGTTGAGCGTGGGATTGAATTTGATTCAATGGAGCTTTCAAGGACCTAGTTCGATCTTTTGTCTTTGGCTACAAATGTTTGCAACAACTTTGATAATGTTTTTTTGCTTTCATTTTTGGGCAAATCAAAGAATAAAATATATACCAAACAGTAAGTATTACCAAATTTAATTATACACTACTCCAACTTGAAGCTGTTACTTATTGTAACTTCCCAAATTCTTCATGATGCTGGTGCCCACCCATTCTCACGAGTAATTTGGGTAACTACTATAAATAATAGCTATGATGCTGACCACGTGTCACTCCTATACACGCTTGATGATTGTGAGGCCAGCAGCCTACTCATAGGCCAAAAGCCTTCCAGGCCTGTTCTGCCATAGAGTTTGTTAATTGTTGAGTTAAATTAATTTTTTTAGAGTTAAATCTTATAACCTACTTTTATTGAACTTTTCTAGGAAAAATTACTATAATAATTATAATATCCTCAACTCATATCCAACTCAGGTCGGTTCGAGAGATGAGATGAGATGAAGTTCCTTATATAGAGGTCTGTGAATGACAAGGGTGCCGGCCGACCACGCCTGACGCACCATCACAGGGGCAGATGAACAAATTGGATGAGATAAGTATGGAGAAATGGTGGAATGAAATTATGGCAGGGGAAAACGGGAGATACACCGAGAAAAACCTGCCCAAGTTCCGTTTCGTCCACCACGAAACCCATATGGAGTGACCGAGACTCGATGTCGGGAACCCAGCGATAAGAGGCGAGCATCTAACCGTTTGCGCCATGGAGCAGCCAGGAAAAATCAGTATGAGGTTTAATTTAAGATTCTTCATACTTCACCTCATATCCAGTCTTATAAATAAACCGGTTTCAAAAGCTAGGTAGTTTCATCTTCATAATCTAGGTTTTGAAACTGGTTTAATTAGAATGAGGTGAAGTAGAAAGAATTTTAATTTAAATAAATCTTAACCTTCAATATGGTACTATTCAATTATTGCAACAAACTGCAAGTTTTAAGCAAAATGAAAATTAAAGGAAACTTTACAAATTTAGAAATAAAAATGTATAGGCTGGATTTTTTAATAGTTACCACATTAACTTTGTTGTATAAACACGTCATAGCATAAAAATATACATTTGTTTACACTTGCAGCATTTTGTAATTGAAAGCTCAAAAGATAAAAATTAAGTATTTCCTCCTTGCCTGTTATAAATAGTGATGATAAACAAATTTAATGTGATATGGAAATTAATATACATAAACAAGCTATCCCTCAAGTGTTACTTAACATATTTATTCCTTCTCTTTAGCTGTGTTAAAAAACTTGTTTCTTGATCTGAAGTGTTTAAATGGTAATTGAGGTTAGTATATATTATTTCCTTTTTTTAAATAACACAGTTTCTCTCATTTTATATCTAATTGTCATAATTGAAATTGAAATTGTGTCATCATTGTGTATAAAAATATTGAAATGTAGAATTTTTTTTTTTTTTTAGCTCTGGGAAAGAAGTGTTGGGACTATGGATGGTTATGTGCTTTTATTTCATATGAAATACTACTACTCTCTTTGCCTGCAATGAAGCTTTTGGAACATTTTGTTCCTCCTGTTTTGAGTGTAGCCCTGCTTCTTGATCAGGTGTGTATTATTCTATGTTTTTAATATAAATTTAACATATCTCATTGAAAGCCAGATTCTATTTTTGAAGAGAAAAATATATTGAAATTCATCGGAGAACAATTTTTGACCACTCACCTCATAAATTTCATGCTTTTCATAATCCGTCAGATTTATGGCTGAAGATGGACATGATATCATCTGAAACTGCAGTATCGTGAAAACATGAAATTTATAAGGTGAATTGTCAAAAAATGTTCTCCGATGAATTAAAAAAATGTTTACCCCCCCAACATTAATTTAATATAGAAAAAATATATGCCTAGACTGGGGTTTGAACCCAGGACCTTTAGCTGACAAACCGTGAATGGACTTAGGGAGGATATGAATTGCGCCACACAGTGACCAGTCTTGCTGTGCATGGATTTCACCACAAGCTGTGCAGCAAATAGAGACTCGACGAGCCCGGCCCAAACTGGATATGTGCAAGATGTGGCGAACACTGCGAGGGATATCATGTGCTAAACTGTAGGAAGAGGTCAGAATTGTTGATGAAACTCTGCAGTGACTAAAAACAATCTTCTTTGCACGTTGTGCGCATTTCTTATTTCATTATTAGCTTTATATACTAATCCTCTGTCATTAGCTTATAAAGCTGAAGGTCCTAGGTTCAAACCCCAGTATAGGCATATATTTTCTCTTCAAATAAGTATAATTTTCCTATTTATTACTCGTATGTTAATATTCGACTTGCGACTTGTCTTTGCTATTCCTCATCACCAATATAATTGGCATTTAACACCATTTTTTGATAAAGACGACAACAGAACACCCAACTTACCAGTGGCGGTTCCAGAGAGGGGGCCATGGTGGCCATGGCCCCCCGAAATTTTTTAAAGATGAATTATGAGACTGATTAATGAACTATAAACGGTACTTAAAATAAAATGAACTTCAAGGCATTAATTAGCAAAGAGCGTTGCTGACCGGCCACGAGTAAACTCGTGATCGATGCGTCTTTGTTTCTCGTCAGCGGTGACATGAGGTAGAATCTGAGAAAAATGTGTTAATGTTGGACGAAAAATTTTGGCAACAAGTGCCTCCCACTCTATCTTGGTTTCGTTCACGTGCAGCAACTATTTTCCTCAGTCCTCGTCGTTCGTTTAGGCAATGAACATGAAAAAGACACTGGTAATGTTTGTTTTATGTTAGATGACGTCGTGAAATTTTTGTCTTGTTTAGTGTTTGTATTTTCACTCCAGTACAAGAGCGAGTCATTAACTAGTGTAAAACTTAGTACTAATAAGATTAATGTACAGGTAAGATTCTCTCATATTTCAAATCTAAACGTTGTTATTTTTATTTCCTTGGTGCCTACAAATGTGTAATTCAGCCAAATTTTGCTCTGGCTCAATCTCTGTTTTAGAAAAAATTGAAAGAAAAAATAATAGAACTACACTGCTGCTCAAAATTAAAGGATCAGCTTCATATCCTCGAAAGAAATAGGTAAATTTAGTGAATGAATCAGTAATGCGATTATTATTTTTTTTGTGCACTTTGATATATATATATTTTTTTCTGTTTAAAGTGGAAGAAGCAACAGCGCCAAAAATTGTCAAGTTTGGAAGTTTGCACACAACGAACGAATTATTTTCCGGACAAATCGAACAACCGATTCCGGTAGGGTAATTCGTACCATTTCGATTCGTTTTTGAACTTCTCTGTACGATTATTTTTCTTTTACTGAATTACATGCGATAAATTAAGAAATTACCCCTTTCTCCTTGATCGCCTATAACTCCCGAACGAATATTCGTAACGTTTCTAGAATGTGGTTCGGAATACTGAGGAAATTTGCTTTCGAATATTTGGTGAGACCTTTTTCCATAGTTTAATATCCACCTGAAAATTGCTTGCACAGCAGAGGAGACGCGTTTTGCGAAATGTTTACGATACAAATTCATTGCAGTATATTCACAACTAGTGGAAAACAATGTTCTGCTCTGATAATGAAATCTAAGTTATACCGCCGGCATTAGCATTATCCAAACTTGTGAATATTGGCATTGATACTAAACTGCAATGAATTTGTCTCTCACCAAATATTCGATTGTAGGCTCTGAAAGCAAATTTCCTCAGCTTTTCGAAGCACATTCTAGAAATTTTCTACGATTACTTGTTCGGACGTTATAGGCGATCAAAGTAAAAAGTACCATTTCTTGATTTATCGCACTAATTCAATAAAAGAAAAACAATCGTACAGAAAATTTTAAAGAACGAAACGAAATGGGAGGAATTACCCTACCAGAATCCATTGTTCGATTTGTCCGAAAAAAATTCGTTCGTCGTGTGCAGACTTCCAAACTGAAAATTTTTGGCGCTGTGCTTCTTCCACTTTATACTGAAAAACATTATCAAAGTGGACGAAAAAAAATCGCAATACTGATTCAGACTCAAAAATTACATTTTTTTTTTCAAGAGTACAAAGCTGATCCTTTAATTTTGAGCTGCTGTATAGTTCCATTTGTTTCATTTTTTTCTAAAACAGAGATCGAGCCTAAGCAAAATTTGGCTGAATTACAAAATTGTAGGTACAAATGAAATAAAAACAAAAACTTTTAGGTTTGAAATATGAGAGAATCTTGACTGCACATTAACCGTATTAGTAATACGTATTTGCACTATTGATAAAGTGATTTGAGCGTTTTGAAAAAAAAAAAAAAAAAAAAAAAGAGAGAGGGTCAGGTGTCTTGTTTTTGTTTTGTAATAAACTGTACTTTCATTTGAATTTCTTTTACATTAGAAAAGTGTGTACTTTCAACAATTTTTCAAAATATTACAATAAATTACGTTTAAAATTCTCTATTGGTTTTTATTTACTACTGTACTGTGGAGGCCTATATTAAAAAAGTTAGTATTACGTGCACTTAGTTTAGTGTTTGGTCTTACGACTTACAATATAAAAGTTGTGATATTATGTTTAATGACTAAATACTGCTTAAAACTGCTCAAAATAGTTTAAAAACACGTTATTAGCACGGTAAAATTTACTAATTAATGTATTTGTTAATTTACACGGACCCATGCCCCCCCTTGGAACTTACTGTACAAGAGTCCTGGGGTCCGAAACAACAATCAGTCAAATAACTTAACATTATTAGCGGTGTTGGGCAACAATGAAATACTCAAAGTGTATGCCAAAGTTAACCTAATATACTTTATATTTTATGTAGATGATTAATAAAGGAATACGTTTATCCAGAACCGGTATTCATTCTGATAAATATACAAAATACGATCTAAATACCAAAGTGACTACGATCTAATTGCCAAAATTGTGCACTAACCACTGCCATTGTTGTTATTAGACTATCTTATAGGAAAAAAATATTTGAAAAGGTCAGTTCACACTCTGAATTTATGATGCTCATTAGGTAACAATTTCTTATTAGTCACTTGAGCACCAGAGTCAATTTTAGTGGTATCAACCCAACAGTCAAATATACATTTTAATACTAGAGTAAATGTTTCTCTGGATAAGATAACTATTGTCTTGTTCTTGAATTCATTTTCGATTGTGACATATTGTTGGTCTCTTCCTTAAATTACTGTCTTTTAATTTTTCGAGTGGTAGCAGGACTCTTTATAAACCAATAGGAGTTTTATTCAGACATTCAGGTCATGTGCTGCAAACAAACAACCTCTCCAGATTTGCCTTTTGGTTAGATATTTTTTCAGATATGTCGATTCTAGAAAAATCTGACTCTTGAGGTTTCCGATAGAGAAGCCTTATAGTGATGTCCAGATTATTCCTATTCTTGGATCTATAAAGACCGGGCAGTTTGTGTTCTTGTGATGGACCATGAGAGGGTGAAAGGGTAAGGAACGATGACGAACAAATAAATGTGCTAAGTGAAACCTAAGGCAAGTGCGAAGAACTGAGTCATAAAAGACTCTCTTAACAGAAAATTATCTATATGTATAAAGTGAAGTACTAGAGGATGCAGCACTTACATCTAGAAATTTTGACATGCATGTCTGAAGATTCTTTAATATATCGCATATATCTGTGATATTATACTGACAGCTTTTAACTTCATTTCCTAGGGAACCCATGTCTTTGAATTTTCTCGTCAATAAAAGTTTTATTGACTTTTTTTGGCTAGGATCAAACCCCAAATCTACCCACAGGTTGCCAAGGGAACATATGCAAATTGCTGTAAAACATGTTTATATGAAATTACGTTTCTTTTATCTTGAAATAATAATTTATTTTAATTATTGAGAATTTCATGCAATATTCATTACCCATTTATATTCTATTACTAGTAGATGACAACGACTAACATTGTCCACTGTGCTGTGTTCTGGAATCAGTTATGGCTCCTTGGCAGCAAATACCTGATACCTTTGTGGCTATCAAAATGGGGTTTGACACTTAACCCTAGCCTATTTGATGGTAATTATGGTCTGCCTGATAATGGAGTAGTTTGGTGATAGTTGCGAATGCCCCCCTCATGGAAAGAGGGAATCAGAGACTGCACTGCCGACGAGCAGAGAGTTGGAAAGCCGAAAGCACAGAATGAGCTACGCTGCTCCACGGAAGGAACATTACACATCTCAATGTGCTAAATCTATCTGTTGTGAATATGTTTTGATGGACAGCACGCCGCTGTTGCATATGCCCAATACTGTGAACTAGTCGATCAAAGTGATTTGTGGTATGGTGATACATGGAGGTGATTTGTTGATCAGTGATATTTGGATAATAGGACACTCATGCTACTACACGAAGTTCAGAGATCCTCGTATACAAATATAATTTTGAGGCATTTATTTTGTTAATATAATAAATTTGGGAATTTTTACATTATGAGGTTTTCTTAATAATAATCAAATGAATTGTGAATACTTCTTACCTCATACATCTATGTTTTTTAAACACAGAACTGCAGTATTAGAAAAAAATACCTTTTCCATCTTCAGCTGTTTTCACAACTGTCATTTTTTTTTTGCCGGTAATTTTCTAGACTGCTATCTGGTGTACTTTTGAAGATGTAATTTTCTAAAGTGCCATCTGGTGTACTTTTGAAGAACTTTGTAATCAAACTTAGTTCGTCTGAAACCTCGAAGTTCATGGTTTAAGTATTTTTTAAATGTATATATTTTCCCAAACTGTTAATTTCGAATGCTTAGTTAGATTTTTCAAAAGTTTTGCTTCTTTTTCAATTCTATGATTCTCTAATAAACAATGTGCTGCTAAAGCTGATTTTTCAATTTCACCATTTTTTATGTTTCTGAAGTGTTCTTTCTTGCGAGTGTCTAAGTTCATTTTTGTTTATATATATATACTTTATTACAATCTTTACAATTAATTTGATAAATTCCAGATTTTTTATTGTCTGGGGTGTTAACTTTTTATTAGTTAACAGAAGATTGCCCAGACTGAATTTGTTAATCGGAGCCAATGTTATATTACATTTTTTTAATTTTTTTGAAATTTGTTATGAACTTCTGGATGGCTCCGTTTAACAAATTCAGCCTGGGTAATCTTCTGTTAACTAATATAAAATTTAACACCCCAGATAATAAAAAATCTGGAATTTATCAAATAAATTGCAAAGCTTACAATAAAGTATATATGGGACAAACAAAAAATAACTTAGACACTCGCAAAAAAGAACACTTTAGAAACATAAAAAATGGTGAAATTGAAAAATGCACATAGTTTATTAGAAAATCGTAGAATTAAAAAAGAAGCAAAACTTTTGAAACATCTATCTAAACCTGTGGAATTAACAGTTTGGGAAAATGTATACATTCAAAAAAGCCATACTAGAATCATGAACATCGAGGTTCCAGACGAACCAAGTTTGATTACAAAGTTCTTCAAAAGTACACCAGATAGCACTTTAGAAAATTACTACTTCAAAAGTACACCAGATGACAGTCTAGAAAATTACCAGGAAAAGAAAGAAATGACAGTCGTAAAAACACCCGAAGATGGGAAAGACTTTTTTTTTTGATACTGCAGTTCTGTGTTTAAAAAGCATAAATGTATGAGGTAAGAAGAATTCACGATTCATTTGATTCTCATTTATTTTGTATTACCTGAACTTATTTTTATGACATGTAAACAAGGATACTTCAGGCTTCACAAATATAGCAGCATGCTGCAGATCACAGATTGGTAGAGAATAAGGCTCAACGTATGAGACAATGTAGGTCTGTATGACTTGAAAAATGGATATAAAATTGCAATTGCAGCGTTTTATTTTTATAAGATATGTCTAAGGTGGGTGCACACTAATAAAACCCAAGAAATACCATCTATTTCTGCCCAGTCCAATGCACCACATTCTCGTCGTGGCTCCTGGTTAATACTAAGAAGTACAGGGACATGAAAGCAAGATTCTGATGCTTACAAAATGGAACATACCAGCTAAGGGAAACCTAAGAGAAAATCATCAAATCCCAGGATTGCTGGAGGTTGGGCATAGGGCTGACATCTCCAACCCGTAAAAACAAATTCGTTCAGAAACCCAACATGCCTCGGAAAGAAGGTCTACAACAACAATAGAATCTCAGGAAGATGCTGCAAACCTACTTAACGTAACGTAACGTGCCAGGTATGAAATATCATTCATTCAGAAAGTGAGATTCAAGGTTTAAACCTCAGACATGCTGACTTTTTTTTATATTCTTTCTTTCTTGTGTAAGAAGTTTGGGAATTTAGTACAAAATACTGTAGAATTTATTTTAGTATGTACAGGAAAGTAATAAATGACAATATTCTGTACTAGTGTAAAAGAAGGAATACTGTATAGCACACTAGGTAACTACAGTAAGAATTCGTAAGTGAAAATCGCATGGTTCAGACGGACGTAATAACAAGGCTATTTTTACACGCTTTATATTAGCTTGACCTGAATCTATCTATGTAACGGAATCTTTCAACGCGATTTTCACCCACTAAAATCATTGGATCGATTTGAAACTTTGTATACTTTTAAAGGACTAATGACAATACAATAATTTCATAATTTTCTTTTCTAAAATCCTGGCTAGAATTTTCAGAAAATCAAAAAACGTGTCTGTGCAATTATGTAACGGAATCTTTCAACACGATTTTTATCCACTTAAAATCATTGGATCGACTTGAAACTTTGTGTATTTGTAAAGGACCAATGACAATGCAATAATTTCATAAATTGTTTCTAAAATCCTGGCCAGAGTCATCAGAAAATCAAAAAAGTTGTAACCATAGTTTCAAAATAGTTTTAAATAGTATCTTTTTTTGATGTAGATAATTTTGTAGTGAATGAATTTTTGTTGAGGCATATGAGGTGCATGCATTATGACCATTTTGATAGTGGCCTGGAGTTGTTGCGTTGCATGTTCAAGTTGACGTGTAGACTGAACAGTAAGTAAGAGTGGGCTTGATCCACTGATCAAGCATAGTTTTGTATTGCTGCTAGTGAGTAAGAATGAAGGTCTGATTTTGAACAGTCTATGTGTATATTTTGAATGTAATAGATCTGTAAGGGTAGTGGCATGTGGAAACATGGGGACATTCATTGTAATTACGATATCAAGGATACTGGAGTGGGTACCATAAGGTATGTTTCTGAAGAATATTCCCTTGGAGCAGAGATTTCTGTATTTCGAAACTGGCCAAAATAATTAAGCAGAATAATACAAGAGACATTTTGGATACGACAATTCTAAAAATGATGTTTGGCATTAAAATCTCCCTCAAGCAAGTAGTTGCGAGAGATCAAAGTGAGAATATTGAGGTCATTCCTTGTTAAAAGCCTAGAAGGAGTTTTATACATCAAAGCTATCAAGATGTTTGATTGAATGGAGATGGATATACTAATATTCCAGTGGCTTCAATAACTTGAAGATTGAAGCCACGGAATAGTGACACTCTATGGCAAATGGATTTTTTTAATTCAAATAGTTGCACCTTAAAGGGGACCATCAAAATGGTCGTTTTGATATGTATAATAGGTGGGAATTTTTTATTTGTCTTTCAGTTTGAGGTGGGATTCATTAAGGAGTAGAATGTCAACATATCTCTGTCGTAGTAGTGTTTATAGTTTATGAATCTGTTTATCATTGCATTGAATGCCATGACATTGAGATAACTTCCGAGAATGTAATTATACATTGTCTTCAAAACATAAATTCATCAGATGGGTCATAAATATGGGGGTTTCAAGTCTAGTCAGTGTATATCTTGGAACGCTCTCTGGGCATGACCTGTGAGTTGGCACATTTGGACTTGTCAGCCCTGGGGTCGAGCAGTATTTGTCCCCACAATTTTGAGAGCGGAAGTGCCAGGGCCAACAATTTTACTAAAGGAAATGTTGGGATTCACCTTTATTGAAGTAAAGGTGCAGGATTTGGGAAGTGAGGGCTGAGGACTTTTATATTGTTTGGCCTTTAGGTAAGATTCTTTTGCTGCCTCATAATCTGAAAAGTCAAGGATATGTTTGCGCCTCAGCCTTGATCAAGCAATCCTTATGATTATGTGCAGACATACATATGATCCATCGTGGAATCCCCCCATAGGTATGGTTGAAGTTCTGGCATCTGAATCATTGCTTGAGTCCAGAACGTGGCCGATATGATTCTACTGGTTGAATTATATTTCTAATTGTTTCAATACATACTATAAATGGTATTAATACTGGAAGTAATATCAATTTGATGGATAAGTTGAATATTTCATTTGAGGCTAATCTTGTCACATAAATAAGCAACAACTGTGTACAGAAGACGAGATAGGTTGTATATTTCTTGAGCTGCTTCTGTGTTTTCTAGTTCAAGATTAAAGAACGGTAAGAGTTTGACGTTAATATTTTATTATGTGTTTGGTGGAGAGGAAGGGATATCCTAAAGATAGGAGCTCCTAATTAATTTCAGAGGAAACCTTTTTAACACCACCCTCAGTGGAAGGTCTTTCTTCAGTTGGTAAGTGTAACGCTGTTTACCACACTGATCAAATTATCTTTGATTTCACGAAAGTCTTCTGTGGAGGATACATAGTAACACAGACTCTCTCTTGAGTGTTCACGACTTTCAAGTCTCCTTTTAGGAGGAGCTTTATCTCTTTGTTCATTTTGAACAAATTCTCACGACGTCATGCCCAAGTATAATGATTGGTGGGGGTCTCTTTTCGCGTTTCTGCACTTGAGAGGACTGCACTATGACGGTTGACACCAGGAGTGTCCATTTTTGATGGATGGTCTGGCAGTAATTGTTTCAGAAGCAGTTTCAAATATACTGCACATTTATTTTAGTTGGTACTGCTGGATTTACAACTGGAGACTTAAACCTTTGAATTGAACAGGTGAGATGTTTTATCAGTGCACCTCTTTTTTTATTGGTGTCATGTCACTTGTTTTTGACTCTGTAAAGTCTGCCCTATGAGTGAGGAAACAAACAGTCTGCACCTCCACAGCGGTAGCTTTTCCTTCATTCAGAAGCTTAGTTAAAATGTGGAGAAATCCTGTTCTTTTCTTGTGAGGGTTTCTAGTCAATTCGGGCAGCTAAGTGACAATTGTAGAGCCCTCAAACTCGGGAATGTTGAGTAGTAATTTATGATAATAAAAAGATGCCTCTAATATGTGTGGACACCTGCTCAGAAAGAGAAGCATCCCATTTTCTATAAATACCTTTGTAATATGTATATATTCATAAGCCTTAGATGTCATATATAAATTTCATAATTTTAATATTAGACATTGTAATGATTACCATATGCCTTTTAATAGACTAAAATTTGTCTAAATGACCTAATTTATTTTGACATGTCTATCTGTCTGTACCATTATATCCCCATCAGGGGAAAGAGTTCCTGCCTGTAGGAGTTACTTAACAGGTTAATTATGCTATTTCTCTACTGATGACTGCTAGTGACAAGTGGTTAGCTCATCATCTTAAAGAAACACCTAGCAGGAAACTAAGGTATTACTTGAATAGAAAAGGCCGGTTAAAATTTGTTGAGAGTTTTAGGCTCGAGGTTCTTTTATCAGGCAAAATCTTCCGATTTAGTTCTCATGGCTTAAAGTTTCTCCCGGAGAATTTGTTTCCATCTAAAAAATTCAACTCTGGTGAGGTTTGAACCCACACTAAACCTTTAGACAACTAAGGTCAATGTATTTTAGCATAAATTTTGTTTCTAAATCATAATGAGGACAAAAATAATTTTGAATTTTATAAAATCATCATCCATGCAAGTGTTAAACCACATGGTCTGTTAAAATCATATAAAATGTGACTGACTTACTTTTTTTTTTGAGACTACCAAATGTCTCTTCCCTTGGAACTGGTAGTTAAATATGCCTTTTGGTATTTGATGGAATCTCATTACTAAAAAAAAAAATGTTAATTGAAACATGTTTATATTCTGGTGATAATTTTTTTTATTATTACTTTTTGACTAATTCCTATACATTTGTTTCATAGACCTCTGTAATCAGCAAAGTGAATAAATATCCTAATGGTCAGAATTTAATTGTTTCAAATTACTGAAGACCAATTGATTCTATTTAAGTTATATATATATATATATATATATATATATATATATATATGGGGAATGGCAATATTTTGCAGAGGGAGACTTAAAAACCATGTATTTTTTATAGCATCTATCTGCAATGATTCAGTATCTAAATTATATTCAAATTTTAATTTTCAGGTAATTTGTGTTAATTTTGACAACAAATGACTTATCAAGATAATAATTAATTATATCTCAATATAATTTATTTGTTTATTTTTAAAAACTTGTATTTCAAAATTGTTGTTACAGATCCGAATGATGATGAAAACGTATGCATTTGTAAGAACTAATACACCAAAAGCTCTTGCTTACAAACCACATCAGTCTGGTGATGAGAAAGAAACATCTCCCTGTCCTGAATTCTCAAAATATTTATATTTTTTATTTGCTCCTGTTCTTGTTTATAGAGACAATTATCCACGGTAAGTACAGACATTTTCATTTAGTTAAACATTTCAGTTTCAGCCAGCTAAGTTATGCAGGTACTACGAAGAAAATCTAATACTATGAATAATAACAAGGAACAAAGTCTTAAAAAAATTGTTCCAAAAAAAGATTAATGTAAAGAATGAAATATTTTGGTGTAAACCAAAATAAACTTATATAGGGAAGTTTGGACCCTGCTAATATCTTCTTTAATTGGTGCTGCCCTCGAACAGAAAATATTTTAACTTCTTGCCCTAATCAACTTTGACGCGTTCAAGGCCAGTTTCTTTTATTATTTGTGTGAAGAAGGGATTATTTGTGATATTTATGAACATTTCCACTTTAAAAATGTTTCAAGCTAAGAATCAATTCTTAATTTCTGCTGTTGAATATTACAAATGTTGAAAAAATTCTTAAATATATTACATTATGTAGATGCTGTTTTAATATATTAATGGGTTTGGTTTGATACTATGTGACATGGTGGTTGTATGAAATAATTAAACATAACAATGGAATTCAGTTAATGTGGACCTTCCATGAGGGCCTGGGTCCACTTTACACGGATATGTATATTTTATTAATGAGGATGCTATCTGCAAAAATCATTCACTTAATTAATTATATTTAATATCATTGTAATTTAACTAGACCCAATGACCGTCACTTTCTGCAGTTGAACGAAGTGTGAATGTTATAATCAACAATAATTTTTCAAAACATTAAATAAATATCAATGCTTTTTAATTATGATCAGTCATAAATATTTTCAGATTAATCTGTGCCTGTCTGTATAAATTAATAGAGTAAATAAACTTAAAAATAGACTAAAAGCTAAGCTGGATTCACTTCATCCGAATATGGAGGTTAAAGTGGACCTTCCTTTTAAAGTAAAAAAGTTTATAAATTCTGAATATGTTTCCATATTTGAATAAAATAACAATGCTATTCATAGTTACTACACTAATGATAATCTCTGTAATTAAACAAAATTCAAATCCCTTAATTAAAAGAAAAAAACAACAAATTCAAAACAGGGGTCTAAATTATCCAAAGTTCTTCTAGTATTGATAGTTTGTTTAGGACCAGAAGACATTCATTAAGGTTCATCAGTTGCTTTTCTTACATGTTTAAAACTGAATAATTTAGGTTGGATAGCAAAGTAATTTAAATAATTAAGTTAGTAAGTTACTGTAATTATTAATTTTTATTATAATAAGAGATCATACATCTTAAAAAAGTTTCTCTTCAAACAAATACAATTTTCAAAGTTTTAAAGAACTCCCTCATTGTTTTATAAAAGTCTTCCACACAATCCTGTACTGTATGTCATTTCTTTGTATTTATTCTTTTTATTTTATTTATTATTATCATCCTTCAGAGCATCATAGATGCTTTAGGACTTGTTCAGATTACAACCTATATATAAACAACAATATGAAATATAATACATACATACATACATAACTATATAACGAAAAACTATTTACATTGCAACTAAAATACACCAAATAACAAAGGGCAACACTTTCACAAGAAAAGATAGCGGTGCAATTTCAATCAATTTTTTTTTTTTTGCTTACAATTTTAAATTTAGGTATTCACCCAGGCTTAATGGTATGTAAGTCAACATAATGTTCTTTACAGCAAGTTTTAATTGTCTGTCCTTAAGAAGTTTAATATTGGAAGGGAGATGATTATACATCTATGTGATATGCTGTTATGACTTCTGGTTAACCTGTGACAATTTAGGTGTATATCGTTAGATATTTTAGTTTTATATTCATGTAAATCTGAATTTATTTTGAAGAGTTTTAAATTTTCATGAATAAAGCAAACTGATTCTAAAATGTAAATGCAAGGAACAGGTAATATTATTTGTAATATTTAATTTTAGGAAGTGATATTTTGAGGTTATTTTAATTATATTATTTTCAGTCTGATCATCAGTATTAATGTTGGACAAGCTGACGATAAAACAGAATTGTTTTGAAACATGTCCAAGAACAAATTATCATTAATATTGAGGTAAGATGATCAGTATTGCGATCACGGCAGGGCCTAACCGCAATGATAATAAAATATGATAAAAAAACCTATAAAACATATACGATATATACTTGTTTATTATACCAGAAGATAGGAAATAAATAATCACCTTTATAATGCTGATTGGAGTCACACTCAAAATAAATAAATAAATAAATACAAAATAAATAAAAAATAGAGAAAAATTTATAATAAAATAGAATATCTTGGACCAAATGTGATTTCATATCAATATGTTTTTCAAACTACGAGGACACACTTACGAAAGCTTATATAATCAAATAAACAATTTTGCTTTTGACAAACACAAGTTTCAAACTATGGGGACACACTTACGAAAGCTTATATAACCATTAAACATTTATGCCTTTTTTAACTAACTCATTATGTATCTTATACAACTTGGCCCTGGCAGAACCAGGAATATTGCTAAAGGTTGGGTAATGAAAATAGAGTTTTCACGAATTTTGAGAGTAGGGAAAGGTAAAAATTATGGCATATAAACTTTGACATTTTGGGGAAAAATCAGAATGGAGTTTGGGAGCCGAAGCATTCGCTTTGGGTCCTCCCCGGGACGAGTGGTGCTCTCCATGGGTAAGAAACATCAATTAATATCATCATACTAAAAATATCATGTTTTTTTTCAAAATTGTGAAGAAAAATAACTTTAGAATAATTTGTATAATTATTAAAAATATGATTTATCATGAGAAGACCAAAGGGTCAAACAAACTAACAATTAATGATTAATAACGTAAAGTTGTTTTAATGGCACTCTCTCTGAGTATTATCAAGTTTTTAATCTATTCGGCGCAATTCAACATGGCGATTTTTTAACTGCTTTTAGTAACTGCTTTTATATGTATTGTTTTAATATTTCTTTATGTTTTATGTTATTTTATTTTATTTTATGTGTTTCTGTGTACTAAGGTGATGTTCCCGTCAAAACCAAGGCCAACCGCTCGGGCCGAAGGTCACTTAAAATATAGACTTTTTTATTACGCTACGTTATAACAATCAGACTAAAAATAATATAATATAAAATAATATAATATTTTTAGTTCTTTGAAGGGTTTCTTACTTTCTATTCGGAATGGTGCTTTCTTCATGATTTTAATTTTTTTTTTTAGTATTTGAGTAGATTTTGGTGATGATCCCCATAGTATTATATCATATGTTAACTGTGAATGTATTTAGGCCTATAAATAAGAATAAATTGAAAAAAAATGTATGATAATATAATTGGAGAAGAGCAGAATGGATTCAGAAAGGTTAGATCTTGTATAGATGGATTCTTCGCTCTAAAACTACTATTAGAAAAGCACAAGGAATTCAATATAGAAACTCATATCGCCTTTGTTGACTTCATAAAGGCTTTTCACAAAATAGACAGACATATATTATTACAAATTTTAGCTGATGATAATGTTCCACAACAATATATTACTAATATTTCAACATCTATAAAGGTAATGAAATCTCTGTTAAACGAGATGGCAAACTATCTTCTTTGAAAAATATTAACACTGGAGTAAGACAGGGATGTGGACTTTCACCGGTGCTTTTTAATATATATATATAGAATAATTAGATTACGTTTAGGATTAAGGCCTCTCCTAGTACATCATTACCATCCTCATTACCTCCATATATCATTTTGGCAGCATAATTCTGCCTTTCAGGTTCCCCAATCTCAGAAGTGGGTTATAATAACACCAATGTCAGGAGAGAATACCAGACATTTCGTAGAGACAACCTGGTGGCATTGAATAAAGAAAATAATTAGTACTCCTGTGCTTTATTTTTTGTTATTTCCAAATTTTTACAATTAACCATACATCAGTTCACTCTTTCTTTTTGTAGTGTACATACTGTGCTTCATTCAGAGATTATTTTAAAGGATTGAAATTGAGATAATATTATTTGAAGAGAAAAATATACTTCTGAAGTCAGGATTCTAAAATTGTTGATTCTTCGAAGGGATTGCGAATCCAATTGTTATTATTTGACATGGCAGGGAAATATTCTCTGAAGGTTTTTTTTAAGTCCCTTCAAAAGTTCTTTAACCACGTTCTTGATATTTTCGTCCAAAGAAAGATAATTTTCCACCAGGAAGTCATGAAGGGTATCAAAGCACTCTGTTTCTTTGCTATTGAAACACGTTTCTCAAAAATTAAATTTTTTAAATGAATGATTCGGTATTGTCTGCACAATGTAAACATTTATATTTGACCCCTGGAGAGATAAGTTTAAACTGTTAATTCTTTAGAACATGTCTGCCAAATAAGCTAGAGTCTGAAGTCAGATGTCATCTTCTATGCACTTTGCTTTGTGAAAGGCATGGCTAGTGAGAAAAACGTAGACTTTGTCTTTATGTTCATACAATCTGGAAACAGTTCTATCTCGAGACAGCCACCTAACTTCAGTGTGAGACAATAAACACTTATAAATGTTTCCCATTTCCTCACAAAGCACTGCAAAGATGTTAGAATTTGTAGGGTGAGCCTTAATAAAATTAATTATATTCACTGCATCGTCCAGCACATATTTTAATCCATTGGGAATGCGTTTAGAAACAAGAGCCTGTCTGTGTGTCGAAGAAGTGTTCAGAGCTACCAATTTCACTTTGGCAACAAACCCAGCATTAACACCCTGTCATACATTTCGCACCATTCATACAAATGCCTACACAGCGAGTCCATTCTACTGAATTTTCACGAATGTATTCATAGGTTAACTTAAATATATCTCCTCCCATAGTTCTCACTTTTAAGGGTCGGCAGGAATATAGTAACTCCTCTTCTACAGACTCCCCATTAATATAATGAATGAAAAGTAACAAAGTGGCTAAATTGGCAACATCAGTCCATTCGTCAAGTTGAATCGCAAAATTTCATTTTCGACATAATTGGCATGTCGTTAATCCGGCGGTTGATCGTATCGTCGGACAATGGTACCATATTGATTTTTTTGTGAAATATTCTCCACTGTACTACATCATTTATTATTGACCGCACTAAATCTTCTGCTATTGAATGAGGTTTTGCGTTTTAACAATTCTGTAGCTAACGTGATAAGATCCTAAACAACATTCTCATTGCCACTGCTTGCAGCAGATATAAAAGCAGTTAAATCATTTTTCCACTCATTTACTTTTTGTGTAAACAAATCAGCAGATTTCTTTACATGGGTAAGGTGATTAGTTTGTAAATGGCGTTTAAGTAGAGAAGGTTTCAGACTACTGTTAGCAAGAATGTTGCCACAAACAACACACTGTGGTCTTGGACAGTCACTGTCACCTATATATGAAAATCCAAACCTAATGTAATTATCATCATACTTTACACACGGTTCACTTCTGTCGGATTTACATACATCACTGAATGAACTGTTGATACAACACTAACTTGCGATTTTGTTAAACCTTGTTCCGCTTTCAAACTTCTACATTTCAACCAGTTATCCATTTTAATGTGAACGCAAACAATTGTGACAACTTGCTGCATTTATCACAAAGAAAGAAGAAGGAGGCTATTTTTGAAAAACAAAATTAAATATAAGTCTATTGGAATTCCATATTAACACCTAAAATCAAAGGCCTGGCCATTAATCAGGCCATGGTACTGTTGTTAGTATTGTTAGAACACAAAGAAGCTGATAGACTAAATTGCCATTGTAGTGAAATCAAATGCATTCCTAACGTTGTTACATTACTGTAAATCAGGCAATTGCATAAATGTTAATTTATAGTGGAAATAATTTGATAAATTCCCAATATTACACATATGTAACAGGGGGCATTTTAGGGTTAATTTAATTTTAAAATAATAATAATAATAATAATAATAATAATAATAATAATAATATTATTATTATTATTATTATTATTATTATTATTATTATTATTATTATTATTATTATATATAATTATTATTATTATTTTAGGAAAATTCCACAATATAGTGTTTTTCCTTCAACCCAAAGTGATTTGTCGCCAGAGGTTCCTGTTTAAAGCATCTTCTTCCCTCAATCTAGTAGCTTCCATACTTCTCTTCACTCCATGTATCCATCATTCTCTAGGCCTGCCTCTTCCACTTCTTCCATTAGCTTTCCATAATAATAATTCTTCTTCTTCTTCCTTCCAAGTATTAGGCCAAGGCCTGTTACGATCCTATAGAAAATTTTCCCTCCAGCATTTGAGGGAAATTCTCGTATAAGACTTGAAAGCATAATAATAGTCCCTTCGATTGGTTGCTGGCCAAAGGAAGGCAAGACCAGTGATGGGGCTGCCATCTTATAGCCTCTGGTCAAGCTTTTCTGGAGAAGAAAAGAAAATAAAGGAAAGAAGAAATGGAAGAAAGGAAAGACTCCCTAGCCCTCGGATGCCCTAATAGCATCGGTGTCAAAAAAATAAGAGTTAACCAAGAGAGGCTAGATAGTAAAGTTAAAAGAGTGCAAAACACAAGTAAGTGGAAGAAATGTTTTGCACAGCTTGGGCACCTTGTGGTCGCCATCCACATATCCCCTAGATGAGGACCCCTGAGGGGCATAATAATAATTATTATTATATATTACTATTATTACCATCACAATGCCGCACAAATGAAGAAAACAATGATAGGGTTAAACTCGAAACCTGCCATAACGGGAAAGTTTTGGCGAACCCCTTGAAATATTTTGCGAATCCCCAGGGGGTTCGTGAACCACAGGTTGGGTAACGATGAGTTACTGCATCTTTAAATAATATCCCATTGTCCTCTCCTATAATACTTAAAACAGCGCTAAAAAATTGCATAAATATTTTTTTGACATTACCATATTTATTAAATAATTTACCATTGGTGTCCCTAAAATTCTTCTTAGCATTAAAACATTATTTTGAAAAGCTCTCTTTTTTCCTGGCATAATTTATAAATAATTCTTCTCTTTTCCTATACCGATATATCTCTTTCTTCTGATGGGATGGGTCTTGCTTCTTGCTAATTACTCTTGATGTACTTTAAATTTATCCTCTATAGCTGTTTTACATTCTCTAGTGAACCATTTGTTCCTGTCTCTTTTTGTTTTGTTCCTAGAATTTATGATTTCAAATAATTCCAATGCTCCTGTATCTGATTTCATATTGTTTAATTTAATGTTTATTTCATTGTTATATTTATACAATAGGCTGTATCTTTAATTCTTAATTTAGTAATATTTATTTAGCTTTTTTTGACTCTCTTCCTCTGTTTCAACATATCTATTATTTAGTCATTAAATTAATCAGTTTTTCACCTCATCCATATTCTGTATAATTTACGCACTGGTTTTAAATAGATGTTCTCTTCATTTTCAACTGATTCTCGTGGAAATTATATTAACTATGAAGAGAGGTGTAAAATCTTATTCATTTAAGAAACCTAATAGTATTACTTCCTAAAAATTTCAAATATTTATTCTTGCTCTGTATTTATCATATTCATACCAGTTCTGATACATGGTTGTCAAATGTTGTCCCTGACTGGTAAACTAAAACAGGCACTCCAGATCTGTCAAGTACAGATGGAAAGAAATATCCTTCATATATTATCACTAAGAGATAGAATCTAAAACAAAGAGGTATCCAGAAGAACAGGCATGTCTGACATGGTTACTAAAACAGTAATCAAAAGTGGATATGGGACGGTCATGTGGCATGCATGGACCACCAGAGGTGAACTTGTGTAACCATGTGAGATCCAAGAATATGATGGAGGAACGTGGGCAGGCAAAGACCAAGACTGGCTGACCACTTCAACAATGGTCAAAAGTGGCAAAGAACAGAGATGGAAACATCTAGGCTGACCAGGACTCAATAACAGTGATTAGTAAGAGTGAGACAATGAATAATGAAAGTGAAAAGGGGAAAGTAGGAGGAACAGGTAAACCACAAACAAACCATATAGGAATACAAAACTCCTTTGGACATAAAGAATTAAAGTCAAGCTATTCCCTGCATAGGCAGAAGGCCATAAATCTTAGGGGATGAAACAGGTTACATTTATTTATTATTTATATATGTATGTGTGTGTCTGTTAATGTTCTAGTGGCATAATTTTTTGTTTTTTCAGTACTAACTTAGCATATAGCAATCATTTAAGTAAATTTAAGGCTGGGTTCATTAACTAGCAAAATAAAATCATTAGGAGAGGGAGTTCACCTTAATCATTCCTAGAAGTTTGAGTATTGAATGTAGTTATGTTCTTATTGCTTATATGATGCATTTACATAGAATTCCTATTATACACTGCAGGGTTTGTAGAGAGGACATAGTAGATAAAGTTTTATGAAGAACCTGTGCCTAGAAATGAAGACATTAATCTACATTTAAAATTTCTTATTTCACAGTAGACAACCCATATTGTCAAAATATGATGTTTTAAGTCATATTATGTTTTTTTTAATGTTATTTTATAAGAGAATTGAATAAAATGTTTTAATATCTCACGTCATAAAGTTCCATGTTTTCACAATACTGCTTTCAAAGGACATTTTGATGAAGATGAAGGCAAAATGGCATTTGAAAACACGGAACTTGATGACATGAGATATAAAAACATTTTATCCAACTTATTTAAAAATTGAAAATTATCTCATAGCATTACTTCCCAATGTAATTTTGATTAAATGCATATTATGTGTATTTGACATGATTTTCCTACAGAAAGTACATGGAATATTTGCTATTGAACATTCTTGAGCAAATGTGATTGCACAAATTCACTTTTTTGCTATCCAACAAAATTTCTTCTTAACATTTGAGGAAAGGTGAAAGTGGCCTACTCCTTGACTTATTGATCTTGGTAAAATAGCAAGTTTCATAAGATCATGTAAGTATTTTAGCACTAATGAAGGATTCTCGACATAATCCTCATCAAAACTTCCTCTATTACTTATCCCTATAACCCCCAAAAATGTATAATAGGAATTTTGAATTACTCTGTATATAATACACCACGTTCCAAAATTATGGATAGGGTTTTAAGTAATTGGTATAACTTTATAAACGAAATTGTATGTGTGATTAATTGCTATAATGAAAGAAAAACTGTAAAAGTTTAATATCCTGTATACAGTAATTTGTTTCTTGGCATTATTACGTCACAGCATTAAATTTGTGAAAATGGCAACTTCTGTACAGATGTCATTTTGTGTGTTGCAATACGCAAGATCTATTTCCATTGGTGAATAAACATAATTTGCGCATTTGGGGGGTGGCGAATCCAACATGAAAGAGATTCCCCGACGGTCAACGTTTTCTGTGCTATGTCCAACCAACAAATATACAGGCTGTTCTTCTTCAATGAAAAAACAGTGTCAGGCATATCGTATCTGGATATGCAGCAGATTTATCATTTTCCTCAGCTAAATGAATCCGCACCTCAAGACTTCAATTTGGCAACAAGATGGTGCTCCACCTCAATTTCTAAATGAAGTGCGACAGTGGTTGAACAATAAATGTTCCCCGACGATGCATAGGATGCATCTGTCCGGATGACATGGTTTATTCCCAATGGCCTCCACAGTTTCCTGATCTCACACCGTGTGAGTTCTTCCTATGGGAGTATGTGAAGGACCATGTGTACGTACTAACACTCCCCATTGACCTTCCATACTTGAGAAGAAGGATTATTGCTGCTGTTCAATCCATTAGTCCAAATATGCTGACTAAGATATTGACTTAGGCTTTCACGGCCGGAGTTATTATGATGATCTTGTAGAAAATTTCCGTGGCCGTGGTCTTGAGGCTTGTAGTTCCCCGACGTTTCACCAGAGACTGCGTCCGTCATCCTCAAGGGTTGTCATGAGACTGGCAATTTTGTCGACTACCTGCTCTATATAGGCACCACTAAACGCAGCATCACAACCAGACTTACAGAACATGAAAGATACAGCGGTCTTAATCAAGTGGAAAAGTCGGAAGTAGCAGAACACTCTATACTTGAAAGCCATACAGTACAATACAACAACACAGATATATTATCTAACTGCACACACTATTTTACCCGTCTGCAACGAGAAGCCATTGAAATATTCAAACATCAAAATAGTTACAATAGAAAGGAAGAATCGTTAAAAGTCAACAAAGCATGGATACCAGTCTTTAAAATAGCCAAATGTAAACCCCTACAAGAACAATCTACTAGAACATCAGACAGCAACCTCATTGGTGCAATGGAAGACTCTAATGCTAACCAACCAGAAGGCAGATACAATTTACGAAGTAACGGACCGCGCAGAGAACACGTCGCGGATAAATGTATAAATAGGGTAGGTAGTCGACAAAATTGTCAGTCTCAAGACAACCCTTGAGGATGCCGGATGCAGTCTCTGGCGAAACATCGGGGAACTACAAGCCTCAAGACCACGGCCAACAGCCCGGAAATCTTCTACAAGATCATCATGCTGACTGTTTGGGAGGAATTTGACTATTGGCTAGATGTGTGCCTTGTAACGAAAGGTGCTCACATCAAACACTTATAAAGTATCTTATGAAAACTCAAAGAGTTTCTCTTTAATCCCATGTAACATTTGTTCTTATATACACTACTCAAAAAAATTAGAGGAACACATGTTTAAACCAGAGCCACAAAATAAATATTGTAACAATTTAATTTTTGAGAGTCAGATGTTTTGAGTTCAAGTATTGTTTAAAATCAGATTTTTATCTTCTGGGTTTTATTATTTTTTCTCTGAATATGTTAGTGAAATTCCAAGAGTTGCTGAAACCAAAGTGAGTTCGTATTGATTTATTTTTTTAAAAACAGGTTTGAAGAATAATCTGTGGTAGGGAATTGTTATTTTTGTGTTCTCTGAAGCTAATACAGAGCAATGAGACATCTGAATGAAACATCAGTTGCACGAGCAGTTGCATTGATTGAAGGTGGTCGCTCCATTCGCCATGTCTCTAGGATTTTTTATGTCAGTCCTTCCGCCATCCATAGGCTGTGGAGGCGATATAGAGAGACACATGGATAAAAGAGGAGACCCGGGCAAGGTCGTAAGAAGAAGACTACATATGTACAGGATAGATTTCTTGTCTTATCAGCTTTGCGCAGAAGAAAATCTACAGCCAGAGATCTACAAAATCATTTACGCACAGCAACTGGGATGGTAATTTCTGATCAGACTTTAAGAAATAGATTGAGAAATGCAAGGTTGAGGCCTAGAATCCCCTTTAAAGCCCTTCGTTTAACACGTCAGCACAAAGAAGCTCGGCTGCGATTTGCTCAGAATCATGTCAACTGGCAGCTCCGCCAATGGAAGGATGTTTTATTCACGGACGAATCTAGATTTCGTCTAACAGGTTCTGATGGTCGTACACGTGTATGGAGACGTTCTGGTGAACATTTTGATCCAGCCACAATTATTCAACGTGACAGATTTGGAGGTGATTCAGTTATGGTTTGGGCTGGGATTACTATTGAGTTTCAGACAGAGCTTGTCGTTGTCCCACAGCGCATGAATGCTGATATTTACATTAATGATATTATCCTCCAACATGTTGTACCCTTTGCTTATGGTATGGACCCTAATTTTGTTCTAATGCAAGATAATGCTAGATTTCATACAGCACAGACTACCAGAGATGTCCTGCAAGAATGCCAAATTCGGGTGATGGAGTTGCCTGCATGCAGTCCGGACCTTAATCCAATCGATCATATGTGGGATAAGTTGTAAAAACTTGTTCGTAAGCGTCCTGCTGTACCTCTGAACTTTCAAGAACTTTCACATGCACTCACCGAGGAATGGGAGAGAATCTCACAAGTTTCTGTAAGAATGCTTCTGCGAAGTATACCTCATAGGTGTAATGCGGTCATTCAGGCTCACGAAGGACACACTAAGTACTGAGTGTTGAAATAACCATGGATACATTGATTCCAAAAATTGTAAATATTAAATTTCCACTTTGTTTTCTGTTACAAATGATAACTTGTTCATATTGCTAATACTGTACAATAAAATATTGTTTGAATGTCTATTCTAATTATACATAAATCTCCAATTTATAATTACAAAAATCAAACATTAAATTGTTTCAATATTCATTCTCGTGTTTGGGTTTAAACTTGTCTTCCCTTAATTTTTTTGAGTAGTGTATATCATGTAAGGGAAATTAAACAACTTTGAAACCCCGTCCATAATTTTGGAACAGTGTTATAATACGGTATATATATCTATATATATTTGTCATACTATGCAAACTCATAAAATTATATTAATCATGATATATAATTTCAGGAGTAAAGAAATACGTTGGAAATTCGTTACTTGGTATTTCATGGAAGTGATTGTTCTTACTTTTTATTTGGCATTTATTTATGAGAAATTTTTTATTCCGATACATAAAAATTTTGGGCTGCCAGATGATCAGAAGACTATGTTTGAATGCCTAATAGTTGGAATATTTGCAAGCATAATTCCTAGCACAATGATGCTAATATTATTGGTTTATATATTGTTACATTCCTGGATGAATGGTTTTGCTGAGATGCTGAGATATGCAGACAGAATGTTTTATCAGGTTTGTCAGTACTGTAAAAATATACTCATACTAATATTAAAACAAGCATCAAACTGCATTGAAAAGTTCTCTAATCCTTGTAACTTTGGTCTTTGCAATGCTATGAGCCAAAAAATAACATATTTTATTTATCTCTGTCTTCTTACAGTTCTTCATTCCTTCCAAGATTGCATTTTGATTACTTATTGTGATTATTACTGGTGGTGGTGGTTGGTGGTGTTGCACTGAGAATTAGTTGATCTGCATTTTTTCCCTGGCTGCCCAATATAATGCTGTGAGCCCCTGTACACTGCAGGATGGGTTATTCTTTATGGCTTTCTCATCACATTATAACCTGCATTTATCAGTTGGTGTATAGTTTAATTAATAATTGAGTTAGAATTTAATACCACACCTCATAATTGTAGATTTCTCAAAGACGTGGTTTCAATACTTGTATATTATCTTCAGTGAAATTTCTCAGGACAGCAGGATACACTCTTTTAAATTGAAAAAAGGATGAAGAAATTTTAGAACAATTAGAAGTAGAATCAGTAGAAGAAAAACTCAAAATATATAAATTAAGCTGGCTAGACCATGTAAAAATAATGCATAAATAAAAAGTTCCAAAAATGATGATGCAATATAAACCCAAAGGACGTTGTTGACCAGGAAGACCTCTTAAAATACTGCTAGATGGATCCAAAACAGGTCTAATAAGGCTAATTCATGACAGATGACGATGATCTTCAATTCCATATAACTGTTTAATTGGTGGTTGGTGAATCAGTAGGTTGCTTCTTACCCTCTGGTAGTTGACTGATTAAATCCCTTTCCCCAGGAATTTCAAAATTCATGATTCTTTCATTTTTCTAGATGTGAATTTTCTCCAAAATTGTGAGTTATCTGTTTCAATAATTTGGCCTTTTAAATAGTAAGATCCATAGCATTTGAAGTTAAGGCACTGCACTACAAACTGGAAGATTGAGGGTTCGAGTCCCGATGGGGTCAGAATTTTTAAACTGATCCAAACCTTCTGGTGGCACCATGACCCTGGGGTCGACTCAGCCTCTAACGAAAATGAGTACCAGATGCTTGTTCTGGGGGTAAAGACGGCCGTCACACAGGGCTGACAACAAGTGCTGATTGTCTAGAAATAGTGGGAGCCTTAACCTCCTAGTACCCCAAATGTCTCCTATGGCCTGTAGTGGGATCACTTTACCTTTTAAGTAGTTAGATAAGTCTAACAAACTCACAGTTTGAAAAAAATTCACATCCAGAAAAATAAAAGAAGAATTATGAATTTGAAATTCTTGGGGAAAGGAATTTAATTTGGAAGTTCATCAGTCAACTATCAGAGGGAGTAGGAAGAAACCTACAAGATCACCAACCACAATTATACAATTAGATGGAACTGAAGATAATAATATGCAGAAGTACTGAAACATGTCTTTGAGAAATCTACAATTATGAGGTGAGGTATTAAATTCTAACCCAATTATTAATTAAAATAAATCTCATTGTGTCACTTCTTTTAAATATTAATAAAAAAGGTGTACAGTTTATCTTGCATAGATGTTCAGCAAGCAGTCGTTGAGAGTTTCCATCCTAAACAACGCAGTTGCAGTTTTTTTTGACATTTTGAAGAGTTAAACTCTCTCCATTATGTTCTGATATTCTTTATTTTTAACATATATTTCTCAATGAGATGCAGTTGTGCTGTAACCTGGTGACTGATTTTATTATTTAGCTTTTATATCCATTTCTCATTCAATAACAAATTCTTGTTTCTTTGCAGCCTTGTCATTATGGCTATGAATGTTCCAAAATTTATCACCAGATGTTGCATTGATTTTGTTATCTAATCACTTCACAAAGCAATTGGGTTCCTTCTAAATCAATAATTTGTGTATGAATTAAGGATGCCTGAGTAGCTTAAGGTCCTGGGTTCAAATCCAGATTCAAGCAAAAATTGTTTTCTTAAAAAAATGTTTTAATTAATATATTACAATTGGAAGTAACATTATGAGGTTCTTTTTAATAAATAATGTGAATCTAGTCATCTTACCTTGTAAATCTTGAGGTTTCATGTTTATAATGTTGTCCGTACCATCAAAACATGTCAGATTCATATTATTTATTGTTTTTAATTGCTTGTAATTGTTTTTATAATTACTTTATTTTTATCTATGAATTGAATAAAGTTGTCATATTGTAATTCTGTGGCACCATGCATAAAACCCATAACCCTCAAATTAAAAAAAAATGAGTTAATATTATTAATGTAATATTGGAGCTGTAATTTATCATCCCTCAAATTTTGATTGCTGCACAATTAGTTAAACAGAAGATCCAGAGATGGACAACACATTGGAGTTTCACTTCAGATAGGAAACCTCCATGCATAAATCTTCATTTTCTCAGAACTACTTAAATGAGGGTTATTGGTTTCATGCATGGTGCCACAGAATCATCATCATCATTATTGGCATGACAGTCCTTTTACTTTGACCTTAGCCTCCCTCATAACAACCATTCATTTTCTTCGGTCAGTGGCTTTATTTCTCCAATTTGTTATACCAATCTGTACATCGTCCATCCATCATAACCTAGGCCTCCAACTTTTCTCCTTCCATCCAGCTTAGCGTTTGATATCATCCTGGGCAAACATGTCTTGTTCAGTCTGCAAATATGGCCCAACCATTTAATATGTCTAACTTTAATATCTATAACATTATCTTTATATAGGTCATATATTTCCTGGTTAGTTCTTATTCTCCAGATACATATTGTAATCATAATTAGCATATTTTTACTGGTTGGGTTGAATTTTACTCTGATGACTAAGAAATAAAAAATGACTGATAAACAGTTTTGTTGGTGTCAAGGTCATAAAGAAACAAGAATTCATTATCAAGTGGGGTATGATGTATCTCTGATTGTCCTATTGTTTTTTTTTCACCACAACACCTATCTTAGGCAGCTAGTGAACATGTTCATTATCCTTTATTACCACATGAGCAGGAATCCATTGTAGTGTATTATGTTGACTTTTTTCTTATTTTATTAAACTCTTGAATACTTTAGTTTACAATGGCTTTATTGCCAATTTAGAGTCTGAGAGGATTGATGTTTTCTTTTGAACTTAGTAGGAAGTAACACTATGAGGTATTCATATTTTAATATTAAAAATATTCACCTCACCTCATATTTTGTCTTCTTTCTTAGATCGGCTATGGAATTATTCCATTTTCAGTACTTTCACAACTGTTGTTCTGTCATGGTGAAGCACAGCTTCTTCCTCCATCTATTGGTAGACCAAATAAACTCCAAATCAAATCACATTCCCTGGGAATTTAAAAAATGTGTTACGGGTGGACAGTTAAGCGCAGCCGTAACGTAGCATACAAGATATCTATAGTTTAAGTGGTCTTTGGCCCGAGCGGGTGGCCTTGGTTTTGGAGGAAGAATTCCATATTTAAACATGTTGAAAACAAATATAATTATAATTTATTTAAATAAAATAAAACATAAAGACATATTAAAACCAAAACATATAAAACACTTATTAATATCAGCTAAAATCGCCATATTGAAAAGCGTCAAAATACTAAAACTGATAAAGTTCAATCATTTAAAAGAGTCAACTTTGGTCATTATTCTAAGTTCTTTGGGCCATTTGGTCCTTTCATTAAAGTTATGTATGAAAAAATGACCATTTAAAAGAATGATAATAAAAAGATAAAAGATTCATATTACCCATGTAGAGCTGCTCTCGTCCCCCAGGGGGACCGCCTTCGGTCCCCTACACCGTTCTCTTTATTAGAAAAATCGCGAATATTTATATGATAAACTTTAAGGGTCGTATGTTAGAACATTACTCTCTACTCAAATTACTTCCAATCACTAGTGAGCTGATTCACCGTGAGCAACTGCTGAGAACGAATTAACGGCCGACTTATCGGTCATGCACGAGAGTCGACGTTTTCGTAATATTGGCAACGAATTACCCAGAATTCTCAGCGATAAAACCGCTTCCGTTATTTTCGTCTGCTATAGAGGAATGCATTTATGCTTTCATCCCGCAAATAATACCGTATACAAACACGTCTGCGACACGCAATATTACGCCGATTCTCCTGTTCTTCCAGTTGAATTCTTTGGTAGACTCTATCAAATTCCTCTTCTCCGTGTATACCGAAAACATGATCGAAGTCTTCAAGGTCCGACATCTTGGATAAATGTTGGATAAAGCAGCAAAGTACATCGATTACCATCGGTTCCCGTTCGATTCCCTTCGGGATTTTAATTTGAGTTGCTCATTTAAGCTACCTCCGCAGGTAGCTTACAAATTTAACCAATTATTATCGCATGAACAGATTTCTGAGTAAGCAAAATCGTATTAGCATACAACTTGCTCAGCAGAGAAGGCATTTTACTGTCTAATGCGTCCAAACATGCAACCCTAAGTTTCTAATCGGGGGAAACTTGGGTGGAAAGTTAGCTTTTTCCCTTCAATACATGTGGGTTTTTTTTCATCGGTTTTCACTTACAACTTTCACATGATCTAGTTCAAAACCTTCATCTATGTCAAAATGGAAAACTCTGTTCCGCTTTCACTTCTTGCAGCTCTATCTAATGTGGTCATCTCTGATCTTTCTGACTAAATAATGTTGATATGACTTTACATCCTGGAATCTTGTGACGTGGTTTTGATCCAGGATATAAAACATTATAGATTTTTACTCGCGTTTTTTATATTATATGAGTATGGCTAATTTGTATTTCAATGCGGTTATTTATTTC
This sequence comes from Diploptera punctata, assembly GCA_030220185.1. Taxonomy (NCBI): domain Eukaryota; kingdom Metazoa; phylum Arthropoda; class Insecta; order Blattodea; family Blaberidae; genus Diploptera; species Diploptera punctata. The sequence continues at coordinate 139,811 of JASPKZ010007777.1, read as the reverse complement.
CTATTTTCTGATATAATACACATGTATATGTGTCTATCCTTTATCGGCTTTTTATAGTATTTTATTATTATGGCAGTTAGGCCCTAGTGTAGGCGTAACAAAATGAATTAATTTCTCCTTATTATTTAAGTTATTAAGTAACATATTATAAGTTCAAAGGACTTTGAATTTGGATAATTGATCCAGTCACCATTCAGTTGGACAGAAGATTCAAAGATTTCAGTAACCTATGTTTTGTAGAGCTGCTTAATCATTGGAAATTTTATTTTTTTTTATTTTATTTTTATTTTAGCCTGGTGGAGTTAAGGCCATGTGGCCTTCTCTTCCACTCACCAGGACAAACATATATTACATAAGAATATAACAATCTTAATTAACTCTAATTAACTGAATGTAGAAAACTATTTCTTGTACTACAACTTTATATATTAATCAGTGTTTCCTAACATATATTTGGCCTCCATTTTGAAAAAAATGATTAATAATAATAATAATAATAATAATAATAACAATAATATGATAGTAATAGTACGTAATAATAATCATATAATATTAATAGTAATAATGATAATAGTAGTTACGTACACCTGGTTTTCAATAAAGATCATGTAGTTCATAGCATGTCGCTCATAGCTCACTGTTATGTTCTCATTCACTTGTGTTTTAACAGTAATAATAGTAATAGTAAATGATGAATGACTCATTTTAATATTTAAATTAAAATTCTTTATACCTCAACTCATATTGAGTCTTCTAATTAAACTGGTTTCAAAACATAGGTGGTTTCATCTTCAGTAATATCTTGACTGATGTAGGAGATATGATTGATGATGATACCTCCAATCAAAAAGTTTGTATTTACAAGATGAATAATCTTTATAATAATAATTATAACACTATTCATTATTATTTTTGGTTTTGAAACTGGTTCAGTTAGAAGTGATGTATAAACAGTTTTAATTTAAATCTCAAATTAAACCTCATAGGGATTTTTCCTATAAAAATTCAATTCAAGTGAAGGAAATTTCATTTTAATTTTATGGATAGTAGTAATAATTTTTTTTATTAGGAATATTCCACAATACAGTTTTTTCTCTTTCAACCCAAAGTGATTTATCGTCAGAGGTTCCTGTCTAAAGCATCTTCTTCCCTCAAAACTCTAGCTTCCATACTTCTCATCATGATAATAATAATAATAATAATAATAATAATAATAATAATAATAATAATAATAATAGTATAATAATAATATAATAATAATGATAATAATGACAATGATAATGATGACAATAATGATGATAATAATAATAATAATAATGATGATGATAGTAATGATGATGATGATGATAATAATAATAATAATAATAATAATAATAATAATAATAATAATAATAATGACAATGATGGTAGCATTGGCAATACTCTGTCGTTCCTCAATAGTTAACCTATTGCGCGGCCAGCTCCGTGTGTCTGAAAGGAATTTGCTATCTCAGCGGTGACTGATGGTTATTACTGTAACATTGGTCAAGTGTAAGAAAAATAAATATATTCTTCATACTTACAGATTATAGTGGGTGAGCTAGTTCATCGTCATCATCATCATCATCTTCATCACTATCAGAACTGGTACCACTGGAACTGACTTCACAATTATCACTATCACTATCACTTCCTGATCCCAGATTTACTATAATGCTGTCTATAACGTCAGACACAATTCCATAATTTTCCCAATATTTAGTTTTTTCATCTTCTACTTTCTTACAATAACCTTTCCAGTCCTCATCGGTAACTGTTTCTATGGCTTCCTCGGTCAATTCTTTGAGTTTCTGTAAATTCAGATTACCTTCTGTGTTTCTCTTCCGTACAAAATTTTTTATCTGGGCCCAAAGCAAGTTCAATAGCATTTAGGTCACACATGTATGGTGGCAGTCTTACCGGTGTGTGCCCTAAGCTTGAAATCAAATGATCTATTTTATAAATCTTCTCTCTGGGACGATGAACTTGAACGAGAGGGAAAATTTCCCCCTTTCTCAGCTGTTCATTACAATTAATATTCCTTTTTCTCAGGAAATTAATCATATCTTGTTTTGTTGAATATTTTGTCTCAACTTTTTCTGCTAGTGTCAAATGATATGGCGCATTGTCTAAAAATTATGACAGATGACGGTGGGATATTAGGCAAAAACATTTCTCTCATCCCTTCTTTAAAATTATGTTGGTTCATCTGTCCATGATAGTCGCCGCTCGTGCTTCCTGCCTTGTAGAGGAGTTTTGCCCCATTGACGAACCCATTCTTACTTCCTGCGTGTAAAAGGATGAGGCGGTTACCTGCAGTGTAGTCTTCAGGTACGCCGAAAAACGTCAACGGACTGCCAGCATTTATTCACAGTAATATTACTATCCAGCCAGGTTTCATCTTGGTAGAATATTTCTTTGCTCGATTCACGTTAATACTTAATTTTGACTAGAAATTCATGACGCCACTGAACAATGAATGGTTTTTAATGGTTTTTCAATTAAAATTTGTCTTTTCTTCTCTGCATTTTCGCCATTTGAACGCAATACTTTTGAGAACTCTTATTAAAGATTTTGCACCCCATGGAAAGTGTAGTCTTTGTTTTACACTCTCGAGTAGGTTGTTAGCTGTGGGAACAACTATTTTCTCTGTTTTATAAAATTCTTGAACTGTATTTCTAATAGCACATTTATCAAAATCATCCAGATTAATTTTTCTATTATTTAATCAAGTATTTCTTTTTTTCACCAGGGGTAGATAGTTGACCTTGCTCTTTAAGTTCCTTTACCTCCTTCCTAATTTTTATAATGGAATTTTCAGATTTTGCACAATAATCCACTGCTCTTTTTGTCGCCTCCTTTAGTGGAAACCTGAGAGAATTTTTTTTTGGCTCCCCATCACATTTTTCAGCAATGTTACGGATCATCTGACGGCATCCTCTATGGATCAGAAAACTTATTTTCCGAGAACCCGAACGTGATGTGCTTTTGGCCATACTTATCACCACTATCACATAAAATATTCACTATTTTTACACAACTCAACTGGTTAATACGCAGGACTAACCCAATGTTATTGTGTATGGATTACAACGGGAGGAAGTTTGGAATGTCACGTGATTCTCCCCTCACACTTCATCCCGCAGATGCACGGAGCTTAGTCCCGAGCAGTACACATGTGAAAATAAATTACAGACAATTTACGATCAAACCATTAAACCATTTGTTCAGTATTCCAGTAGCCTCTGAATCTACTAAATTAATGTTGGGAAGTAAACATTATGAGGTAATAATCGTTTTAATTCATTGGAGAAAATTTTTTGGAAACTCATCTCATAAATTTTGTGCTTTTCATGAAACCATGGTTTCAAGCAAATTCTCCCCCATCTTCAGTCAAAACTCTAACTAATGAAATTCTTCTGCCGTCAACTTTTCTATTGTCACCATCTTCTGTGCTACCATCCAAGGTTAAATTTATAAACTTCGAAATTAAATTTTATGCATTAGGAACATCAAAATTCATCAACCTATATTTATTTTTCTGAATGTATATCTTCTCCCAAACTGTCAATTCTAAAGGTTTATCCAATTGTTTTAAAAGTTTTGCTTCTCTTCCAATTTTATGATGTCTAAAAGCTATCTGCAGCAAATGCAGATTTTTCAATTTCACAATTTTTAATATTTCTAAAATGTTCTTTAGTACGAGTTTCCAAATTCCTTTCAGTTTTTCCTATATAAACCTTACTGCAATCATTACAACTTATTTGATAAATTCCAGATTTCTTACTGTCTGGAACTTTGACTTTTTTATTAATACCCACACTAAATGTATTTATTGGTGCCAAAGTAATATTATATTTGTCAACATTTTAAAAAAATTTCCTATGCATTTCAGGATGGTAAGTAATTTTCTTGCATTTTTTTCTTTTCTTTGCAATTTTGTAGAGTAGTATATTCATTAAGGTTTTTTTTTCTGGTTGAACTTATTTAACTTATTTGTAATTAACTCTTTATCAAAACTATTTAATCTAGCTGTGTTTAAGATATAATTATATTCTTTCTTGAAATTTTCTTCATTTAATGGATATTTAATCTATGTATTGAGCTATTAAAATTGCATGCTTATGAGCAATGGGATTGAATCCTGATTAATATAATTATCTGTATGAGTATCTTTTCTATATATATCAAATTCAGTTTTTTTGTGTCGGATCATCCCTAATTAAATATTGATCCAAGAATGGGATTTTATTTTATTTTTCTAATTCTATAGTAAATTTCACTCATTCATCCTGAAGGTTTAGTAATTTTAAAGCATCTTCAAGATACACAAGAAAATAAACAAGTTCAAAAGACAAAAATTTATTAATCGAAGCACTGTTCTAAAAGGAACAAAAGAAAATGTAAAATTCAGGAAATTCACATATCATCCATTGAAGCACCACAAGTATAAACATTTTTTTAAAGATTTCAACATAAGGTTAGCACCCAAAAATGACTATAGCATCTGTAGATTAGACCTAATAAAAATGAGGAAATAAAAGAAGGAAACAAATCAGGGATTTATCAGATTAAATGTGAAGAATGTGAGAAATTCTACATAGGGAAAACTAAGAGGAATTTGAAAACTAGAGTGAAAGAACATCTCAGGAACATCAAGAAAGCAGAAATAGAAAAATCTGCAGTGGCTGCCCATGCATGGTCTGAAAAACATCTTATCAAGAAGAAGGCTAAATTATTAAAACAAATAGAAAAACCAAAATAATTTACTGTTTGGGAAAAGATCTACATTCAAAAGAGTGAAAAGGAGAAATTGATGAACTTTGAAATTCGCGGGGAGAATGACCTGGTTTCGAGATTTTTCAGTCTGCCAATGGAAGGAGCGAAAGACGGTTCTTCAAGACGACAGAACAATGGTTGTGAAGATACTGAAGATGGAATGGAAACAAAGTTCCGAAACTAGTTTATATTAAAATAAAAAGAATAATATGAGGTGAGTGATACAATTTTACCTAAATCTTCAATATATTTAAAATTCATTATTGAAAAGATATCATCAACCCAAATCTTAAACATCCATGGAAGGAAAACATGAAGCCATTAGTGCAAGGAAGAGGGCTAAGCATTGAAGATGCCCAAGATCGTAGGCTTTGGAAATTTGGCACGGGAAGACGGAAGCAGCTGTAAAAACCCGAAGATAGGTAGAGAGATCATTATTGGAACTGTGTTAAAATAACAGTATTGGAAAGTGTTAAATAAAATATGTAACTTAATTTGTGTGTACTTTTTTTTTAGCTATTAAACTTTAAAAAAAAATATTGTGCATTTACTTTCCAATCCACTCTTGTATTTGATTTTAACTTTAGAGTAAGCATTTGTGTTTACAAATTGTGTCACGTCTTAACAGAAGATTTATAACTTAATTCGTAAATTAATTAGTCATTTTTTAACATCTTACCTCATATTTTATGTTTCTTCAAACACGGGAACTAGTTTTCGATAGAAGGATGTCTCTCATTTTCAACCGACATTATGACTACCAGATTTTCGTTGGAATCTCCATCAATAACGTTGCCATCTGGTGTAGATTTGATGAACTTTGAGATGAGGTCACGTTCATCAGGAATCTCGAAATTCATGGATCTAAATTTGTTCTTCTGAATATATATCTTCTCCCAAATTGTCAATTCTAAAGGTTTTTCCAAATGTTTTAAAAATAGGGCTTCTTTTTCAATTTTATGATTCTCCAATAAACTATGTGCTGCAATAGCTGATTTTTCAATTTCACCATTTTTAATATTTCTGAAGTGTTCCTTAGTGCGAGTGTCCAAATTTCTTTTTGTTATTCCTATGTATACTTTATTGCAGTCCTTACAATTAATTTTATAAATTCCAGATTTTTTACTATCTGGGGGTGTTCAATTTCTTATTAGTTATTAATAGATTACCAAGGCTAAATTTATTTATCGGTACCAATGTAATATTGAATTTCTTGAAATTTTTTTGAAATTTTTTTATGCATTTCAGGATGATACGTAATTTTCTTAAATTGTTTTCCTTTCTTTGAACCAGATTGCAGGGTAGTGTATTCTTTTTTATCTTTTTTGTTGTCTGAATTTCTTTAATTTATTTACAATTATTTCTTTTCCAAAACCATTTAAATTGGCTATGTTCAAAATGTGATTGTATTCTTTCTTAAAATCTTCTTCATTTAATGGAACATTTAATAATCTATATATCAAACTTTTGAAAATTGCATGTTTATGTGCCATATGATTGAAACCTGAAGATTTTATATAATTGTCTGTATGAGTATCCTTCCTATATACATTGAATTCAAATTTTTCCTTGTAGTTCATTCCTTATTAAGTAAAGGTCCAAAAATGGGATTTGTTTATCCTTTTCCAATTCCATAGTAAATTTTACAGTTTCATCTTGAGGGTTGAGTAATTTCAATGCATCTTCAATATTAATTTACAAATTAAGAACCTCATAATGTTATTTCCTACATTTAATTATAACTTAAATTTTGAAATTTTAGGATTGGTGGAATTCAACTTCTTATGCAGTTTTCTTCCGAAAGTGGAATGTTCTTGTACAAGATTGGTTATTCACATACATTTACAAAGATGTGCCTTTCAGAAAACGATGGATATCAATGTTAACAGTGATACTTATATCTGCATTATTCCATGAATATGCTTTCACTCTAGCATTAAGATACTTTTTTCCAGTAGTTTTTATCGAATTTGCTGGTATTGGAGGTAAGTCTATAAAACTATTTTCAAAATATTAATTAATTTTAGGTGATAATATATAAAATGTATGTTTTAGAATATTCTTATAGCCCCCCAACATAATTAGTTGTTAATTAATTAAACAGCCACTCAGCAGCATTTCTGTTACATCAGATTACTGTTTAAAAAACTGTATAATTAAGTTAAGAACAAAGAGATCAGCTATGAAAGTCCATCATTCACTAATTAAATTTAACACAATGGAATTATTAAACATATTTTATTTATTTATAGTGTTCTGTTCTAGGGCAGGTCCTTCATTGCAATCATAGCATTTTTGAGCTATGCTTTTCAGTTTTACTAGGAAATTATAGGTGTGGTAGCTTCCAGTTGCTTTCAACACCGTGGATGATAATGATTATGATGGCCAGATAATGTTCGGGGATCCTTTGGACATTAAAGCTACCTGACATTTGTTTTACAGGTGAGGAAAAACCCCAGAAAGAAACCTCACCCAGGAAGCTTGTCCCGACTGGGGATCATACCCAGGCCCACTGCATGACAAGGCAGACCTCCTTTTAAAGGGATGAAAAAACCATGGGTTCTGGCGTCATATATTTATAGCACATGATATTTATGTTACAGGATTGAAAATGAGGTTTCATGGATGAGTTGAATTATGTATGAACAAATTGAAGCTGAGATTATATTTTCAAAATTAATTCGTAAAAAAAATTAAGCTGAGGTTCCCTATTTGTCTGCCACAATTTTCCATACAACATTCTTATACCACTGTTGAACTAAACACTTTTTGACCATTTATAATAATGTTTCATACTATTTTAAATGTTTTGGAACCATTTTATAAACATTTCCTATGATTTTTAAATATTTATGTACTTACGCAAATATTGTGAATCAAATTCTACAGATGCGCAAATGCTTAATGTTACATCTGCTAGATGGCTCTGAAATCGGTGTTACTAACATTCGCAAATAATTCCAAACCATATTTCAAGAAATTAACTTAATTTTGTTAGGTTCTGATGGGACAAGTTAGTGTACATAAAATTAGTTTATAGTTTATTAAATAATATGCATGTAATTTGTTTTGTTAGGTTAGGAAATGGGAAGTTGGTTTATGTCCAATTTTTTTAGCATTTGGGAATTTATACCGAAAGTTAGTAATGCCGACTTCAGAGCCATCTAATGGAAGCTACATTAACCATTATAGCAACTTGTGCAACTCACACATGCGCACCGTGATTCTGTAGAACTTAGAAGAATTCATGGCAGACAAATAGTGAACTTTTTCCAAAAATTATTCTTGCAATATAAATAATTTTATTTCATATTATGTCAAATTTAATTATTTTTAATTAATAAATATGAATGTGTACTGTAGGGTCTACATGACCTATTCAACAACTGATACAAAATACACCTCTAAATATGTTAGCAATAAACTTGCTTATATTTGAAGAGAGTGTTAAATTCCCAATAAATGTCTTCTTAACTAAGAAGCCGCCATTTGCAAAGATAGAAGCTATGGTTTCAAGCATTTGGCGCGAGGGAATTACAACGTACATAAGAGAAAAATTTGCGTCTAGATCGTAACTCGCCTCGGTAGCTCAGTTGGTAGAGCACTTGGCCCGGAAAGCCAAGGGTCCCGGGTTCGAGTCCCGGTCTAGGCGAAAATTTTTCTCTTCAAATATAATTTATCCTTCAATGAGAAGTGTTAAATTAATAATAAAATCGTCAATAAACTTGCTTGTTGAGATTATTTGTATTATTAGGACTATTTCAGAAAAAATACAAATAAAATTAATGTATCTAAATATTAATCATTGCATGAACTTACAGTTATGAATATGTTTGCATCATTAACTACTTGTAACAATGGAATAAATTTAACTTGTTTCAAACAGTGCTGCCAAATAACAAAATTAAATGTAAATTATTTCACAATAATTAAAAATACATTTTTGTAATGTGAAATTATTAATTTTATGTTGCCTTACAATGAAATTAGTACTGATGATATAAATTATATTTGTATTTTATGTAAGATATTTATCTTCACATAATTTCTATTGATCACCATTACTAATTATAGTAAAATTAGTTTGATGTTACATTTTTAATTTACAAAAAAAGGAGAATTGTGAAAGTGGAAATGAATTTGATGTTCCTATGAGATGTTCGAATGGCATAACGGTTATCGCACTGATATACAGAGTCAGAAACCTGGGGTTTGACTCCCAGTGGTTCAAACATAATTTTTCTTTTGATGCTTTTATTATTCATTTCATACATCTCAATGATGGATACATAATTTTCTTTCTAATATAATAGTAAAATTATTATTTAAATTTGCCATGCTAATTCATAAGTTGACAAAAGTTTTAATATTACAATACATAGTATTGTAACGTTCAATTTTCTAGCCTTTTTATAAATTAGTAGGGTATTGATGTTATAAATTTAATTTTTTAAGGGCTTTTGGTAGTGTATCATTAATTATTTTCAATATAATGGAATTACAAATTAACTAGAATTCTGTTATTTCTCTAGGAAGAATTACCTAAATTAATTTTATTAAGGTTAAGGAATTTATCATGATTGCATGGAGAGGAAATGTTGGAATTCTTCTTCTTCAATGGCATCAGAGCCCAATAAGGACCTCGACATCTGAGGCTTCATGTTTGGGCTGCTAACAAGACAGTTTCACGGGATGGGTTATCAGTTGTATGCCCAACCCCCAACCTGGAGAGCCAGGGAATCTTCTATTGGGGTTCTATCCTAGCTGAAATGGCCTTGTTTGAAGGCATCAGGCTTTAAACGAATCCCAGAAGGTTTTAGCTTGCTGGTCAGGTGACTGTTGTAAAGACTTTTAGCCTTATATCTAGGTATTTATTAGTACATTTACCCAGCATTGATACACCTCCTAGTTCAGTAGGTAGTTGTATAAGATGGATAATTTAGGAAAGGTAACTGGAGATTAAGCGCTACTCATTCCACCCAGAATCCCAGTGAGTATAGGAAGGTTATGAAGTGAAAGGATATTTGGTTAAGGACAGCAGTTCGCTGCTCCTATTATACCCTGTCCACTCTTAAAGTGATCCTCGTCAAAATAAAACCATGTGACCTGCTCGCTTTTCATTGGTTATGGACACCGACGTACGTTATAGAAGCAATATTCTTCCGCTATTCGCACCACAATTACTGTCATTTTTGACAGGGGAATGACAATACAGCAACAGAAGACTCGATACTTTCAGCCATTTTGTTTTACGAGAATTGACTGAAGCATGACTCAAATGCATTACCCATATGTAATAAACTATCTTAAGTTGTAATTATTGTTTAGGTATATTTTAGAATATTTTGTATGTTTTGAATATTATTATTTTCATTCACGAAGAATAACAAATATATTCAGAGGAGATATTTTTAATTTAATGAAGGGAACTACTTTTTCGCGTACTTATTGCTTGTACAACATACATCAGTGTCCATAACCAATGAAAAGTGAGCAGGTCACATGGTTTTCTTTTGACGAGGATCATTTTAAGAGTGGTCAGGGTATAGTCACCTTTTATGACAAGAGGAGGTCCCATGATGCTATCCTACAATCCGGCACAGTATGGGAGGAATTTTGACAGTATTAAACTTAAATTACTAGAATTAGCACTGTGGTCTCGAGGTGCCTTGTCACGCAGTGGGTCCGGGTTTGATCCTCGCAGGACAAGTTTTCTGGCTGATGTTTTTTTTTGGGGGGTTTTCCCTCACCTGTAAGACAAATGTCAGGAAATTTTAAGGCCCAAACGGTCCCCGAACATCATCTGGTCATCATTATCATCATCAACATATTCATTAAATTTAGGATTAAGGCCTCTCCTTGCGTATCATTATCTATCAGCGAGGCAGCATAACTCCGCTTTCCAGGCGCCCCAACCTCAGAAGTGGATACAATAACACCATGCCAGGAGAGAATACCAGAATGTCGAAATGACAACGTGGTGCCATTAAATAAAACAAATTGGAGTATAGGTAGAGTTGGCGTTGAAGTCACTGGATTTTTATAACTTTATATAGTCTGACTAATGGATCTGTGCCGCCATAAGATATACAAACTGCCTCGGCAAATCATTTCCCTCCCTGCATTCTTTTCTCTCTCTTTTCTTTCGCTCCTCCCACTACTCACAATTTTGAGCCTTCTTGGGAGACAGGTTATTTGCACTTGCAGTCCAGTGTTGCCACCTCAACATGAACATTGTAGCTCGGAGTAGTGAAATAAATATTACTAAGCAAATAATAAAAGTCAATCAGTGTCATTAGACCTACTTAAATATGAAGAAGTAATAATTATATAATTCAGTATTCAAGATCCATTATACTGTTTGGGGGAAGTTTGACAACATCCCTACTTGGAAAGTTATCCTGGCTGCTGTTTGACGTGGTGGGAGAGAAGCGCGTTGAATGGAGTGAGTGTAGGTGTTAACTTTACTAAGAATGACTGCAACGCTAAAGGGACACATATCCATTGGTCCGATAATAATTTTCTTAATTAGGTAGCACTAGGAAGCAAGCACTGAAATGTTAACTTACATTTTAAACATTTAATTTAACACTTAATAAATAAGTGAAGGTTACATATTGAATCGGTATATGAGTCCCAGTGGGGTCAGGATTTTTAAATGACCTAAACCTTCTGGTGGCACTATGACTCTGGGGTCGACTCAGCCTCTAACAGAAATGTGTATCGGACACTTGTTCTGGGGTTAAAGGCAGCCGTCATGCAGGGCTGACAACCCAGCTGACATTAAGTGCCAATTGTCTAGAAAAAGTGGGAGCCTTAACCTCCTAATAACCCAAGGGTCTCCTATGGTCTGTAGTGGGATCACTTTACCTGTATGTAAATCTATGATGAATACTCTGTATACTAGAACTATCATGATCCTTGGCCAAGATAGTTACTTTAATTGGACGATGTTATGTATCAACCGGCTAAGCGCCATATTTTTTTTAAAAATTGGGATTTTGATGCCTCTATTTCACTGGCTCATGAAGTAAGTTTACACAAACTTTAGTGCCAAATCTTAAATTATATAGCCTTATCATTAAAGAAAATGTTAACACCATCAGTCCTATCAGATATTCTGTGTTTTGCAACAAACGGTTCTGAAACCCAAATCTTCATCTTGCAGCTAAGCACCAAATGTTCCCACTCTTAGGTTGTTGATGCATAAATGTCAATTATTAATCACGTTATGAAACCATCCCTTGTACAAAAAAAAAACGCCAGATTACATTTATATAACACTTTGGCTAGACCAGTGTTGACCTATGGTAGTAAAGCATGGACACTAAAAAGACAACATGAAAGCAGAATAACGGCTTGTGAAATGAGATTCATGCGCAGAACAGCGTGTTACACCAGATGGGATTGGAAAAGGAACACCGATATCTTAAAAGAATTGAAGACTACGCCAATTTTGAAATATATTAAACAGTATACGGGACAATCCATATCAAATCGGACAGCAAAAAATCTTGCAATTTATTTTTTTAATGTTATGTATCCCTAAATATAGTGAATACATTTATAAACGTATTAATACAGAAATTTAATTTTTATCATTTATAGGTTCGTAGTTATGATGATCTAAAATTATCGTAAATATGATAAACTAAAACGTTTACTAACTAATATTTCTGAAACAGTAAACAGCAAAAATTTGTTTCCAACATATTTATATAGGTGATATCATGTAGTTTAAGGATGTTATTTTTATAATTAGGATATTTTTATTTTCGGTGTCAAATTTCTATTTTATGGCGGTTTACTGCAGTACATATCAAACAATGAAAACGGAAAAAATACAGGATACTACTAACGTAATATGGATTAATTTCCAGCAATTACCTTTAGGAGAATTGAATAGTTCAGACAATATAAATGTTTTTTATTCTATTTTCGTAAAAAAAAAACTCGCGGGTCCACGGCGCAGCAGATTCATTTCACGACCAAGTTCGCGCGCGTACTTTATTGAAAGAGCTTCATCAGTGACTTTTTCAACTGCCATTAAATCGAATAGATTATTATATGTTCTGCTTAATGGAACAGTACCGTAAATTTATAAAAGTGGCGATATTTTAATTCTTACGCAGTAGATATTTATTTATCAAATTTTATTGCTGAAGTGAGAAGTAAAGAGCTCTGTACTTACGTTTACTGTGAATTATTAAACAAATTATTTATAACTAACTCACTCACTGGCTCTGGGAACCTATAGGTTCATCGCAGCGCGGACATAAGCTCTCCATACATCCCATCCCGAGCTAACGTTTTCCAATTATCCCCTGTATAATCTACTTCCCTCAAATCATGTATAATGTTATTCTCCCACCTCATTCTTAGTCTTCCAACTGGGCGTTTTCCCTCCGGTTTTCCTTCCAGAAATTTCCAAGCATCTCTTTCATCCTCCATACGTGCCACATTTCCTGCCCATCGCAGCCTACGAGACTTAACTGTTTTTATTATATCTGGCTTCCTATACAGATCATGTAGCTTTCTCCATTCACCTGTCTGTTCATCTCTTTTTGATCCAAAAAAATTCCTAAGAACTTTATTCTCAAATACTCGTAATCTTCTGCCCTTTTTTAAAACAAATAATTTATTTTGTTACAAATTTTTTATTACAGTCTAAATGTAATATTATATAATAAAAACTCTTTCATCATTAATTGAATAAACTGATATACATTTTTATTATGTTATAATTACTAATTTCAGTCTTAAAATAACTTTTTATTCAGTGTATTGTTTTGTACCCTGAAAACTTTGACGAAACGTAGTATTGTTATAAGATATCACTTCCGAATAACTTTTTATTCAGTGTATTGTTTTGTACCCTGAAAACTTTGACGAAACGTAGTATTGTTATAAGATATCACTTCCAAATAAAACCGAATGTTTTAATACTCGTACCACTTCCTACCATACGATAATAATGCAGCATCAGCAAGTCTTCCTTAAACATCTGTTTTACATCAACAATTCTCAAGTTCAGATAACATACTAGACAGTTGATTTACATCAGTATGTTTAGTGCATCTCGTCATTTTAAGTGTCACAGTCAAATTTAAAATAATATCTTATTGTTTTTAACTCACAAGTTTGCAGATCTACAAAGACTGAATGGTGAGTTAGAAGTTAAATATAATTTTAATTATGCATATATTAGTATACAATAGTTATTAACAATATTATTATGTGTTAATATATAATTTTACAATTTCTTAAATGTTTCTGGAATGAGAATAATTGTAGAGGTATACATTTTGTGTTATAAAAGGAGAATAAATTAAACACTATAACAATAATTTAGCTTATAAGCTATTATTATCGTGCATTTTAATATCATCTTAGATATGTCATGAGTAGGGGATGCAAGATCAGTAAGTGACACCAAACCAATAAAATATACCTCTTAAATATTACTTGTAACAGCATGAAAATTGTTATAAATTATTATCGATAGCTTAACATTACTTACAATATTCAACTTCAGACATTGGTGTAAGGTACAAGTACAAAACATTACAACACATTACAAAACTACACTCTAGAAAATACTTTTAATAGGCCTACCAGCTTGAATTCGTAAGTGCTTAGTAATTTAAATTAAACTATACATTAGCCAAAATCAGCACAAAATTAACCGCCTACTGAATATATCAATAAAGATTGTTATATTTAATGACGTTTTATTATGTAGCAATTTATTTCAAGCGCGAGGTTCTCCTACGTACCATAAATTTACGACACGGGACTCACGGATATTCTTCCTTCTGGAGAAAGCTACATTCAGAATTGTTACGCCTTTAAAATGCCATTGATTCATATCGAGTTTGAACCCGCGAACCTCGGAATCGGAGGCGTGCAGAGTAACCACTTGTCCACGATTATGATGATGATGTAATAATTGTAATAATGATAATAAAAATAATGTAATGATGATAATAACAATAAAAATATTTGTAAGTGGCGCAAAGGACTATTACCAAGTAGCTCCGTCATTGTTTGTACAGCGAGCGATCTCCACTCACGCGAAAGGTATTGCGGGCAGTCTACACATAGGAGATTTTAGGAAAATAATTATTTTTGGTAGTTTCCTTTCAAGACTCCACTTTAATACTAATTACAAAAAAATTAACTGGTGTTCAGGTAATAATGTGGCACTTTTGATTTTATAAAATTTTTGGTGGGGAAGGTCAATTGCATATTTAATTGCATTTACGCCCTTCAGAAAAACGTAAATATTAACATACTAATTTTCAAGCGATAGAGCATAAAATCATCTATAATGTGACTATCTTTTCAAGTTGAGGGAATAGCCATACTTCGAGAAACGTATTTTATAAAAGAGACTATTTAAAACAATACGATAAATTGACAGCTCTATTACTCTTTAATTACACCAAGCGAAGACTTGAAATTCGGTTCAGATATTCAGTATATCATAAAGATTCACTGTAAAAAAATGGTAAACTTTTAAAGATGTGAGTTCAATTTTCACAATTTTTTTGCCGATTTCGTATGGAATGTCCCATACCAACTAAATTGGAAACACCATCTAGAAAGAATGAGTTCAAATCGGATCCCCAAAGCTGTTTATAATTATATACCAAGAGGACGAAGATCACTGGGCCGTCCTATGAAACGCTGGAGGGAAAAATAGGATCATAACAGGCCTTGGCCTAATACTTGGAAGGAAGAAGAAAAAGAAGATATTATTATATTACTATTATTATAATTATATTATTATAATTATTATTATTATTGTCTTAGGAGATTTTAATGCAAAAGTGGGGCGGGAAGATATATTCAAATCAACAATAGGCAAATTCAGTCTTCATGAAGATAGTAACAACAACGGGGTTAGATTAGTCACATTTGCCACATCGAAGAATCTCATTGTCAAGAGGACAACATTTCAGCATAAGGATATTCATAAATACATCTGGACGTCCCCAGATGGAGAAACTCGGAACCAGATAGATCATGTATTAGTGGATAAACGCTGGCACGTCATCGATGTTAGATCAGTTAGAGGGACAGACTGCAATTCGGATCATCATCTGGTCAGGGTGAAAATCAGACAATGGCTATCACTTATGAGAGGAACAAACACTAAAGATGATTCTGTAAAATTTGAATTAAAAAACTTGAAAAATGATGAAATGCGGCAAGAATACCAAATCAAAATTGCTAATAGATTTGAAGTACTGGAATCTTCAGATGACAATGTGGCAAACGAAGAAGAAACTGATATAGATAAAGAATGGGAGGCTATAAGAGATACTATTAAGTTGTCAGCATCAGAAAGCATTGGTTGTTTAAAAAGGAGGCAAAACAAGAAATGGTTTGATGAGGAATGTGTCGACATTGTAAAGAAAAGAAAGCTAGCAAAAATGAAATGGGTTACTCGAGCCAAATGAGGTAAATTTAGAGCAATTGGGTAGTATTAGACGGGAAACCACCAAGTTACTAAAGAAATATAAAAGGGAATATTTGAGAGAGAAGATTATGATCTTGAAATGAATGCAAAAAATAGGAACATTAGAGAATTATACCAGGGAATTAGTATAGACAAGAAAGGGTTTCAGGCTAGAACAAACATAATTCGGAATGAAAATGGGGATATGATTGCAGATTCCAGGAGTATATTAAATAGATGGAAAAGTTACTTTAATCAGCTATTAAATGTACATACAGAACAGGACATTGAGGAGTATAATTTACAGACAGTGGAAATGCCAGTCGCAGAACCAAGTGCATTAGAGGTTGAAATGGCGATTGAAAAATTGAAGATGTATAAAGCATCAGGTTCAGATGAGATCCCAGCAGAACTGATAAAATCAGGGGGAGAAAAATTGATGGACAAGATACGCTGTTTGCTTAGTATGATTTGGGAAAAAGAAGCTCTTCCAGATGAATGGAAGGAGTCAATTATCATACCAATTTATAAGAAAGGAGATAAAAACTGATTGAAACAACTACAGGGGCATCTCATTACTTTCAACTTCGTACAAAATTCTAACAAAAATATTAGTAAGCAGACTTACTCCCTATATTGATGACATTCTAGGAGATTATCAATGTGCATTTAGAAGAAACAGGTCTACAACAGATCAGATTTTGAGTATAAGAAAATTTTAGAAAAGAAATGGGAATATAATGGTACTGTACATCAACTATGTGTATACTTGAAAAAAGCATATGATTCAATTAAGAGGGAGAGGTTATATAGTATCCTGCTGGAGTTCGGAATTCCTAAAAAGTTAATTAGACTTATACGAATGTGTCTAAATGGAACAAAGAGTAGGGTGCGTGTAGGCAAACTGTTTTCGGACACTTTTGAAATTCAGAATGGGTTGAAGCAAGGAGATGCACTATCTCCTCTACTATTTAATTTTGTACTAGAGCATGCCATTAAATCTTTAGAGAATGAGGAAGGCTTACACCTCAGTGGTATTAATAAGCTGTTAGTTTATGCTGATAGCGAGGAGATCTAAAGGACAACACGCACACACTATTGAGTAACACTAAGAAATTAGGACTGGAATTAAATATCAGTAAAACTAAATATATGGTCACACGTAGAAATTCATTATATAATGTAAATGGACAGCTAATGACAAATGCGGGAAATTTTGAGGAAGTGGCTGAATTCAAATACCTAGGAACAATGATCACAAATAGGAATGAGATGCACAAAGAAATTAAACATAGGCTCAATTCTGAAAATGCATGCTATTATGCATTGCAGAGACTCTTGATGTCCCAACTCCTTTCAAAAAATGTTAAACTGAAAATATATAAAACTATTATTCTACCAGTTATATTATATGGGTGCGAAACATGGACATTTACTTTAAGGGAGGAAAGGAGATTACAAGTATTTGAGAATAAAGTACTTAGAAAAATGTTTGGACCAAAGAGAGATGAACAGACAGGTGGAGAAGACTAAATAACAATGAACTACATGGCCTTTATAGGAAGCCAGATATAATAAGTTAAGTCTCGTAGACTGCGATGGGCAGGACATGTTGCACGTATGTGGAATGAAAGACTTGCATGGAAGCTTCTTGTAGGAAAACCGGAGGCAAATCGCCCAGTTGGTAAACCAAGAATGAGGTGGGAGAATAACATTAACTATGATTTGAGGGAAGTGGATTATACAGGGAATGATTGGAAAGCATTAACTCATGATAGGGATGTATGGAGAGCTTACGTCCATGCGACCATGAACTTACGGGTTCGATAGTGCCAGTGATTAAGTAAGTATTATTATTATTATTATTATTATTATTACTATTATTATTATTATCGTAAGTATTATTATTGTTATTATCATATAAAATGTTGTTTGTACATGAAATTTACATTGCTACATTTAATGTATCTTTAACTGTTTATAATTAGTATAGTGTATATCTATATATGTCAAATATTTATTTATATCTGTGCTGGTTGAGAGGAAGAGAAGGCCTTATAGCCTTAACTCTGCCAGAATAAAATCATCACCATCATCATCGTCGTTAACATCAATCTCAATCTCAACGTCATCATCAATCTCATCATCTCCAACATCATCACCATCTCCATCATCACCATCTCTATCATCATCACCATCTCCATCATCATCATAACCATCTCCATCATCATCATCTCCATCTCCATCATCACCATCTCCATCTCCATCATCATCTCCATCTCCATCATTTCCATCTCCATCATCATCATCTCCATCATCACCATCCCCATCATCATCATCTCCTTCTCCATCATCATCTCCATCTCCATCATTTCCATCTCCATCATCATCATCTCCATCATCACCATCTCCATCATCATCATCTCCGTCTCCATCATCATCATCTCCATCATCACCATCTCCATCATCATCATCTCCTTCTCCATCATCACCATCTTCATCATCACCATCTCCATCTCCATTACCATCATCTCCATCATCATCATCATCGCCATCTCCATCATCACCATCTCCATCATCACCATCTCCGTCATCATCATCTCCATCTCCATCATCACCATCTCCATCATCATCTCCATCTCCATCATCATCTCCATCACTATCATCTCCATCTTCATCATCACCATCTCCATCTCCATCATCATCATCATCTCCATCTCCATCATCATCATCTCCATCTCCATCACAGCCATCTCCATCTCCATCACAGCCATCTCCATCATCATCATCTCCGTCTCCATCATCATCATCTCCATCATCACCATCTCCATCATCATCATCTCCTTCTCCATCATCACCATCTTCATCATCACCATCTCCATCTCCATTACCATCATCTCCATCATCATCATCATCGCCATCTCCATCATCACCATCTCCATCATCACCATCTCCATCATCATCATCTCCATCTCCATCATCACCATCTCCATCATCATCTCCATCTCCATCATCATCTCCATCACTATCATCTCCATCTTCATCATCACCATCTCCATCTCCATCATCATCATCATCTCCATCTCCATCATCATCATCTCCATCTCCATCACAGCCATCTCCATCATCATCATCTCCATCTCCATCATCATCATCTCCATAATCACCATCTGCGTTTCATCATCATCTCCATCCTCCATCATCATCACCATCTTAATCTCTCATCATCATCGCCATCTCCATCACATCATCTCTTTCCATCATATCATCTCCATCTCATCATAATCATCATCATCCATCTATCTCCATCTCCATCTCCATCACATCATAAACCCCGTCATCATCGTTATATCTCCATCTCCATCATCATCTTCATCATATCTCCATCTCCACCATCATCATATTCCCATCATCATATATCCATCATCATCATCTCCAACATCATCCCCATCATCATCATCTGCATCATCATCATCATCATCATCTCCATCTTCATCGTCGTCATCATCACAATCATCATCTCCACCTTCATCATCATATCCCCATCGTCATCTCCATCATCAGCATCCCCATCATCATCATCATCTGCATCATCATCATCTCCATCTCCATCGTCGTCATCATCATAATCATCATCTCCACCATCATCATCATATCTCCATCATCTCCATCATCATCTCCATCATCATCACCTGCATCATCATCATCTCCATCATCATCATCGTCATCCCCATCATCGTCATCTCCATCATCGTCATCCCCTTCATCATCATCTCCATCATCATCGTCATCTCCATCATCGTCATCTCCATCATCATCATCTCCATCATCATCATCGTCATCTCCATCATCATCATCTCCATCATCGTCATCATCTCCTTCATCATCATCGTCATCTCCATCAACGTCATCCCCGTCATCATCTCCATCATCATCATCTCCATCATGATCATCGTCATCTCCATCATCGTCATCCCCATCATCATCTCCATCATCATCATCGTCATCTCCATCATCGTCATCTCCATCATCTTCATCTCCATCATCATCATCATCATCATCTCCATCACCGTCATCTCCATCATCCTCATCTCCATCATCATCATCATCATCATCATAATCTCCGTCATCGTCATCTCCATCATCATCATCTCCATCATCGTCATCGTCATCTCCATCATCTTCTTCGTCATCTCCATCATCGTCATCTCCATCATCATTATCGTCATCCCCATCATCTTCATCTCCATCATCATCTCCACCATCATCATATCTCCATCATCATCATCACCATCATCATCATCCCCATCATCATCATCTCAATTATCTCCATCATCTCCATCATCTCCATCATCATCATCACCCATCATCGTCATCCCCAAATCGTCAATCTCCCATCACCGTCATCTTCATCATCATTATCATCATCTCCATCGTCATCTCCATCACCATCATATCCATCATCATATCTCCAAATCATCATCATTCTCCATCATATCCATCATCTATATCTCCAAATATCATTCGCAGCTCCATCATCGCCATCCCCATCATCATCATCTCCATCATCATCATCGTCATCTCTATCATCATCAATCTCCATCAATCGTCAATTATCAATAGCATCTCATCTCGATCATCATCATCTCCACCATCATTATCCATATCACCATCATCATCCATCATCTCCATCGTCATCTCCATCATCGTCACCTCCATCATCGTCATCTCCATCATGGTCATCGTCATCATCGTCATCGTCATCTCCATCATCGTCATCGTCATCTCCATCACCGTCATCATCATCATCATTATCATCATCTCCATCGTCATCTCCATCATCGTCACCTCCATCATCGTCATCTCCATCATCGTCATCGTCATCATCGTCATCGTCATCTCCATCATCGTCATCTTCATCATCGTCATCATCGTCATCAACGTCATCGTCATCTCCATCATCGTCATCGTCATCTCCATCATCCTCATCTCCATCATCTCCATCGTCATATCCATCATCGTCATCTCAATCATCATCATCTCCATCATCATCATCGTCATCTCCATCATCATCATCTCCATCATCGTCATTATCATCTTCATCTCCATCATCATCATCTCCATCGTCATCTCCATCATCGTCATCTCCATCATCTTCTCCATCATCGTCATCGTCATCGTCATCCATCATGCATCGTCATCATCGCCTATCATCATCATCGTCATCAGTCAATCATCGTCATCTTCCATCATCATCATCATCCATCTCATCATCATCATCTCACATCATCCATATCCATCAATTCAGCTCCAATCATCATCCTTCTTTCATCACACATCATTTATCATCATCATCTCCATCATCATCGTCATCTTCATCATCATCATCATCATCATCATCTCCATCGTCATCTCCATCATCGTCATCTCCATCAATGTCATCTCCATCATCGTCATCGTCATCTCCATCATCTCCATCGGTATCTCCATCATCGTCATCTCCATCATCATCATCGTCATCTCCACCATCACCATCGTCATCTCCATCATCATCATCATCATCTCCATCGTCATTATTATTATCGCCGTCGTCATCATCGTCGTCGTCGTCATCATCATCGTCATCATCATCGTCGTCATCATCATCGTCTGTCATCATCGTCGTCGTCATCATCATCGTCATCGTCATCGTCGTAATCGCCGCCGTTGTCACCACCACTATAGTCATCGTCACCGCCGTCTTCACCGTCATAGTCGTCGTCATCGCATTAGCCATCGTCGTCATCGTTGTCGTCACCATCACCGTCGTCGCCGTCACCGCCTTCTTCACCGTCATAGTCGTCGTCACGCCGTCATCGCCGCCATCACCGTCGTCATCGGCGCCGTCGCCACCGCCATCGCCGTCGTCATCGTCGTCGTCACCACCACCGTCACCATCACCATCGTCACCATCATCACCATCATCATCATCACCACCGTCGTCATCATCATTATCATTATTACTGCTATTATTAATTATTTATACAGAAGACATTTTACAAATGGCAGTTTATACAATATATAAAAAGAATATAATTTAGAAATTTTCAAAGAAAAAACAAAAATGTTTGGATTTGTTGGAACAGATCACATCAGAACTAAAGTAATTATAAACAATGCAACATTAGAACTAGTTCATGAATTCAATTTTCTAGGCTGCAATATTTTATACCAAGTTTAAAATGACTTAGAACACAAATTAGCAAAATTTATTTAATTAATTGGCACAATCAAACAAACTATATTCTGGAAAGTGAGAAAAGAAAGTATATTAAAACTAAACAGATCGTTAGTACTACCTTCATTTTTATGTGGTTCAGAAAACTGGGTCTTAACCACATCCCAGAAGAGGTGAATTGAAGCAGCAGAGATGAAATTACTAAGATCTCTTGCAGGATACTCTCTCCATGACCAAAAAAAACAAATCTATTCATCAAGAAACTAAATATCACAAATATATTAGTAATTATTGACAAATACCAATCAAACTGGCATTCCCATTTACAACACATGCAACCATCAGAAATTCCATTACAGTCATATAGGTACAGACCACAGGGTAAAGGAAGAATTGGAAGACCCAGGAAGCGATGGAGAGAACAGCTATAAATTCTGGAGATGGAATGGACCAAGTGGTCCAATCCTTGAAGCTTGTGATGGTGATGATGATTTGAGGGAAGTGGATTACAAGGGGATGATTGGAAAACATTAGCTGGGTGTGTGGAGAGCATAGCTGTGAACCTATGTGTTTGATATTTCTGTGAGTTAGTTAGTTAGTTAGTTATTAACAGAGCGAGGAATTATTTTCATGTTTTAAACTATTAGTCATACAGCAGTGAGACAAATAATCTTTACATTTTATGATGTGTAGAATGAAATAAGACCAACAAAGAATTTCATATTTCATAATATTTTGGTAAAATGTTCATATTTTAGTGAAAATTTCATACTCCTTCATATTTTTCAACTTTCAAATTTTGGTAATTTAAAAAAAAAAGTTCTAGGAATTCATTAAAAATGTTTTTTAAAACTGTAGTTCTGAAATTTGTTGACAATGTAATGTAGTTAACAAGTAAAAATTTCTCTGTATACTTTCCTGAACTAGATAGATGGATTTAATAAAAAGAAACAATTGGATGAGAAGAAGAATGGAAAAACCAAGTTAGATGGAGACTTTTGTCTGAAACTCGATCTCCAGAAAAAAAAACATGAACCTAGACAAATAAGTAGAACAATAAGGTTACAACAATAACAACCTATCTTTCTCTAGTCAGCAGCCAGTTTTTCTTGCTACCTAAAGGCAGTCCTTACTATGTGAGTGGATTATAGCATTTAAGTGTAAGACTGCTCCTGCTAAACTTGAAGCAGAGCTGGAAAAATAGTGTTTTATTCCACACTTTCAGAAATTAGCAGAGTTCTTGTAGGTAAGGCCAACATTATTCTTAGGTCAAACTATCTAATATAGCATGACACAAGTATAATCTCATAATATTGTGTGATGTGGAGCATACTTTTTCGTCGACAAATCAATTATGACAGACACGCAGTATGGTTTACTATCATAATACGTAGATAAAGCTTCTAATTGTGTATTATGTACAGATTTCATAATTGGATTCTTCAAAGCACAGGTAGACCAAGACTATACATTACTTGAAAAAACTAATGTTAAAATAATTCTAAATACATTTCACCATGTTAATAATTTGAGATTAAATCTAACTGTAAATGCAGAGAGAGCTTTGAAATACAGCCTAGAATTAATTGTGGATTAATAACTTTTAATATCTTGTTTCTCTAAATATGACATACTGGACTTGGTCTTCTGATGTTCTGAACCATCCAGTTTAATGTTATTGTTACATTTGCATCTATTGAAGTTCAATGTCTTTAAGCAACGTAAATAGCAATCATCCAAGCTCTGCCCACTTTAAATTTAGTCAGTGCTATATTCTTCATAGAAGCCTATATGTTTTGGTGACCCTGTTTTGTTTCTTGCATATGTTTGGATTTCGTAATTAAATGTCATTTGATAAATTAAATGATTAATTCATTTTGAGAATATTCCTCATCATTGAGGGTTTTCTCCAACCAATCTTAGTAATTAACATGGATTAAAAATAAATCATCATCATCATAGTACATTCACGAATTTAGGCCATTTGTTGACCTGTTTCGGCCTCAAGAGAAACACCATCCAGAAGTCTTTTGAGTGGACGTCCTGGTCTCTTCTTCCTGCAGGTTGATATCTTAACATTAGTTTGGGTATTCTGTGATCTTCCATTCGATGAACATGTTGTATCCATCTTGACTTATAATCAGAAATTTTGTTTTCTAAAGATTCCATGTGTAATTCTTCTAAGATGTCTTCATTTTTTTTGTGATCTAGTAGTGTGTATCCTGCAGTCCTCCGAAGATATCTCATTTCAGCAGATCTAAGTCTCTGTATATCCTTCTGTTTCAACGTCCATACTTCGCTACCATACAAAAGAGTTGGAAGAGCCAGTGTTTTATACACTTTCAGTCTTGAATGCTTTTGGACTAACTGTGGCTTGAAGATAGAATTTATTAACCCGAAAATTCTTAAAAATTTAGATATTTTTGCATTTACATCCTTTTCTTCTTCATATGAGATATGCATCCTAGATATGTAAAATTATTCACCTGCTCCAAATTTTATTGTCCAGTACAATTTTACTTCTGACAGGATCTACACCTTGAAATGCCATAATTTTTGTTTTTTCTGTAGATATCTTTAATCCATATTCTTCTGTAATTTTGTTAAGTTCATACAGACCTTTCTGTAGATTATCTTTGGAATTTGCTATTATTATTTGGTCATCTGCAAACAATAGGGTGTTTAATTTTCTATTTTCTGATATTCTTATTCCAAATTTATATGTTTTGTTCCAGCAACATATTACTTCATTGATATAAATTGCAAAGAGTGTTGGGGATAGGGGGCACCCTTATCTCACACCATGATTTATAATTCCTTCTTCAGAAAATCTGTTATTTAATTTAATCTTTATGGTGTTGTCTTTGTAAATATTTTGTATGTTCTGCCGAAGTAAATTTGGTATATTTCTGTCTTCCAATATTTAAGAGTTTTGATCTCTTGACTGTGTCGAATGCTTTTTCAAAATCTATGAAAGCAAAATGTGTTTCTAAGTTGAATTCTCTTCTTTTTTCAAGCAATAGTTTAACAGAAAATGCTGAATCAATACAAGATCGTCCTTTCCTAAATCCATTTTGACATTCCATAAGGAATTTTTCACTGAAACTTTTCAATTTTCCATTTAAAATGTCTGCATAAATTTTGTAGCATGTGTTTAACAAACTGATTCCCCTATAGTTGTCCATTTTTCTCTTGTCTCCTTTCTTGAACAGGGGTATAACAATGCTTGTCTTCCATTCTTGTGGTATATCTGCATTTTTGAATACATTATTAAAGAAGGATAACAGTCTTATTCCTCTGGTGCATATACACCAAGAACTGTCAAATTACCTCTATTTATTTTCAGTCGAAGCTCTAATATTCTTTCATTCCAGTAAGTGTAGTGTTGAATTTTATTTCTTATGGTTTTATTAATCCAAATCATTACTCCAGCTTGTCCATGGGTTTTCCTGTCGACACCGCTATATATTTGTACATAATTTTGTGTTTCTTTCGTTCCTTTAAGTTTCTTCTTAGTCTCTGTAGTTACTGCAATATCAATGTTTCTATTTTTAAATATACTGTCTAGTTCCTGTTCTTTTTCATGGATGCTTCGGACATTCCAGGTTGCATATCTTACAATATCATTGTGCCGTTTTCTTTTAACCATATTTCTTTGCTGTGGGTCGTCATATTTCAATTCCTTCTGGCTTTTTTTGTGTTGAGACTTGTAAGTAGTTTTGAAGTTCCTTAAGACAGGTTACTGGCCCGACGCTAAGTAGTCCAGTGGTAGGGCTGCTACCTTTTAGTTTCTGGACAGACATTAGGATACCGCATTTACTCAGTACCTGATGGAACGGTTATACCGCCGTGACTCGGTCCTTAGAGCCTCGTTTGTGAAAACAGGTTGTACCACGAGAAGGTGAGGATGAGAATTGGGTAGGAGAGGTTATACACACGTCACTACCCCTTACAACCCATTAAAAATAAATAAATAAATATAAATGACTACAGACTTATAGACTATCAGTTTGCAACATACATTCACAAATTTCCCTTAATTAAATTTCTCCACTGATCTCTGTCCTCAAATTTCCTCATTGAATTAATTGATAATATTTTAAATAGACCCTCCCAATGTTGACTTATTAAGATAAAGTGATCCCACTACAGGCTCGGCAGGTCCCTTGGGGTAGTGGGAGGTTGAGGATCTCATCTTTTTAGGCAATCAGCACAAGATGTCTGCAAGGTTATTGGCCCTGCGTGACAGCCGCCATTGCCCCCGAATATGCATTTGGTACTCATAAAATAAAATAAAGTTAAAATATGTACCTTCTTAGATCAGTGCCGTCGTCCTAAACTTGTGAAAAGATATGTATGCTTTTTTTGTCTGAAGGCCTTTCAGAATATCCATTCCATCATCAGCAGGTATATCTATGCTACATTTATTGATGTTCTCGATGTGGTCTTAATGTAGTGTTGTCCTTGACATTAAGACCAGCATCGGAGAACATCAATAAATGTAGTGAAGAAATACCTGCTGATGATGGAATGAATATTCTGAAAGGCCTTCAGACAAAAAAGCATACATATTTTTTTACAAGTTGAGGATGATGGCACTGACTTAAAAGGGTACATATTTTAACTTTATTTTATTTTGTGACTATTCACTTCAACAGTTTTAAACAATGGATTTTATTAGTATTGATTTGGTACTCATTTCCATTAGGAGATAACTTCATGTATACCTAGTTTAAGAAATGTCCTTCTCTCTCCTCCCCATATGCCTCATTGTAATTTCCACACAACATAATTATAAATTAATTAAATAATAACTCATATTTGAAGATAAAAATTATACGCTCAGACTGGGGCTTGAATCCAGGACCTTTTGCACTCTAGGCAAATGCTCTAACCAAGTGAGCTACCTGAGCAGGTTCCAATCTAAACGCAAATTTTTCTCTTATGTACACTGTTAATTCCCATGCACTAAATGCTATGAAACCTTTGCTCCTATTTTGCAGATGGCGGCTTCTTTATTAAGAACACATTTATTTGAAAATTTTACATTACATTATAAAGCCAGTAAGGCTACTTTCAATATGTCTTTATTATTCATTTATTTAAATAATAACTGTCTAACATGATTGTTGTGTTTGATTATAGTGGTTATGATATATTTAACAAGAAACTTGCCTGATGATATCGGCAACTTGTTACAATGGCTTACGCTATGCTTAGGAATTGGAATTATTTGGATCTTTGCATAGCTATGAGTGGTATGCTCGATTTAATTGTCCTCAAGTATTGGTAAGTTTAATTTCTAAAATAAAATATCTATTATAATAATATAACAAGCCATATGGACTGTTTTTGCTTTGGAAGATTTCTAATATACTTGCTAAGTGATATAGATTTTGTGAACAATATTATGGCAATGAGCATATTAGAGGAATAAGATTTTACTACATAAAAACCCTATTGGAAATTGGCTTAGATTAAAAAATGAAATTCCATGCCTATATTTAAATAATAAGTAGAAGCTATAGTTTTCAGGCAGAGAATACCGAATGAAAAATTAATTGTCTTTTTTAAAAACTTTTGTTTGTTAATTTATAAGTAATGCCATGAGGATCATGTTTCTTTGAATACTCCATCCCTTTAAATAAGGCACACACACACACACACACACACACACGCACACACACATATATATATATATATATATATATATATATATATATATATAAATAAAGAAAAAAATTAATGTTTGTGCTAAGACATCTGGATAGTGTTAGTGGCAGTGCACTGAAGTATCAATTTAGAGGTCCAGGTTCAAATCTCACTTCAGGTGTTTATTTTATTTTTGTGTAATATTAGGTTTGCATTGCTTAATGTCAAAATTTAATTATAACATCAAAATAAAGAAGCATCACTGCTAAATAAAATTCTCTTTAATTTGCTTTCTTGTTATAGTAGCCAACAGAGGGCAGTGACACCGAATTCCAACTATCTCTCATGATAGAGAATATATATGTATATATATATATATATATAAAGGAAAAATAAATGTTTGTGCTAAGATACATGGGTAGTGTATGTGGCAGCGCACTGATGTATCAATTTACAGATCTGGGTTCAAATCTTGGTTCAGATGTTTATTTTTCTTTTCATGTCGTACACACACACACACACACACACACATATATTGAAATGTGTGTGTCTTTTATTCAGTCTACATACAAATAATAATATTAAGTTTATGGTAATATTGCAAGTGAAACAAAATTATGGTACAATTTTTATCTCAATCTTATTAAATATTAAATTTATCACTTCTTACCTCCTTCTCCTTCTTCTTCTTCCTTCCAAGTATTAGGCAAAGGTCTGTTATGATTATATAGAAAATTTTCCTCCAGTGTTTCATAGGACGGCCCAGAGATCTTCGTCCTCTTGGTATATAATTATAAACAGCTTTGGGAATCCGATTTCAACTCATTCTTTCAAGATGTGATTCCAATTTAGTTGGTACTGTTTAATACATTACAAAATTGGCGTATCTTCAATTCTTTTAAGATATCGGTGTTCCTTCACTGATTCCATCTGGTGTAACCCGCTGTTCTGCGCATGAATCTCATTTCACAAGCCATTATTCTGCTTTCATGTTGTTCTTTTTAGTGTCCATGCTTCACTACCATAGGTCAACACTGGTCTAGCCAAAGTGTTATATAAATGTAATCTGGTGTTTTTTTGTACAAGGGATGGTTTCATAACTTGATTAATAATTCCCAAACTTTTATTATAACTGGTAATTTTTTCAGGGATATCCTTTTCATCCCAGATAGAGATATAATATCCAAGATATTTAAATTGATTAGATCTTTCTAAAATTTTATTCTGGAGACAGATTTTACTTTGTATTTGGTCCTTCCCATGAAATGCCGTAATTTTAGTTTTGTTAATTGATAATTCCATATTAAATTTGGCAGCAATTTTTTGTAAATTATAAATTGATCATTGCAAATCATTTTCAGAAAGTTGCAGAAGTGCTAAATCATCTGCAAAAGGAATAGCATCGAGTTTGAGGTTCCTATTGATGGGTATATATCCCCATTGTGTTTTCCTCCATTCATTTATTATTCTATTCATATATATAATCAAAAGCACTGGTGAAAGTCCACATCCTTATCTTACTCTAGTATTGATCTTTTTCCAAGAAGATAGTTTGCCATCTTGTTTAACAGAGATTTCATTATCTTTATAGATGTTGAAGATATTAGTAATATATTGTTGTGGAACGTTATCATCAGCTAAAATTTGTAATATATTTCTGTCTACTTTGTCAAAAGTCTTCATGAAGTTCAACAAAGGCGATATAAGTTTCTGTATTGAATTCCTCGTGCTTTTCTAATAGTAGTTTTAGAGTGAAGAATCCATCTGTACAAGATCTACCCTTTCTGAATCCATCCTGCTCTTCTCCAATTATATTTTCATAATTTTTTTTAAATTTATTCTTAACTGTATTAGCATAAATTTTATATCCAGAGCTCAACAAGTTAATTCCATGATAGTTATTTTGGATTTGGCGACTTCCTTTTTTGAAGATTGGTATTATAATGGATTTATTCCAGCTTTGTGGTGGTTTTTGTCCTTCCCATGTCATATTAAGGAGAATAAGAAATCTGTCTAAAAATTTTTTAGTTGAAAATTTAAATAATTCCTGATTAATGTGGTCTTCTCAGGGAGCTTTGTTACTATTTAATGATTTAACAACATCAGTTAATTCATCTAGAGAAATTTGTTCCAAAGCAGTGTTATTAGAGATCAGTATTTGTAATATGTGTCCATAAATGATGAAAGTAGTTAAGCCAAGATTCTTTAGATATACAATTTAATGTGAATTTTCTTTTGAATCATTATTTAAATTTTTTAAAACTTTATATATATAGTGATATAATTTTCCAAAAATGATACAAACTGTTCCCAGCTTTGTCTATTTTTTTTGCGAACTTCATTTTTAGCTGTGGCTCTCATCCTATGATACTCTACTTTATCTTCATCTTTTTTTTGTAGACAAGAATTTTTTGTATGCTTCACGTTTATCATCAATTACGTTTTTGATGTTTTCATCCCATATCCGTAGTCCTTTTTTTCAATTCCATTTTGTTTTGATACCCAGCCTTTCATTTGCTGCTTGTGTCAAAATACTTTGTAGATCAAGCCATTCTTCTTCAATATCTTCGCCAACCGGTGTTTCTTGAACTAGACAATCTAATCTGCATTTGTATAGCCAGGTAATAGTGGGGTCTCGGAGAAGATTTACTTTACAAGTATGGTCCATTCACTTCTTACCAAAAGACAAATTTCATTTGAAGAGAAAAATTTAATTGGGATTTGAACCTGATGTCTCTGGTTCTGTACACCAGTGCTTTGACCGCTAAGCTACCAGGCTTCTGATTCAAAAGAATAATAATTCTGATATTTATATATGAATTCCCGCATGCTGAGGCTATGAACTTTTCATTCTAAATGCTGTCTGCAGTTTCTTTTAACAAGAAGACTTTATAGGGAATAAAACAACATTTATAGCCAATGAAGCTTATTTTTTATCTTAAATATTAAATTTATCACTTCTTACCAAAAGAAGCTGCAGATGGCATGTAGAAAGAAAAATTGATAGCCTTAGCGCACAGGAATTCATATATAAATAAGATAATTAATATTTAACTTTTATAGGAATTAATCACTATGAGGTTTCATTTATGGTGAAATTAAACGTTTCTTACCTCTCCTCTTATAAATCTTCTAAGTAGATCGTGATTTCGAGACCATAATGGTCTCATCTTCAGTACTTTTTTGTTGACTGATGTTATGTCGATCAGAAGAAACTCTTCTTCTTCTTTCTGTTAGTGGACCGATGAAGAAAACAAGATAGAATTTGGAATTTATAGAAACAATATACATATTGACATCTATACTAAAGCTTCAGGATTCAATCATTTTGCTCACAAAGAGGCAGTATTTAATAGTTTGACACATACCTATGAGCAAAGAAAACTATGAAAAAGAAAAAGAACACATAATTAATGTTGCAATAGATAATGGTTATGAAGAAAATATGGTACACAAGAAAATAAATAAATTTAAAAGACAAAAATTAATTAATGAAAGCACACTTATAAAAGAAACAGAAAAAAAAATTCAAGAAATTCACTTATCCATTGAAACACCATAAATTTCAAAAAAAATTTCAAAAAGATTAGCACCAAAGAATGAATACAGCCTTAATTGGGTAATTAAAACCAATAAAAATTAAATAATTGAAAATGAAAGCAAATCAGGAATTTATCAGATCAAATGCAGGGATTGTGACAAAATTTATATTGGAAAAACAAAAAAGAAATTTGAAAACAAGGGCGAAAGAACATCTTAGAAACATCAAAAATGGAGAAGTGGAAAAGTCAGCAGTAGCTGCTCATGCTTGGTCCGAAAAACATTTAATTGAATCAAAAGCCAGTCTAATTAAATAAATAAACAAACAAATTGAACTCACGGTTTGGGAAAAGATCCACATTCAGAAAAACAAAGGAAAACTTATGAACTTTGAAATTCCCGCAAATTTTCACCTGATCCAGAGGTTCATCGGTCCACCAACAGAGAGAAGAAGAAGAGTTTCTTCTGATCGACATAACACCAGTCGCCAAAAAAGTACTGAAGATAAGACCGTTATGGTCTCGAAATCATGATCTACTTAGAAGATTCAATGTGAGGAGAGTTATAAACATTTAATTTCACCATAATTAATATTTATTTGAATTGATAGCCTGGTAGCTTAACAGAACCAGAGACATCATGACTTCAGGAGACTCTTCAAATAATATTATCTCAATTTCAATCCTTTAAAATAATCTCTGAATGAAGCACAGTATGTACACTACAAAATGAAAGAGTGAACCGATGTATGGTTAATTGTTAAAAATTTGGAAGTAACAAAAAATAAAACACAGGAGTACTAACTATTTTTTTATTCAATGCCACCAGGTTGTCATTACGACATTTCTGACATTCTCTCCTGACATTGGTGTTATTATAACCCACTTCTGAGATTGGGGAACCTGGAAGGCAGAATTTTGCTGCCAAAATGATATATGAAGGTAGAGAGGATGGTAATGATGTGCCAGGAGAGGCCTTAATCCTAAACTTAATCTAATGAGGCAAATGTGATATTGATGATAATGATGGTCAGATGATGTCCGCAAGTTTCCTGGCAGGAGCACTAATTATTGTTGCAAATTTGGGCCTTAAAGATTCCTGACAAGAGGACTGCTGGTGCTATTGATAGGCCTGCAAAATTTTTGCAGCATGAGACATTTTAATGCAAATACCTGAAGTCAAATACCCTGATAACAAAACTATTACTAGTTTTTGTGTATCATGTACAGATTTTGCACAATTCTATTTTGACACAAAGAATGAGAGCGTGCGGTCCATCACTTATATGCAGTATATACGTGATGTATTAAAATATGTCGGCACTATGGCCCTGGGGTCGACTCAGCCTCTAACGGAAATGAGTACCAGACGCTTGTTCTGGGGGTAAAGGCGGCCGTCACGCAGGGCTGACAACCCGGCTGACATAAAGTGCCGATTGTCTAGAAAATGTGGGAGCCTTAACCTCCTACTACCCCAAGGGCCTCCGGGCCTGTTGTGGGATCACTTTACTTTTTTTTTTATTAAAATATGTAAACACCTAAAATATAATAGAAATTTATAATATAATCACTGATTTTACATATTCATACTAGTTTGTCATTGTGTTTAACTGAGGGTAGGTTCATCCTACGACCCTGTCCTTGTTACATTACACAGTTTTCGGCAAAAAATTGCAGAATCAATAAGCCACCAGTACATGGATCAGATATTACAATCACAATACCACCAACAACATTATAAGAGAGTAGTACCAGCACTCCTTCCACTTCCAGCATACAAGATGATTTTAATTTGTCTTTAAAATCAAAAGACAACAATCCATGTCCTGTCAATAAACCCATCAGCGTGGAGCGACGTGACATGTACGCAGGTTGAATTCTTCACCAAATGCAGAGCGACATGACGTATACGCTAACTACATGCACTGCTTTAAACTGTTATTATGATCTTTGTGTTTACATTAACTATTTACCGTTTATATAAATTTTATGTAGAGACTTCAAAGTTTATATTAGTGCATATATTAATCGATGACAGCCCTGAGTAACAAGTTAAAATAATGTTATATTTGCATTTATTCTTGCAGCCTCTGACATTTTTCTTATATTTATAACTTGATAAAGGATTACTTAGAAACATAAATTTGCCTCTTTTTTTTGTAGATTAGCTTGTCTATCAAATTGAATCTATTTTCAAATCTCTTCATTTTTAAGAATAATGTCGCAAAATTCAGTATATATAAAGGCCCAAGAAGTTATTTCCGATTTACGCTATAGTACAGGACCAGAACAGTAAATTTCATATATATATATATATATATTTTCAATTGACGATACCCTTACATTATGGAAAGATAGTTAGTCTACTATTCACTCAGTATCTAAAAGGTAAAGTGGTCCACTACAGACCTTAGGAGCTCCTTGGGATATTAGGAGGTTAAGGCTCCCACTTTTTCTAGACTATCGGTATTTGATGTAAGCCGGGTACTTATCTCTGTCTGACGGCCCATAACAAGCATCTGGTACTCATTTCAGTTAGAGGCTGAGTCAACCCTGGGGTCACAGTGCCGCCTGAAGGTTTGGTTCAGTTTAAAAATCCTGATCCACCGGGACTCGAACCCTCGATCTACCGGCTTGTAGCATGTTGATCTTTCAAGTCCACACCTCCGGTGAAGCTGTTATAGTCATATATCATCAACTGGTTTCACCTTGGAAACCAGAAGAAAGACATTGAAATTTAGGGTCGATGAAGGTTTTTTAGCACAACAGGTCTCATGTGTAGAAAGACAATTTTTTGAAGGCACACGACCTAAAATAATGTTTCCAAAGTGTTAGAAAGACACATTTGGAGAAGGCTGCCCCCCCCCCACAAGAAAGCAGGTCAACACATAGAAGCAATGTGTTTGTAATAAACATGAACAAAGTAAACACAAGGGGAAAAAATACACTCATTGGTGCCCGAGTGTCAAACAACTGGTTTATGCTTTGAAGATTTATCACACCAATTTTTGAAGTTCATTCTGTTTTTTTTTAAGACCCTTCTCTTTGTGTAAATATTTTGTTGCGTTGTTAGGAAGAGCCAGTTCTCTGAAGTCTTCAAATAATTCCTAGTGCAATTCACTGTGCTACTTATGTGAGAAACTTACAAATTACCTATTTCAACTGTGGCACAACAATCATATATAAGTCTGCACATGCAGAGATATTACATGAGAACCTTAACAAATTTAATTAATTAAATATTATGTTAACGGTTCTCCATAAACAAATTGTAAAAACATTTAAATTGCTCAAGATATTTCCATTTAAATGCATTATTGGAATACTGGCACTGAACGGCTGGGTTTAAATACCCGTGACCCTCCTCCTGCAACAGAGTAATACCGGCCATTTAACTCCACCCGCTCTGAGAGGTTAATCCAAATTTTAAAATTTGGTTAGCGATTTGGGTCTTACAAAAGAAAAAAGTGAACAGTTAGATTTGAGATTTAAAAAAGACAATCTTTTAGCTCCTGGTACAACTTTTTATTGGTATAGACATCGTCAAGAAGAATTAAAAAAGAATTTTGTAATGAGGGAAATAGTGCACTGTTGTTATATCTCTGATTTGAGTGGTCACCTAAGAACAGTTTATAAACCTATAGATTGTCATATGCTTATTGATTCGTTCTTCTGCATAATCACAATAAATTAACTTCAGTTCCAGTAGTTCAGTCAATGTGTATGAAAGAAACATACAAACATGTGTACCATTCTACAAAAAAATAAAATATAACGAACACAAGTGGTACTTGTGTTCTGACCTTAATGTGTGTGGTATTTTATTGGGGCCACAAGGAGGGTACACGAAATTTCCGTGTTTTTCATGTAAATTGGACTCTAGTGCTAGGGAAAGTCACTGGAGAATTACTAATTGGCCAAAAAGAAAACTGGTGCCACGGACCAAAAATACAATAAATCGCCCATTAGTTGATTCTTAAAAAAAAATATTGCTACTCCTTTGCAAATAAAACTAGGATTAATGAAGCAAATTGTTAAAGTTTTGGACAAAAATGTCCTTTGCTACCAATACATTGCTAAAAAAATTCTGTTACAGTCAGAGACAAAAGTGAAGGAAGACATTTTGATGTCCACAGATTCTCAAACTTAATCGGGAAGTTACGTTTAAAAACTGCATGTCTGACATGGAACTACAAGCTTATGAATCATACAAGGACATCATCGAGAAGTTTCTGGATAATGTTAAAGATGATCAATATGAGAAAATTGTAAAAACTGTGATTGAATAGTTCAGGGCACTGGGATGTAATATAACGACGTTATATTTCCTCCACTCTCATCTCCAACATTTTCAGATAATTTAGGAGCACTAAGTGAAGAAAATGATGAGCGACTCCATCAAGACATAACAGAGATGGAAACAAGATACCAGGGACGTCTCCAAGATTGCCTAATATCCTTGGTGTTTTGTAAGAGAAAATCCTTGGCAGGAGCACAAATGCCAATTAACTCACCAAGTAGTTTTTATTTATTTTAATCTGTTTTAACTGCACAGTTGACATTGTACCAAGCCTCTGTAATTTTATAGCAATTTAAAGGATTATGGCAATTACATATACCGTAATGCAAAAAGTAATAAATATTTAATTTCAACATGGCAAAAAAACTTATGTGATACGAAAAAAATTGATAACATATTTGAATTCACACCAATATTAGCTTTAGAGACCTGTTAAACCCTGTGCTTGCAGGAAGAAAAAAATTGCAGACTTGTGTTATTACTGCAAGTGTATTGTGAAAATTACTGTTACTGCAGCAAAAAAAAATATCCTGAGTATTTTTTTTACATTATGGAACCCATAATTAAAATCTAGTCACTATATTACTTCTGTATCTTAAAATTTTAAGAAATATAAAACAGTACCTGAGATCTCAGTTGTCCTCAATAACCAGCAGTGTAGTTTTGTAGTGTATTTTAAAAATCTTGATTCTGTAACTAGTCCCACGCCATAGCCGAGCGGTTAAGGTAGGAAGCCTTGGTGCAGAGCTACAGGACTTGCGCTGGTTCGAGTCTCCATGGGGGAAGAAATTTTCTCATGGTATTTCGGCCAGTATGGGACTGGTGCCCACCCAGCATCGTGAGGCAATTGGGTAGCTACAATAAGTAGCGGCTCCAGGTTGAGGAACCAGCTATAACTTCTGGAGGACTCGACATGCTAACCACATGTCACCCCTACACTGGCTGTTGATCATCTACCTCTGTGATTAACACATGTGGATGTGAAGGGCCAGCAGCCGACTGGTAAAAGGACAACCGCTGAAAAGTGGAAAGACCCTCAATCGGAATCGGATTCTGTAACTTAGGTAGTCAGGTGTATTTATATCAAGAGAGAAGTCTTTTTACTTTCATGAGATTTCCAGAACTTACCTTATAGTTCATTATGAAAATTCTCTAATACACAAAACACCTTATATTCATCTTGCGCCGCATTTGTTGCTTACTCTTCTTCACTGCCTGGTTACCTAAATATTTAAACCACGCGAACTGCAACCAACTTGTGCTACCGTGTTTCGATCTACTACCTTGTGTATATATATATTAGAATAGAGTTCATAGCTATCAGTACTATTCATAATCCTTTGCCCGGGCCCATGAGAGGCAAATATGGATTCATCCTTCTTACCCAAATTCATAAACATTAATCAATAATAATTCTTAAAACACACTGTAGTAATTTATGATGCTTAGTTAACCTGAATGTATTATTATCAACCATCAAAGCTAGACGGGAAAAAGGAGCTCATATACCTTTTGAGAAAAGCTTATATACAGGAATTATGCAAGACAGCTGTAGCATAGCTAACATACAATAATCAAACATTGGCATTTGCTTAAAATGATATTTAATATTTAAATTGCACGTCTGAATTTTGAAAAGTAAAATTAAAGAAATACATAACTTGATCATTCAAATATTAAAGGACAAACAATAAATAATACCAAAAATAACATAATTTACACAATCAACCTCTCATACATACTTTTAGTCCTGTCTAGGGTGCTTTACCCTGGCTTGCCGGACCAAAACCCAAAATACGCAGCTCGCGTCCTCCAGACGACAAAACAACGAAAATTTATGATCAAATGATATAATTCCGTATGTGTTTATTCTATTTGAGCGTTCCGAGGTAAAAGGGGAAGATGCGCACTACAAACAGAGCAAAGGGAGGGGTAGAAAGGAGAGCGGGAATAGATACAAAGAGAAAGGAAATCGGCCATAGTTCACGAATCTCTCTATACAAGGAGGATAACAGCACTGATGTATCGAACCGAAATAGCACTTTCGGTTCAATGTTTTGGTATAAACTAATTTTTTTTCAATATTGGACTACTGAACATTTATAAATGTTAATATTAACTGACTTTTTTTATTCTAAAAATGGTTAAAATCATACCTATGTAATATAGTTACTCTTTTATTTTAATTTAATTTTTAAGGTGCTTGAATATCTTTATTCATTTCATGTTGGAGATTTTTCAGTGTATTGAGCAGTCTGTGTATTTTTGTGTATATTTATCTGTCCTATTTTTTAAATTTCCTGAATTTTTTTATCCAATCCACAAGGTTCTCTTTTATTACATTTCTGGCTTTCTTCCCTAGTATTGGCAGAATTGTAATCCATTTCTTAGGTTGGGGCACCTGGAAGGCAGAGTTATGTTACCTCGATGATATGATGGATAATAAATGATAATGAAGCACCAGGGAAGTCCTTAACCTAAATTCCAGACCACAGGAATAATTCCCTTTTAGAAAAAATCCTATGGTTTGACTGGGAATCGAACCCAGGACCTCATGAACTGTAGTCAGAAACACTGACCACTAGCCCATGAGGCTGGTCAATTCACTGAATATCAATATTTAATGAAATATGAAATTGAAATTAATGATGAAAAGATCATGTTAAACAAATTCTAACTCACTTGTCTTGACAACTATGGAAAACCAGGATTAAAACATCAGTTGGTCAGACCTAGGATTTTAACTCAAAACTCCTGAATGCAAATCTCAAATTCTACAATTTAACTCAACTTAGATAGTTACATTGTTTGCTCTTAAAAGTTAATGTAACTTGATACCATAGGCCTAAAATACTTTATGAGCAGTGGCGGAGAGTGGAATTTCAACAAGTGTTAGCCATAATTTTATTTTCATGGATATAATAGTGTGCTTAATATATTATTTCTAACAAGTAAATGAACTTCTAAAAATAATGACATGTAATGTTAAGAGTATCAAATGTAATAAACTACTATAGGTATAGCTTAGGAATTGGACGTATTAATAGCTAATTAAATATATAAGGGCATGATTTTAAAACACAGATATTCGTCTCCACTTCCAGCTGTTTCTAGAGCTTATAAATGCGTAGCCTCATCATATATTAGAGATACTAATATATCTTGTTTTATTCTATTGATTAAAATTGTGAATATAGAAAATATTAAGTCCTTTGAACATCATGTGATGTGCCAACGAACAAGGCAGAAATTTCCAAATCATTTCTTAATTTCTCATCTATAGTGAATTATTGAATATAATTAGATTCTACCGCTTTTGTTAGATTCAGAGTTTTCTACATGGTCCCTATATAGCAGCTCTTGTTCGGCTAAGAAACACACAGCATCTATTAGGCAGCTAACAAAGTACTTGTTTGCTTTAATATTTTCGTTTTGCTTATCCATACTAGTTTTGATAACCCGGCTTCGGGAGTCTTCAATCTATGTAGTGCTTTTTCACAGTTAGCATGGGCTTCAGATAGTTCATGACTTTTTTCAGCACATAAAAACTATTTACCTCGGAAACCCCTTGTTGAAAATAGAAGGCAGGGCTAACAGTAAAGGGAAAATGATTTCTGCAGCCATGTCATGTGCATACCAACCTTCATGTCCTTCATTTAACAACACACTTTTGTTTTTGTTTGACTTATATTGCTATTTAAATTAGGAGTTAATATATAACTTTTTTCTTTTCAACAAAGCTTCGGCAGGAAAAGGGATGACTTAACAAGTCTTCAATAACTCAAGCACATTCCTCTCCCATGATAATATTTATTTGGTGGTCTAATTATTGTATTCAATACGCTCAGAAGCACTATGTGTACACAGGACTTACTCGGAGCAACTGAAACCTCGCTGTTAGCCATTTCTAGAGTGCTAACAGGGCAGTGACATAGTAGAATTGGGCAGCCTGCTACTCGGCTTGAAATTCAGCATTATGTACAATTTGAATGCGCCTGTGCAACTAATACTCAAGGTCTTGTTTCATGTAAGCCTCGGGAAAATGCCTAACAGTGTGGGGATTTAAAAACGTTGAATCACATTGTATTGTATTAGAATGCTACAGTATATACATAATGCATATATATTATTAAATTCTATTGTTTACAACATTTAGACTACTATCAATGCACTGTTGTACCTCGTTCTGATATTATGTTTGTTTTAATTAAATATCAAAGAGTTTAATTCTAACTTTTGAAAGTTTTAGCAAGACTAACAGTGATATATGTTATGATATATGTCTGTGCATGGAATGACCTGTTGTTTCACTGATTGCTGGTTTTTAACATTGCAGGATCCATTTTGGGATTTACTGGTGCCTCGATCTTGGACTTGTAAAAATAATTAATGGTTACACTAGATCACAAGATTTAAAATTAAAATATTAGACATTTTAAGTTTTCTTGGTGGGCACAACGTAAAGCTATAAATGTTATTAAATATTTTACATGTCACATAAGGTAATCCACAAATAAAATTGATAGATTTTAATCGCTCTTATCTTATCTAATAGAAATATATGATTTCTAAAGCCATTTTGTCATCGGTACTTAAAGGAAGTTTTCTAAGAGTTGTGAAAGTAATAAAATATTTTTATTAAAAATAAATTCTTAATTCATTCAAAGTTTACTGTCAAAAGTGCAAGTCCTTTTCTGAAAAATATGGTAAGCCTTTCTCCATCTTTCCTCTATTCTGTCTTTCTCTTCAGGTCTGCATATGATCCCTTATCTTTATATTGTCTATCATACTGTATCCTTCTTTCTTGGTCATTTATTCCATCTACCATTCCTTCAAGTCCATCCTTCAGTAAGCAGTCTTCTTATCCAGTAGTCCACCCCTATTCCTTGTATAACTTCATTTTGTCTGACCATTTCATATTTTCCATTTTACTCCATATCCATATTTCTACTGCTTACATTCTTCTCTTCTCATTTCATCTTAAGTGTCCAGGTCTCTGCTCCATACATTGCCACACTCAATACAAAGCATTTTACAAGTCGGTCATTTATTTTTTTGCAGAGGTCCATAGAAAATGTTTTGTTTCCCATTAAAAGTTTTTTTAGCCTTTAGGTGTCATGAGCCGATTAGATCGGCTCTGGTGCTCCTGTCCATTACCTGCCAGACAATATACGTAAACTACTTGCAAAGCCGATCACATCAGCAGGCACAATTTAAATCTCTGACACAAGAGATTTTACCAGTGGCATGCAGAGGGTTAAAAGTGAAAGAAACTATGGCTGAGTAACTAGTATTGGCTTGATAGAGTCAGATGCGAGATAACAGAACTTAAAACTTACATCCCTCTGAGTTGAGTAGTCACTGTGATGATACCAAACACTTGCAATACAGGTAGATCACCAAGTAATACTAAACAGATTGAACTTTTATAGGAAAAAAAAATCACTATGAGGTTTAATTTAGGATTAAATTAAAATACTTCATACCTCACCTCATATCCAGTCTTCTAATTATACTGCAGTTTCGAAGCAGTGGCAGCTTCATCTTCACTAATATCTCATTGATGAGATATTACTGAAGATGAACTTGCTGAGGCTTCGAAACTGCAGTATAATTAGAAGACTGGATATGAGGTGAGGTATGATATGAAGTATTTTAATTTAATCTTAATAATAAACAGAGTTTACTATTTGAATAGTGATGTTCTAAAGAAGGTATGGAAGCTTGCCTTACATTTATGTAATTGAAGAATAAGGCATTACTATATTTACAGTACATGAATGGAAAAAATTAACATATTCTTCTGATAACATAAATTAAGTAGTAATTTTAATCTTAGCCAATTAAAATTAACTAAATATCATCCAGGTCTAGTGATCTGTTACAGTCTCCAACCATCTCTTCAAGGGCCAACCCTAAGATCTTTTTCCTTGAGGGACATTCCTGAGGATTTGTCGAGGCAGTCTGAAATGATCCATTTTGTTGAAATGTAAGAGCCATGTGGGTGGTGAGCTCTTAATGAATGAGATCAAGTTTATTTATTTGGTGATATAATTATTTATTTTATGATCTAAGACACTTCTTTCCTCATATACAATTCTCTAATCGTCCGAAGGCAGATAGATGGTGCTACCAATAGCCAACGAATGGCTTCTATTCAAGATGATTTTAAATGAGAATTTTATGCTACCTTTTAAGCATTAAAACTTAATATTTCAATGTTATAATTAAATATTAATACTTTCCAACACTAGGCAATATTATTTTGAAAAGAACTGAGAGTATAATTTTTCTCTTCAAATAAAATTTATCCTTCAGTGAGAAGTGTTAAATTAATAATAAAAACATTGAAAGAAGCCCTACTGGCTTATAAAGTAGTGTTTAAATTCCCAATAAATGTTTTCTTAAATAAGAAGCCGCCATTTGCATGATCGAGCAAATGCTCTGAGCATTTGGCAATCGGGAATTAACAATATATAAGAGAAAAATTTGCGTTTAGATTGGAGTTTCTCAGGTAGCTCAGTGGTAGAGCATTGGCCTAGAAAGCCAAAGGTTCTGGGTTCAAACCCCAATCTGAGCATATAATTTTCTCTTCAAAAATAAAAAAAAATTAATGCCTGAACCAGGACTTCTGGTTCTATACACCAGTATACAAATTATCTTTTCAAAATTATAATTCATCTTCACTGTTAGCATAGAACTTGATCATCTGTACATAGAGGATTTTGTTGGCAGAGATCTGAGTATGGTCAATCTCTAATGTCTGATGATTTTATTAATGTAAAATGTAGCACTAGTGATAACGGGTAATTTTGGTGTACTGTGCAATTTATTTGTTTCCATTTTATATATGATCTAAAAATAAAAATATAAAATATATAGCCCAAGCATACCCTTTTATCAAAATAAACTATGCAGTAATTTTAGCCTTAGTTGATAATCTGGAAATATTTAATTGATGAGACCATGCAGTTTCTCTCAATGGTTGAAGAAAGCAGAATATTTAGAACAATTTCTTTCAATATGATAATATAGTAAACATTCTTAATAGATGTCTGCTATTGTTCTGATTTTGAGGGGATGTGGCCAATGAAGGGTTAAAATGGTATTGAATTCTAATGCAAATTTTACTTCTAATTGGCATTTTTTTCCTGGAAAAG
The DNA here is from genome assembly GCA_030220185.1 of Diploptera punctata. Taxonomy (NCBI): domain Eukaryota; kingdom Metazoa; phylum Arthropoda; class Insecta; order Blattodea; family Blaberidae; genus Diploptera; species Diploptera punctata. The sequence goes on along the minus strand of JASPKZ010007777.1, from coordinate 96,682 downwards.
TCATGATTTTTTGTTTTTGGTATAAACATTTCCAGTTATAGTGTATCGTTATTCACCTAACCTCGAAATGATCATCTGCTTCTATATGTGTCTCAAATTTCTGAATATAGCCTATTGGAGTTTTCAGGACATATAAACCATTCTGGAACAAAAACTAAACAAATTACAAAAAATAAGGGATAATGCTAGAAAGAAAGCAAAGCAGACTAGTAAAGCAGAAGATACAGAAAAGTGGAGAAAACATGTTGCAAAATTTAAAGCCAAAAAATAAACTTTGACCGACTTTATAGAACAACTACACTATATGGACAACAGCAAAAAGTACATTAATACATAAACAAAATAAATGAGAAACACAAACAGATGAAAACAGAAAGGAAAAATTATAAAATCAAACTATAGCCAGTGCATTCAACACTCATACAGAAATTAGTTCAATCTCCTCTAACCTGAAAAAAACAAAATAAAGCACTACAGATAAGAAATAAATGTGCAGGATAATCTAACATACAGCCACTCAATGTTGACTTCAATCTACATGCACTATATCAAGCAATTAGGAAACTAAAGAACAAAAAGCAACCAAGTACAGATTACATCCATGCTGAATTTACAAAACACATGGGGAATAAAGCTTAAATTGTTCCTGCTAAAACTGTACAATAAAATATGGAAAGGTAGAAAAATTCCATCAGGTTGGAAAAGGCATTAATCATACCAATAAGAAAACTAAACAGATGAAAAGAAGAAATTAATAGTTATATCTCACTTATTTCTGTCTTAGCTAAAACAATGGAGTGAAAGATAGTGACCAGATTGAACTGTCAGCTAGAAACTCAACAGTTAATAGTCAATGAACAATGGGTTCAAAACTAACACATCTACAATAGGCCTATATGAAAGTTGAGTTGCCAGCAGAGCTCAGAGATTACCCAAATCAATTATGCATATCATCACATCAAACAGAATCCTGGCATAACCAACAGAGTTGGATATTCATTGCTGCAAAGGTATTAAGCTTGTAATATGGGAAAGGGCAGACTGAACACACATTGTAAATTATTAAAATATGCCTTTCAATAAAATGTATTTTGGGTACAACTGTTTTTATTTAATGTCCAAACCGTAAGAGTGAGCACATTGACCAGTGTAAAGCATTTTATCAACAACTTGTTAGGCAGTATATGTACCTTAACAAAAAAATGTTCCTCTCTCTTTTAGTCTATAAAGGCTGGAATAGGATTGACATATTTTGCAACTATAGGCTAATGTCATTAAGTCTATGTTCTTTTTTTTTTTTTTAATGTATATCTTTTCCCAAACTGTTAATTCCAAAGGTTCAGATAGATGTTTCAAAAGTTTTCATAAGGTGAAGTTTAATAAAACAGAAGCAAAACTTTTGTAACATTTATCTAAACCTTTGGAATTAACAGTTTGGGAAAAGATGTAAATTCAAAAAACCATACTAGAACCATGAACTTCGAGTTTCCAGACAAACCTAATTTGATTACAAAGTTCTTCAAAAGTACACCAGATGGCAGTTTAGAAAATTACCGGCATAATGAAAAATTGACAGTCGTGAAAACAGCTGAAGATGGGAATGATATGTTTCCCAATACTGCAGTTCTGTATTAAAAACATAGATGTATGAGGAAAGAAGAATTCACGATTCATTTGATTCTTATTAAGAAAACCTCATAATGTAAAAATTCCCAAATTTATTATATTAATGTACAATAATGTATGTTAAGTAAAAGTGTTAATTAATTTTGTGAATCATCCTCCACTTTTCATGTTTTGCAGACTGTATACTTAAAGTCTGGTCTTATTTTTTCCTGCTTGCTTTCAAGTGACACCTTTATGTCCTATTCTGAACTTTGTAGACTAATACAACCTGTTGCTCCTAAAAGTTTGTTGGTGAGGTCCTATATCACTCTGTACATGCTAACCAACAAACCAACCAAGCTATTTATGTATATACCCCATTTGTCCCTCATGGTGCTCCCCTAATGAGAGTTTCTTGACTGAAGCCAATTTAATTTCCCTAAAGATGTCAGCGAGTGGCATGTGGCCAGCACATCGCCTCAAATGAGGCATCTAATAGGTATTACATGGATGAGAAATTATGCTCTAAGGCACTAATTTAGGCTTAAGGTTCTTTTTGAGCCCTAAATTCTTCAGACTCAGAACCCATGGCTTAAGATCCTTCCCAGAGGAATTGTTCCTATGATTTTTCTATCCTACAGTACCATCAATACTGCTGGGTTAACCAAGCTTTAGTGTTTGCAAATCATCATCCTTTTATATTCTAGTCTTAAAACAATTGTTACAACATTTTCTGTCCATTTCTTCCTAGGTTAACCCAGTGATCTTTAACCATTTGTTTACAGTGTGCTGCCCTAGGGCAGGTCATTTACTGCAATCATAGCATTTTAACGCTATGCTTTTTTCAGCTTTACTAGGGAATAATAGCTTCCTATTTGCTTTCCACACCATGGATGATAATGATGATGGCCAGATGTTTGGGGACCTTTATGGGCTTCAAAGCTTCCTGAGATTTGTCTTACAGGCAAGGAAAAACCCCGAAAAAACCCTATCCAGGAAGCTTGTCTCGACCGGGAATTGAACCCGGGCCTGCTGTGTGACAAGGCAGCATGTCACCTCGAGACCACAGCAGTACCTTTAACCATGTGGCTTATATTTTTAAAAAATGCTCTGGGAATTCTGGATATGAGACAGTTCTCTTGTAAATGATGGATATAATTAAATGAGTCATTTCAAAAAGGGATCTTCTACAGGTGATCAAATTTTACAGGAGAGGGGGAAAAAAAAACTGATTCAACTTGTTCAGGATAAAGCATTGAATCTGAAATTGCTATTGAATAAAGTCAGAAAGTGGTAAAGAAATAGTGTAGTTGATCCCTTCTCACGCAGAAATGATGGAAGTAAATATGGAATAACAAAAAAGTGAATTTCAGAAAAAAATAGTAGATGATCCCTTTTCGAAATGACTCATTCAATTTATTATGAATATTATTTTGAACACTTCAAGAATATCATCACTTCTGGTAAGATCCACTTGGTAAAGCCTACAATCTGTACTTTATTAGTTTTAATTCTGCTTTCATTGTATCTTCTTAAGATCCACGCTTTGCTACCATGGCTGAGAATATATCTTACATAAACAAGTATGAGTGTTTGTAATCAAAATTACAATGGGAAGTAACAGTATGAGGTAATGTTCAATTTATAGGTGAGCTGGATAAAATGTTCACCTCATAAAGTTCCGTGTTTCCATGATACCAGTTTCAAAGATCATTTGCCTTTATCTTGTCAAACTCCAACGTTGAAATTTTGCCATTACCACCATCTTCTGAACTGCCATATGGTGCTAATTTTACGCTCATGGTTCTATATTTATTCATCTGAATGTATTTGTTTCCCCAAAAGTTTTGGAAAAGATATACATTCAGAAGAACAAATATACAACTATGAAAAATTGTAGACTTTCATAGCTTTCTTGATTTCTGTTGGGTTTGTCTTTTGGGCTAAATGGCCATGGTCTAGTTTTCTTAAAACTCAATGTTTCGTCTACTACTGTGGTAGACATCCTCAGGAGATTCTGCGTGCTCGTGTCTTGAGTGGTGATGTTTTCTATATGGTCCATTACTTTAGAGCTATTTTTTGATTGGTTGTCACTGACGTAAGTCATAGGCATAATCTCCTGAGGATGTCTACCGCAGTAGTAGACAAAACGTTGAGTATTAAGAAAACCAGACCACAGCCATTTAGCCTGAAAGACAAACCCAACAGGAATCACAGAACAATGAATTTTGAATTCCTGACAAGCAAAATATAATTTCCAAGTTCATGAAATTGACACCAGATGGCAATTTGAAGATAGTGAAAAGACAAAATTTCAGCAGTTGGAGTTTGACTGAAGATGAAGGTAAATGGCCATTGAAACTGGTATCACGAAAACACGGAACTTTATGAGGTGAGATGTAAAAACATTTTATCCAACTACCTTTTAAAAAGTGTGAGTGTGTTGTTAATCATAGTGGAGTTCATTATCTTATTTATAATTCCTAATGTACTATCATATTTACTCACATTTTTCACACACTTTTTAATCATATTTTTATGATCTAAAAGGTGGATGCATGATTTATGCAAAGAAAGTTTGATAGCTTGTCTTTGTATCTTCAGTCATATCACATTTCTAAAATTCCTTATATCTTATGCCAGGGTTTTGAGAAATATGCTTTTCGGGGAAAAAGGATTGTACCATAAGAATGTCGGCTATTAGTAACATAAAGATAATTGATAACCTTCACAAGGATGCCAGATTAAGGACCGCCCTATCACTATCAGGTAGTACTGCTTGTTACAAAACATTAAAACTTATGAAATTCCATACTGTCCAACTCAACCTGAGAGGAAAAACTTTCAGTTGAAAACTAAAAAAGTATCATATTGCCCTACATGAATGAAATAATATCCTCAACTCGTGTCTAACTCAGGGTTGCATCAAGGGATGAGATGAGATAAAGCCTCTTATATAGAATCTGTGAATGACAAGGGCGCCTGACACACCATCACAGGGGCAAATGAACAAAATGAAATGAAGTGAATGAGATAAGTATGGTGGAATGAAAATGTGGCAGGGGAAAACAGAAGAAACCCTGAGAAAAACCTGCCCAAGCTCCATTTCGTCCACCATGAAACTCACATGGAGTGATCGAGACTCGATCTCGGGACCTCAGCAGTGAGGGACAAGCATCTAACTGCTTGTGCCATGGAGATACGAGGAAAATAATGTTTTTAAATTTAATGCAAAACATCCTAGTTGTGAATTATGCAAGTAAATATGGTATTTGCAAATAAATTAGTATTGGAAACTTTTTGTATAATCTATTCCATCGCAAAAGTACTTTGCTTATACATAAACTATATTCATGTTAAGGTAGAATATTTTTATCACTCACCTCATATTGTTCTTCTTATTTGATTATAAACTAGTTTCGGAACATAGTTTCTGTTCCATCCTCAGTATCGTCACGACCGTTGTTCTGACGACAGAACAACGGTCGTGACGATACTGAGGATGGAACAGAAACTATGTTCCGAAACTAGTTTATAATCAAATAAGAAGAACAATATGAGGTGAGTGATAAAAATATTCTACCTTAAGGAATATACCTCATAGTGAGAATTCCTAAAATAAGTATATTCATGTTCTTTTTTTTATTATAATGTACTTATCATCATCCTCTTATCGTGTTCTTCTTTCGGAAGGTCGATTCCAAATATTCCTCCAACCATCTCTATTTTCCCGTGCTTTGCTTCTTTTTTAGTTCTTAGAATGCTGTAAAAGGCGGGAAAATGTAAAAGTGGGGTAATACTGTATATAGAGAGTGTTGAATCATGTTTCTTAGATTAAAATCTGTAAACCCAATATCATACATTTACAGTATTTTAAAGATAACAACTAAGAAGTTTAATAAATACTTTTATTTATGAATGTACTACATCTCATTATACAGTATATCAGGTACAAAAATCTCCAAAATATGTACAATGTTTAATAATGCACATTCCAGTGGTTTAATATATTTATACAATTAAAATACTATTTAAACAACTGCTGATTTCGACAAATTAGAGATAAAGAAATAAGATTTTTTTCATAGTTAAATATGGGAAATAACAATATGAGGTTCTTAATTCGTAAATTAATGAGTCATTTTTTAACATCTTACCTCATATTTTATGTTTCTTCAAACACGGGAACTAGTTTTCGAGAGAAGGATCTCTCTCATTTTCAACCGACATTATGACTACCGGATTTTCGTTAGAATCTCCATCAATAACGTTGCCATCTGGTGTTGATTTGATGAACTTTGAGATGAGGTCACGTTCATCAGGAATCTCGAAATTCATGGATCTAAATTTGTTCTTCTGAATATATATCTTCTCCCAAATTGTCAATTCTAAAGGTTTCTCCAAATGTTTTAAAAGTAGGGCTTCTTTTTCAATTTTATGATTCTCCAATAAACTATGTGCTGCAATAGCTGATTTTTCAATTTCACCATTTTTAATATTTCTGAAGTGTTCCTTAGTGCAAGTGTCCAAATTTCTTTTTGTTTTTACTATGTATACTTTATTGCAGTCCTTACAATTAATTTGATAAATTCCAGATTTTTTGCTATCTGGGGTGTTCAATTTCTTATTAGTTATTAATAGATTACCAAGGCTAAATTTATTTATAGGTGCCAGTGTAATATTGAATTTCTTGAAATTTTTTTGAAATTTGTTATGCATTTCAGGATGATACGTAATTTTCTTAAATTGTTTTCCTTTCTTTGAACCAGATTGCAGGGTAGTGTATTCTTTTTTATCTTTTTTGTTGCCTGAATTTCTTTAATTTATTTACAATTATTTCTTTTCCAAAACCATTTAAATTGGCTATGTTCAAAATGTGATTGTATTCTTTCTTAAAATCTTCTTCATTTAATGGAACAAAAGGCAGCCGTCACGCAGGGCTGACAACCCAGCTCACATAAAATGCTGATTGTCTAGAAAAAGTGGGAGCCTTAACCTCCTACTACCCCAAGGGCCTCCGGGCCTGTTGTGGGATCACTTTACTTTACTTTACTTTAATAATCTATATATCAAACTGTTGAAAATTGCATGTTTATGCGCAATATGATTGAAACCTGAAGATTTTATATAATTGTCTGTATGAGTATCCTTCCTATATACATTGAATTCAATTTTTCCTTGTAGTTCATTCCTTATTAAGTAAAGGTCCAAAAATGGGATTTGTTTATCCTTTTCCAATTCCATAGTAAATTTTACAGTTCCATCTTGAAGGTTGAGTAATTTCAATGCATCTTCAATATATTTAGAATTTATCACAGAGAAAATATCATCTACATATCTATACCAACATTTGAATATCCAGCAATAAACATTGGTGATATGAGACTCTAAATAATCCATAAATAAATTTGCCAAAAATGGTGAAAGTGGGTTACCCATAGCCAGACCTGAGATTTGTTTGTAAAATTTTTCAGTGAAGGTAAAAACATTATTATCAATGCAAAGTTTTGTAAGAATTAAATATTCTTCTATTATTTCTCTTTTTAGTTTTAAGGAATTTAGCCATTTTTCTAAAATAGTTAACATCTTTCCAATTGGGATGCTTGGAAATAAAGAAATGACGTCGAAAGAAACCAATCTGTCATTACAATCCAATGATACATTATTTAGTTCTTTTACTAATTCAATGGAATTTTTAATGCTTTTGTTGTCGAAACTTGGTATTTAAAGAATTACCAAGTTTCTTTATTTTTATAATATATTTATTAAACACAATGTGTACATCAAATTAAATTTAGCTTTTTACCAGTCTTTAATTAAATTGTTTAGAGGCAGAGTCCTGTTTTTACACTTCGCTAGATGATATTTTGGACATGGATAGTTGCATAATTTACAGATGCAGTCCTCCTTGGGTTCATGGTACATGTTGTTTCTTTATTTTTGAGCATCCTAATTGGAAAGATGTTAACTATTATAAAGGTTTTTCCAAATGTTTTAAAAGTACGGCTTCTTTTTCAATTTTATGATTCTCCAATAAATTCCAAAAAATTCAGAAGTACAAATTTAGATCCATGAATTTCGAGATGTTAACTATTTTAGAAAAATGGCTAAATTCCTTAAAACTAAAAAGAGAAATAATAGAAGAATATTTAATTCTTACAAAACTTTGCATTGATAATGTTTTCACCTTCAATGAAAAATTTTACAAACAAATCTCAGGTCTGGCTATGGGTAACCCACTTTCACCATTTTTGGCAAATTTATTTATGGGTTATTTAGAGTCTCATATCACCTATTTTTATCCCTGGATATTCAAATGTTGGTATAAATATGTAGATGATATTTTCTCTGTGATAAATTCTAAATATATTGAAGATGCATTGAAATTACTCATCCTTCAGGGTGAATCTGTAAATTTACTATGGAATTGGAAAAAAAATAAGCAAAATCCCATTTTTGGACCTTTATATGATATGGAGTGAACTACAAGGAAAAATTGAATTCAATATATATATAGGAAGGATACTCATACAGACAATTATATAAAATCTTCAGGTTTCAATCATATTGCGCATAAACATGCAATTTTCAACAGTTTGATACATAGATTATTAAATGTTCCATTAAATGAAGAAGATTTTAAGAAAGAATACAATCACATTTTGAACATAGCCAATTTAAATGGTTTTGGAAAAGAAATAATTGTAAATAAATTAAAGAAATTCAGACAACAAAAAAGATTAAAAGAATACACTACCCTGCAATCTGATTCAAAGAAAGGAAAACAATTTAAGAAAATTACTTATCATCCTGAAATACATAACAAATTTTCAAAAAATTTTCAAGAAATTCAATATTACATTGGCACCGATAAATAAATTTAGCCTTGGTAATCTATTAATAACTAATAAGAAATTGAACACCCCAGATAGCAAAAAATCTGGAATTTATCAAATTAATTGTAAGGACTGCAATAAAGTATACATAGGAAAAACAAAAAGAAATTTGGACACTCACACTAAGGAACACTTCAGAAATATTAAAAATGGTGAAATTGAAAAATCAGCTATTGCAGCACATAGTTTATTGGAGAATCATAAAATTGAAAAAGAAGCCCTACTTTTAAAACATTTGGAAAAACCTTTAGAATTGACAATTTGGGAGAAGATATATATTCAGAAGAACAAATTTAGATCCATGAATTTCGAGATTCCTGATGAACGTGACCTCATCTCAAAGTTCATCAAATCAACACCAGATGGCAACGTTATTGATGGAGATTCTAACGAAAATCCGGTAGTCATAATGTCGGTTGAAAATGAGAGAGATCCTTCTCTCGAAAACTAGTTCCCGTGTTTGAAGAAACATAAAATATGAGGTAAGATGTTAAAAAATGACTCATTAATTAACAAAAGATTTTTTTTTATTTAAGTAAAATGTTATCACCTCACCTCACCTCATATTCTTCTTCCTCTTATAAATAAGAAATTGGTAATATTTCAATGAAAGTAACATTATGAAGTTCATTTTGACATCTTAGCTCAATGAGTCTGGACAAGCTGAAGATGAAACAGAAATTTTGTTTTGAAACACGTCCTAAAAGAACTCAACTTCTATGAGGTAAGATGAAAAAAAAGACTCTCCTTATTTATTAAGAAGAACCTCATAATGTTACTTCCTATTGTAATTTTATAATCTTACCTCATATTATGGTAGAATTCTTGAGAATATGTTAAAGCTGATGACAGTATGCAGACATACTGAAACACATTCTCAAGAATTCTACCATAATTTGGGATATGATGTCAATGACTCAAATTTATTTTAAAGAAATTGTTGCCTAATATTGCTTCTTTAACTTGTGCAAAATATCATAATGAAACAGAATTTGTATCAACTATTTTTAAGTAGTTCCTGTATATGTGTGTGTGTGGGTTGTGTCCACTACCAACCCGCTGCATTTTTCTGCTACAGGTTTCACACTCAGCAGACAGATTATATTTAATGTGGTTTATTCTCAATTTATGCACATTTTGACAGACTATAGGTGCCCGGGAGTCTCAGGTTACCCAAACTAAAAGTATGTGTTATACAGGATAATTTTAATTACATCGACAAACTGCAGGGACTGATCCCTGACTGGAAATGGAGGAAAAAATGTCCTACGAATAAGTGTCCATAAATGCATTGTTGCCACAGTAGATGGCACTGACAAATGGCATTATTCTCTTGGCCCTGTTGTATGGCCTGCTAGATCACCAGACTTAAACCCCCTGGATTTTTATCTCTGGGAGCATCTGAAAAGCGTTGTGTATGCTGAACCAGTTCCTGATGTGCATATCCTTCAACAGCGTGTCCACGTCGCCTGTGACACTATTTGGAGATAGGCCAGAACATGCAAAAGAGTGCAGCAATCCATGATACGACATGCGAATGCGTGCAATGCATCCCATGAAGGCCACTTTGAACATCTGTTGAGACGTGGATGTGATTATGCTATGTACTATGTGCCGGGACAATTTGTTGTCATTGCACGCACATTGTTCATTTCTGGACACATGTTTATAGGACCTTTTTTCCTTCATTTTCAGTCAGGAATCAGTCCCTGTAATTACCGTTCACCCTGTATGTGTGATGTAAATAGAGAGAAAATAATGTTTAAAAGTAAAAAAAAAATCAGTTCTTTGTACACCCTGTATAACTCATTCGTTGAGAGAGAGTGTTAATCTCGAATCGTAGTAAAAGATGTTGCTACTGCTACTGTAACAACTGCCAGCATTTTCAGAGTCTGAACTGGCTCAGAATCCCAACTAATTCCAACTAAATTATGACTAGTTTCACCATAAAAAGAAAAGAGAGGGTAAAAGCTACTCCTATCATAAATAATCAAGGGAATTTTCAGGCTTAATATTCCCAATTAGTAGATAAATCATGTTTAACAATACCACATGTCTTTTCAATATATCTGGAATATAATCTAAGCATATGGTATTCTCAACTCCAAGATTGAAAATTGTATAATTAAAATTTCCAAGGCTGCCGACTATTGAATAGATGAAGAGGTGCTATTTATCTCATATAAAGGTTAACAATACTGTAAACCTTTGATTTCACTGCTATTCAAAAGAAGTTCCAGAATTAATATGTTAAAATATTTAAAAATGTAATTAAAATTAAGTAATCCAATATAGATATCATCTACGGTACAAATACAGGCAACAACAACTCCTGATATTCACAATCTTTTATTTCCTTATGTATAAAAACTCTTTATGCTGATATATATGCCATCTACCACACTTTCCATTGTCTGGATTCCGCACTAGCCAGATATGCATTAATGTCGAGCCTGCTGTCATCTTACTTCATATTTGTTATTTCTTGTAGGACATGTTTCAGAGCAACATATTTGCTCTGTCTCAGCTTTTATGGCCTGGATGTTGACTTGTCCAAAGAGCTTGCTTATTAAATCTCTCTCACCAGAGAGAGAGAGATTTAATAAGCAAGTTCTTTGGACAACAAAAATAGGGAGCAGGAGTCAACATCCAGGGCTGACAACATAAAGATCATCAGCCTGTACAAGCTGAAGGATAGAGCTCTGAAACATGTCCTACAAGAAACAACAAATATGAGGTAAGATGAGAGCAGTCTCAACTTATTTATTAAGTAGTACCTCATAATGTCACTTCCTATTGTATGAAATAATTGATGGCGCACAGATAATTTTCAAGTCTCAGAACAAAAACACTGCACATGATCAGAGATCAGCTATTTGGTTCACAAGTATACAACTATTTGAGAAACTAAATCCATTCTATTGCGTTGTGTGTCGTGCAATGGAAAACAATTTTGTGTAAATAAATAGTATGATAAATACTGAAAATAAAACAAAGCAAAAGAAATGAAACCAAAAAAAGAAAATTCATTGAAATAAGGATGTGAGAGAAAAAGAAAGCATGACAGCAGGATCGAACACGCGACCTCGTGCATGGGAAACAGAAGCTCCCTCCACTAGACCACAACCATCTCTCCTAGAAATTGTCTGTATGAAGCGATGCAGTACTTCGGGACTTACTTCTATAATGAAATTAGATATTAGCTTAATTTAAATTAATCAGACATATTTTGTATTAGTAATGGAAATAAATAATTTTATTATGCCATGTGTTTTGTAAACAAAGTAATGAGACGTTACTATCGTTATTCATTGTATATATATATATATATATATATGAGCCGTTTCCTTTAATTTATTTGTTTCCATATATTCCATTCCATAGTAATTCTGCCTGAGGGCAGGTCTTTCACTGCAATCATAGCATTTTTATGCTATGCTTTGCAGTTTTACTAGGGAACTGTAGGTGTGGTAGCTTCCTGTTTCTTTCCACACCGGTGAAGAATGAGAATGATAATGATAATGAGGGCTGGATTATTTTCGGGGAACGTTGGGCCCTAAACTTTTTGACATTGATCTTACAGGTGAGGAAATACCCTGAAAATATCTCACCCAGGAGCCTGTCCCAACCGGGAATATTTCCATATATATATACAAATTTATTTATATAACAAAGCCTGATAACATGTAGGCATTATGAAAATTAACGACGTTATTAAATAATAATAAAAAATATATATACCTGATCAGAATTGAATGTGGGCCCGCATCGTCAGAAAAAGAGCATCTTACCGACTACTCCACTGAAATGAACGATACAAATACTGCATGAAGAGAGACTTACGCCGTCCGATTTATACTCAAACGAGTCAGAACATGTAACAATTTACTGGTGTGAATCGCTCTTCAAAACTCTTAACTTTTCATCATCAAAAGTTGTGCCATCATTTTTTTCAAAGGCTGTACATTATGGCATTAATGTGTTCTATTTTCAATTTATGCAGCACTTTTGACTATGTTACACAGGTAATGTATACTTGTATTGCTATAGAGAGGAAATTAGATTGAGTTATGTCTTTTAAAGTTTTGTGTGTAATGTAAATGTATTGTATGAGGGAGGATGAGGAAGAGACAGTGAAACCTAGTCTACTTATGTCGAAAAGCACCAAAGAGGCTACCAAGCTTAATGTCTCAATCCTACAGACAAATTGCTATCAACAGTGCCATATGCCTTCTCAACATATGTACTACAGAAAGATTTTGGATTTAATCCAGGCATCTGGTGTACAATCTAGCAATTAAAAATTGTACTCAATCACCTCTTCTAGTCTCGAGATTGAAAACTTTATAATTAAAATTCCCAATCCAGCTGGGTACTGAACTCAGACCCACTAATCAGGAAGCAGACATGCTTTTTCCTGCATTCATACAGCAGAGCTCTATATCCCAATAAATAAGGGTGGCTCCAAAAGTTCTGCACATTGAAAGATGCAACTGAAAAAAAAAAACCTTTACAGGCCTTCAATATAATCTCAATTCTTCCTTATGTCAGCTTCCCAACATTTTGGAAAGTTCTATATTCCAGATAGTACACCTTCACAGTTGAGCTGTCTGATCTCTCATTTGAAATGTTGTCAATGGTACCAAAACATTTTCCATGGAGTGGTTTTTTCAGTTTGGCAAAGGACTCAAATCAGGACTGCATAGTGGGTGGAGAAGTACTTTCCATCCATATTTATTGAACATTTATTTCAGTGTTAGGACAATATGTAGTTCTGCATTTTTGTGCAAAATGAGGATCAACTGCAAACATGTCAGTCGTTCTGTAACAAATTTTAAGATGCAAAAGATTCTCCAGAAACAGCCTCTATTACTTGCCTATTACAGACCTTTCCTGGGACACTCTATTGCTGTATATGAGTCCATCAATATCATAAGAAAAGATCATCAACAGTTTCAGCTTTGATTGTTGGCAATGCCATTTTTTCAGGTATGGAGACTGAATATTTCTATTGAGATAAATTAGATTTCAGTTCGGGCTCAAAATCTCATATCCATGTTTCATCTATTGTAACAATCTTTTCAGAAACTGTTCTCCTTCTGTTTAGTAACCTTGAACCAATTCTTCTGCAATTCTCTTGTGAACCACTTTCCGCTCATCACTCAGAAGATGTGGAACTCATTTGACAAAAGCTTTTCTCATTTGTAAAGTTTCAGTAATGATTCTGTAAACTGAAGTTGCCTCATGTGCAATTTCCTCACATGTTTTTCATCAATCCTCTTTCATAATGCCATTAACAATAACTTCCAATGTGTAGTCTGTTGCAGTTGATGGTCTTCCACTTCTTGGGTCATCCTAAGTGTTTACCCAACCTTCATGGAAACAAGCAAACCCTATTACACTGTGCTATCCCTACACACCTCTCTCACAACATTTGAATTTCAGTTGAGTTCTTTCCTCATAAAGTTTCAATTATGATGTAGGATCATTATGTGAAATTTGACCTGGCTCGGATTCCTATTCCATTTTAAAACGAAATTGATCAACACAAGAGTTTCTAATCTGAAGTCTGATTCACAATTGATGCTAATTTAAAATTGATCACATCATCATAACAGTTGCACATGTACCATGTGCATGTGAAGAACTTTTGGAATCACCCTCGTAAATAAGATTAATAAAAACAATTATGAGTTGCATGATAGAAATGAATTTAATAAGAGATTTTAATATTTCAAGGTAGTAACACTATAAGCTTTATTTTAGGTAATATGAGTTAGATATGTACTGCTCACCACATATTTGTAGCTTTTTTGAAGATTTGAGTTTTGATGCCTTAGGCATTATTGTTAGAAAGAATTGACAATGATTGTCTAAGGCATCAAAACTAGAGTCTTCAAAAAAAAGCTACAAATATGTGATGAGTAGTACATATCTAACTCATATTATCTTTAATAAAAGCCTAATACTCTACCGGACGATTTTTATGCAACAGATGCAATGATGAATCGAGACTGGACTGAACCAAACAACAAGATACTCAGTGCAATAATAAAACTGGCAGTGCATGGATATCACCACAAACTCTGCAAAATTTCAAACTATCATGATCCATCAAAGGACTGCGTGTGTAAGCTCTGTGATAGACCATGTGAAAGATATCATTTCAATGACTATTTAAAGAGAACAAATTGTTACTGGCATACAGCAGAGACCTAAACTAATGCACATTTGTGCACGCTTCTTCCAATTATGTTGTTGTTGTTTTCAAATGCTGGGCCTTGGCACCAAAGCCATTAGCGTTCTTGCTCTCCAATATTTTTCTATGGTGGATCCAACAGGCAATACTTCACAGGTTTGTAGGTGTTCTTCATTCATTTCTTCGTCTTTATTGCATAGAGGACAATTTGGATTCGTGTAGATTCCTATTTTATATAGATGTTTGGCCAAATAGTCATGTTCTGTAAGCAGTCTAAATTTTGCTACTGTGGAATTTCTGGAATAATATCTGGCTTCTTTACTAAAATATTCCATTTTTTGTCTTTGGCTTTATTACATAGGTCTTGGTTTTGTTTGATTTTATATTTGTTTTTAATTATTCTTTTTATGGATGTGAAAGGTAAGCTTTTAGTAGTATTCTGAATTAAATTGGAGCCTTTTTTGGCAAGAAAATCAGCAGTGTCATTTCCAGCAATTCCACAATGTGCAGGTATCCACTGCAATTGAATTCTTTTCTGTAGTTTTTGGAGTTGTTGAATCATTTTGTAGCACTCTTTAACCTTTAAACGCCCAGGAGCCCATATGCTGGGTTTTAAAATGTACGTCCAATCTGCCCGCAGACCCAGCGTATGGGTTCTGAGCAGGCGGACTTGTTTGGTTGCTTTAAATTATACTGGATAATACTACTTTTGTAACATACCTTTTTTCAGGGTTATCAGATGCTTGGCAACGTGATGTGAAGATAGCATTCGTTTATTAAATGTTTGTTTTTGTGTGATAAGCCTCGAAACAATCAGCAATACACAAACCGACATCATACTTTTTACACTTCACTTGCACACGTTTTCTGATTCCCCGCGCCGAACACACGACAAATTAGTATTTGTAAAGCTAGCGACCAATGTTGACTAAAATTAACTTCAAGTCACAAAATATCTGTACTCAATATACTATGTCTATCGACCAGGGAGTTATCTACAGGGTGTTCTACCAGCCTGTTCCGAAAAGTCTGTGACAAGTCTAAGTCGGAAGTCTATATGTGTTGTTTTGGCCCAATGTTGACTAAAGTTGACTTCAAATCACGGAATGTCTGTACTCAATATACTAGGTCTATCCAGGGAGTCGTCTACAGGGTGTTCTATCAGCCTGTTGCAATACGTCTCTGACAAGTCTAAGTCAGAAGTCACTATATGTTGTTTTGGCACCAATTAAGTCAGAAGAAGAAAACTGTATAGAATGGTTAAGTCTAACAAATGAAAAAATATTTTTTTTGGTTGAGTAAACAAGATATAACGGCTGGGGGACTCGACATGCTGAGCACATGTCACCCATGCACTGGCTCGATGATCATCTACCTTTGTGATTGACACATATGAATGTGAGGCCAGAAGCTGGATGGTAGGCTAAGGGCCTTCTAGGCCCGTCGCACCATGGAATTATTATTATTATTATTTTTAGATTATTAGGCATCCCTTTTATCTTATGTCTTACTATCCCACAACACGTCATTTCACATTAGAATAATTACGCCAAAAAAAAGGTACATTTCTTATTCTGTCATGTCGGGGGAAGAGTACATTTTTCTTCGCTGTCAATTCTAGTTTCACGAACCCAAGACCTGACAAACGTCAGGTGTCTCACAGCTATAAGTGTCAGTTGATTGTAGCTTGTCATTGATATTGTTTTCGTCATTGTCACAATCCGAGAATGTCTTGTATATCAGCGGAACGTAGTGACTTTGTACTAGACATATCGTAAACTTCACTCTGAGTCACCAAACTGTGAATGAATAAGGGCTGTGGGTGGAATGTGACCTTTTTTTTTCTTCAAAACTTTCCTGCTTTGGGGGAAAACTGACCGGATGCAACATAATAAACAAAAGAATGAACGAGGGTTAGAATATACCTAATTCTATATATAGTTTTTCACTTCTAACCTGATTCACAACACTCTAAACTCCCTAAAGTTATTTGCTAACTATCGTGAATTTAAAAATTATCTCTATGATATAAAATATTACTACGGGTTTTTGCCGTGATTACCACTGATTTTACAATAATATTTAACACTTTAAACGTTGTTTGATATTTGTGACCCCCACAGATTTTAAAATATGAGTTAATAAAATTAGCAAAGTTATAGTCAAAAGCCAAGGAGTTTAAAAGCTAGGTGGACTTTTAAACCCGGGCAGCCTGCCGCTACCTGGCCATTTAAACTTGGGCGCTTGAAGGTTAATTTGTATTGACTTCATTTTGTGTGAATTTATTGCATATATTGCTGCCTTAGAATCAGAGAGTATGACCGCATTTTGAAATTTATTTATTCTGTATAGTAATTGTTGGAGTGAAATATGAATAGCCGTTACTTCTGCATCAAAATTTGTTGTGTGGTATCCTGCTGGTTGATAAAATGAAAATAATGCACATGTAATTCCTGATCCTGAGTTGTTATCAATAGTAGATCCATCTGTGTAGACATGTAACCATTCTTCTGGTGGATATCTCTTATTCACAGCTTCTAATGCTAGAGCTTTTAGTACAGGCGTGGGAGTTTCAGATTTGTAACTGGTTCTTCTAGATTTAGCTGAATGTTAGTTGGTTGAAAAGTAAGAGGGTTATCACTGATCAAAATATTTTCTTTAGATTTAGGAAGATTCAAATCTGTTTTTATTTCCATTACTTTGGACAAGAAACTTGTTTGTGTTTTCAACTTGGTTGGTTGTAACTGCCTTTTTTCCCATTTTGTTGTTGTTAATCGTAACATTTTCTCATGTTGTGTTATTGCCTGTTCCTCTAAAGTTAGACATATTGGAGGGTTCTGAGTTAGTGCTTGCATTGCTGCGATTGGAGTTGATTTTGCTGTGCTAGTTATAAGCCTGATTTTGGCATACTTCTAGGTGATTCAGGTTTGAATTATTTGCTGTGATTATTACCTCCCCATTGTATAGTAGTATTGGCTTGATGAATGTTTTGTATGTGGTGTTCAGAGTCTGGTGATTACTGCCCCACTTTGCTCTGGCTAATCTTTTTAAGATTGAAAATCTTTTCGTTGCTTTGTTTACTACTGCTTCAATGTGTTTTCTCCAAGATAATTTTGAATCAAAAATTGTTCCTAGATATTTTGTTTCATTTGTTTGTCTCAGATTTGTTTTCTTGAAATGTGAATTAGTTTTGGAATTTTTTTCTTCAAGCTAAATATTTGAAACGTTGTTTTATCTGTATTAATGGCCATTAAATTGTTGTGGGTCCACTTTTCTAGTAGGTTAAGAGCCTTTTCCATAGATGATTTAGATTTTTCTATTTGTGAGGAAGATGTCCACATAATCATGTCATCTGCAAAAAGAGCTGTCTTTATTTCTGTGTTTGATATAGCTAGTGGCAGATCGTTGATGTAGATGTTGAACAGGGTTGTACTTAGTACTGCACCTTGAGGGAGGCCCCTTTTTATTTGTCAGAATTTGGAAGTACTGTCATTGTATTTTGTAGCACAGAAATGTTGTGAAAGGAACTGGGTGATCCAGTTTAACATATTGTTTTGAATGCCTAGTTTTGTGAGTTTTTCAAGTAATTTATATCTCCATACTGAGTCATATGCTTTTTCAAAATCAATGAAAACTGTTAGCGTATCTTGATTTTTGTTGAAAGATTCTTTGGCATCTTGAGAAAGTTGAATTGTATTTTCTTTTGTAGATAGATGTTGCCTGAATCCTGTTTGTGCTGTTGTTAGTATGTTTTTACTTTCTAAGAACCAATTTAGTCTTGCTGAAATCATACGTTCTGCTGTTTTTGCAATGACACTTGTTAAAGAGATTGGTCTGTAATTATTTATATCATCAGCTGTCTTTTTTTAAAATAGGGATAATTATTGCTTTTTTCCACTCTGTAGATACAGTAGAGGTCCATGATAGGTTAAATAATTTCAGTAGTGTATTCCTTCCCTTTTGGCCAAGATGTTTCAAAATTCAACATGTATTTTATCTGGACCAGGAGATTTGTTGTCTTGTAACTCGTGTATTGCAGAATTTAGTTCCCATATGGTAAATTCTTTGCCGAATATATTATTCTTTTTTGTTCTTGATGCTTCTTAAAAGTCTTGAGATCTTTTTTAATTTGCCTTTGCTTCTTTTTAGCTTTAGGAGGGAGTTTGTGTTGAGAGCTGTAGTGTTTATTAAAAGCTTCAGCAATCTCAACCTCAACCTGCTCGTGGTGCAACCTGCTCTTACAAATAGAGGCTATGAGGACCGAGTAATGGCGGTATAACCACATCATCAGAAACATATTTACAGATTTGTTATTGTCATCTCAATTTTATTTTTGTCAAATTTATGATGAAAATAAGTAATTATGTTCAGTCAACTGTGTATAAATTCCAGTTTGCTTAGAGTTTGAATTGTGCACAATACTTTAAGCTTAAAGGTTTCCTCTTATGATTGTCCAGTAATCTAGCAACCTTAATATAACAATGAATGATATCACAGCAAATGTTGCAGAAACAACGGAATGTGGCTACCTAGAAATAGTGATCAACATCAAGTAAAATAATGATGATGAATTTCTGTAATGGCCACAAAATAGTGCCAGATGAAATATTGAATGATTTGTAAAAAAGGGATTAACTTAAATTACACTCCACATTTGCATGTTACAGAGGCAATGTGCATTTGTATTGTGTACTGATAGGATAATGCTAATGGGAATGGAGAAAGTGAAACCTGGTGCCAGCCTATAGCTATACTCTTGTCGAAAAGTATCAACAGTACTGCACGCCTTCTCAATATACAAACTGCAGAGATATCTGGAATTTAATCAATGTGTTTGATGTGCAATCTAGCAATTAAAATATTGTATACACATCCATCCTTCCTAGTCCCAAAGATTGAAAATTTTCAATTGTACCATGTATAGAACCCAGGCTCACTAGTTTAGAAATCATGTCATTTAAGCTAGGGTGCAATAGGTGCCATTAATAAATTACAATAGGAAATAAGATGATGAGGTTCTTCTTAATAAATAAAGTGAATCTGGTACATCTTAAATATTTGTGTTTTATTTGACATGTTTCTATATGCTGTCCATATCATCATCAGTTTGTCCAGACTGTTGATTTTTATGTTGTCGGCCCTGGATGTCAACAACCACTCCATCTTTTTGACTGAAGAACTTTAATCAAATCTTTTTCCCCGAGAATTTTAAAATTCATACTCCTATTTTTAATCTTCTGGATGTAAATCTTCTCCCAAAAGATGAGCTCTTTAGTGTTTCTGAATTTTTAATAATATCGTGTTTATATTGATTTTATGTTTTTCTAGCCAGATGTGGGCAGATACTGCAGATTTTTCTATATATCTCCATTTTTTACAGTTATGATGTGTTCTTTCGTTCTAATGGTCAAGTTTCTCTTACATATGTAAAACAAACATCTGGTCTGGTCGGAAAAATATAAAATCTTATTTACATCCAGAAGATTAAAAATAGGAGTATGAATTTTGAAATTCCCGGGGAAAAAGATTTGATTGAAAGTTCTTCGGTCAATCAAAAGATGGAGCGGGTGTCGACATCTAGGGCCGACAACATAAAAGTCAACAGTCTGGACAAACTGATGTAATCACTAAATTATTAAAACAGTTTGAAAACACTAAGGAGCTCACCATTTTGGAGAAGATCTACATCCAGAACAATAAAAATAGGAGTATGAATTTTGAAATTATCAGGGAAGAAATTTGATTTACAAGTTCTCCAGTCAACCAAAATGTGGGGACATCCAGTCCAGCAACATAAAAATTAACAGTCTGGACAAGTTGATGATGATATGGACAGCATATCGAAACATGTCAAATAAAACACAAATACTTATGAGGTTAGATGTTCCAGATTCACCTTATTTATATAGGTACATCATAATATTAACTAGGACTATATTTTATGATAAATACAAAATTGTGAAATTGAAAGTGTTAATTAGTTTTAATACCTGGGAATAAAACACAAGAAGAAATAAGGAAAACAGCACATATATATCACATGGTAAAGAGTATTAATCTGGAGATGGAATAAAGGAAAAGGAGCTAAAACTTTGATATAAAAGTAGGTATTATTGTTTCTAATGGTAAACTGCTGGGCTCAACCATTTAGTTTCTTGGCTTTTTAATATAAGTGAATTTTCATCAGGGTTGCTTTCTGGAGAATCATGAAATCTTCATTACAGATGGTACATTTTGGAGATTTGTATACTTTATGGAGATGTGCTGCCAATTAGTCATGTCCAGTGGTCATTCTAAACAAGGTTATTGAATCCTTTGTTATTTTGTCAATGAATAAGTCCCATTTCAAATCCTACTTTATCTTTTGTTAATTTGATTTGCACTTTTAAAAATAAATTAACAGTTTTATTTTTTATTAGTTTTTTGCAGTTTAAAAATGTATTAGATATTTATCTGATAATATATCTGTTCCTTTTTGGGCCAGGTTATCAGCTTTCTCATTTCCCACTACTCCCACATTGGATCGTTAAAAAGATGGACATAGATTAAGAAATGTATGAGTTACAAGTGATAGAGGTGAGTTTTCTGAAAATATCATAAAATGAGATGGAAAATAAGGATGTCTGAAATTATAGGAAGACTAGAGGTAGAATCACTAGAAGGAATAATGAAGAGAAAAAGGTTACAATGGTTTGGAAACATTATGAGAATGGAAGAAAACAGGTTACAGTACTATTCAAGAAGTTGAAAGGTAAAAGATAACTTGAAGACCAAGGATAAGAAGGAGAAATCAAGTGAATAAAATGAAAGATAAAAATATGTTTGGAGCAAAATAGAAGAGGTCAAATTTGGAATAATGAACAATAGTGGAAGAAAGTGTGCTGGATGACCAAATTAAAAATGGAATAACAAGATTGTGTTATTTTATTTGATGATGCTCTAAAGTCATTAACATTGGAATTTAAATCTGTGCATGTAAGAGCTGACAAACAATGCTCAGAGGACTCTTCTTTTCAGCATTTATATTCTTTTATGTGCTGCAAATCTACAACAAGGTACCATATCCAAGACTTTAGTTTTCTTCTGAAGGAACTCATTCTCAGTATTTTTACGCCCTGAAAAATCCATTGGTCAGGTTTGAACTTGTGAACCTTGGAACCAAATTGAGCATTGTAACTACTAGTCCACCAGGACCAACAAAACTGATAACAAATCATTAATGTTGAGATTGTCTATTCTTAAATTTCTAGCCTTACAATAAAGCTCACCATCAAGATGGTCATATTTTTACTTCCCACTACGACCTCATTTATTGCTGTTTTATTACAAGCACTAGATTACAGAACCACTGAAGGAAATCAAACTTTTAATGCATGGATAAATATCACTACATAAAGAATGTCTGTGATGAATATATTGCCTTTGTTTTGCATCTCAGTATAAAAATACTTGTGTTGATAATTTGATTATTCAAGGATAGGAAACAAATGTGCAGTTGTTTAAATATATTTCCACACGTTGTATAACTTAACTAATGTATAACATTAAACTATTTACAACATATTGACAGTATTTACATAACAAATAACTTGCAGGGGAATGATTACCTTACCAGAAAGAACTTACCCCTTGTGTTACTGAACACCTCCAGATAACATTTTAACTTATCACTTAAATATTTCATTATTAAAAAATCAGCAAATAGGTAGGATTCAAATATGATTCTGGGTTTCTATACACATACTTCATAAATAAGGGAAAAGAAAGTTGTAAAATAAATAAGTAATAAATAAATACATGTCATCTTAATCAGATTGGCCACTTAATAACAAATTACAAATTTCATCAGTGTCCGAATTGACTACCAGTATTTCAAATAATAAATAAATTCATTGTGTTAGGAAAATTTGATTGTATTGAGCAAATTACTGTAAATGGTAAAAGTATCCACCAGAAATATGGAAACAGAGAGTAATAGGAGTAGTCCAATGATTCAGAAGTTGATGTTAGATCATTCTCCTTCTTGCTTTCCAATAGTATTTCTCCAGTTGTGTAGATTATATTTACTTCCTTCAACTTTAGTGATTGCTGGACACTATAATAGATGGAGTTAATCCATAATGCATGATGGATTGTATGCAAAACATTGTCGTGGATATAGGCTATACTTATTTGAATAGGTATGAAGCCAAGCAATCATGACTCGTGATTGGCTTTTTAGGAATTAACACTATGAGGTATAATTTACTGTATCACCTCACCTCATATCATTAATAAGAAGAAGGATACGAGGTAAGATGATACATTTTTTTTAAATGATCCTAGATTGCTTCCCAAAGGAAGTATGGAAATAGGATCCACATAACTACAGCCTCATTTTACAATGATTATATCATACATTAATATTTACTATAAACTGTGGTTTATAAATATATATATACAGTAAAACTTGTTTAATCCAGAACGTGAAATCTGTCCAATGTGAACAAATTTATTGATCCTGGCAAAATAATAATTTTATGTGTATTTATTTTGTATAAAATGGAATCTGTCCAATGCGGAAACGGAAGAATATTTCTACACAATTCATGAAAAAAATATTTATAAGGCAGAAAGATAGAGAGAGAAATAAACTAGTTTCCACTTCATTCAATTCCTGTTAGGCAAATTAAAAATAAGTGATGATTCCTGCTGCTGGGAGAAGTAGAGTTTCTTCCTGTATCTGGAATTTTCTTTTGGCCTCACTGCACACCCATTTTGCAAAGTACAGGTTTGTTTAACAAATATTTGGCGTGTGATATCTGTCTTACAAATAACCAGTGCACTGTAAAATCTTAAAATAGTTTAAGATCTGAGACCAATTGTGTACGTATCTTTCACAGGTAGCATTCTGAATTTACGGAATAAAGATGTCTAAATCGTATGTATCATTGTCATTAAATGAAAAAGTGAAAGTGATTGAAGATAAAAAAACAAACTCTCAGTATGCGAAATAATAGCTAAATGTAAATGTAGAAAAACCCAAGTTTATGAGATTTTAAAACTCAAAGAAAAAATAATGAATGAATGGACACAACAATGTGGTGAAATGAAGAGGAAAGCAAATAAATGAATAAATAAATAAATAAACATATAAGTAAAAGATAAAAAATGAAGAAATAAATGAAGTTTGAGAGTGTTTTACAAGTCCATGACCAAAAAATCTCCAAATTTCTGGACCGATGCTCCAAAGTCAAGCTCTAGCTGTTGCTATATCCCTAGGGAATAATGATTTTAAGGCATCTTCAGGTTGGTTGTGGACAGTTTTAAAAAAATGAAATTTTACAGGGAATCAAAGGATGTGGACAAAAGTATAGTTAGTGAGTGGACACTGAAACTGCTTACTTTAATTTCTGGATACGCACCTAAGAGACATTTTTAACTCTGACGAAACGGGACTGTTTTTTTTTTGTGCAAAGTTGGTTAATTTTCCCTACCTCTAATGTTTATTTCTTTACCTCTTTATTTAAAATTGTTGGTAATTTTTGTTAGTATTATTGGAGGGTGAACTGGCTATGAATTATCTAAGTTGGTGTTGGTAATAGAGTTAAGTCTTTGTTACCGTCGAGTCGCTCGTACTTCATTTTCCAATGGCAGAGCAACTACAATTAATCCAAGGTATATAAACGACACAATCTAAGATTGGTTAAATTTTTTTTTGTATAATACAGAATCTTGCCTAATGTGAAAAAAAAAAAATTGTCCCATGCGATTCCGCTTTGAACAAATTTTACTATATATATGTATATGATATGAAAAGAAAAATGAATGCCTGAGTCGGGATTTGAACCCGAGTCTCTAAACTCTGTACGTTTAGTGCTCTAACCAACTGAGCTACTGAAATATTCCAACACAAACATACATTTTTCTTATATATATATTCTCAATTCACACAAGAGGTAGTGGGAAGCCATTCCAACTGACATCTAGTGGCCACCATAACAGGTAAGCAAATATATATATTTTTTTAATTCAGATTTTCTTTGATAAAATAAAAACATCTAATTGATACAAAAGCCAGTCTAATTAAACAAATAGAAAAACAAAAAGAACTCACGGTTTGGAAAAAATCCATATTAAAAAAATAAATAAGAAAGAATAACTTATGAACTTTAAAATTCCTGCGGATTCTGAGTTGATCCAGAGGTGTATCGGTCCACCAACAGAGGGAGAAAGAAGCACTTTTTTAATTGATATAACATCAGTTGACGAGAAATTACTGAAGATGAAGCTGCCCAGGCTTCAAAACAGGTCTAGTTAGAAGACTGGATATGAGGTGAGGTATGAAACATTTTAATTTAATATTAAAATGAACCTCATAGCGTTAAAAATAGCCAGATAATTATATTATTTTTAGTCTGATCATCTTACCTTAATATTAATGTTAATTTGTTCTTGAACATGTTTCAAAACAATTCTGTTTTATCGTCAGCTTTTCCAGACTGGTTTTATTTATGTTGCACAACCTGGATGTCGGTGTCAGCTCCATCCTGTGGTTGGCCAAAGAACCTCCAACAAGGTCACGCTCCATCAAAATTCATAACTCTGTTTTTGTTCTTCTGAATATAAATTTTTTCCCAAATAGTCAGCTCTTTTGTATTTTCTAACTGTTTTAATAATTTAGTGTCTGAATTTATATTATGTTTACAACTGATAAAAATAAAAAGTCAGGAATATATCAAATTGAATGTATGGGTTGTGAAAAGATATATATATATATATATATATATATATATATATATATAGGAAAAACAAAAAGAAACCTAAAAATTAGAACCAAAGAACACATAAGAAATATTAAAAATGGGGAATGGGGAAAAAGAAAAATCTGCAGTTGCTGCTCATGTTTGGTCTGAAAAACATAATATAAATTCAGATACTAAATTATTAAAACAGTTAGAAAATACAAAAGAGCTGACTATTTGGGAAAAAATTTATATTCAGAAGAACAAAAACAGAGTTATGAATTTTGATATACCGATGGAGCGTGATCTTGTTTGGAGGTTCTTTGGCCAACCACAGGATGGAGCTGACATCGACATCCAGGTTGTGCAACATAAATAAAACCAGTCTGGAAAAGCTGACGATAAAACAGAATTGTTTTGAAACATGTTCAAGAACAAATCAACATTAATATTGAGGTAAGATGATCAGACTAAAAATAATATAATTAAAATAACCTCAAAATATAACTTCCTAAAATTAAATATTATAACCAGATAATATTGCATTTCATTAACACGCAAAGTCTATGAAAGCTGAAAAGTCTAGTGCCACAGTAACAAAAGCTCTTCTTAGTTCCTTACGTTTTAAAAAATAATCTCTATTAATACTGATATATTAAGCTCTACTGGCTTTATAAAGTAATGTTAAAATTCCCTTTAAAAGTCTTCTTAAATAAGAAGCTGTCATTCATGTGTCGAGCAAACCACAGTCTAGGCATATTTTTCTTTCTAAAATAAAACTATGTCCAATTCTGGAAAGTGTTAATTTAAAATATAACACAAAAGTATATTTTTTTCTTTAAATATAATTTGTCCATCAGTGAGAAATGTTACGAAATAAGCTCTACTGTCTTTGTAAAGTTATGTTAAAATTCCCATTAAGAGTCTTGCCAGCTGGGCTGTGGGAGCCAGGTGTTTTTTAAATGGAAAGTGCTATGCCATGTTATATAATATAGACCTATATAAAGTATAATTTCACACGAAACACTGCATTTTTACACCACAAGACCTACCACTTGGCCAGGCATCTTTTCAACTAAAAATAAAATAAATGAAGAGAAAATCCTGAAACTGCAACATTCCATAGCCAAAGAAAGACCTTGAAACATGAATATACACCCTCCTTTAGAAAACTCTTTTATCACCAGCCTGTACCATTATTCTGTAAGGGATATGCAAAGTATTGCTAAGAAGGGATGTACAAACACAGAACGAAAAATAGATTCAGTAAAATGAAGTAAAAATTTGGGAAAAGAATATTTAAAATAATAAGATTGAAAACCGGAGTTTGCCAGGCATGGTATACTGCTGTATTCTCATTTTCACCGGCGCATGCCGGGCATGGCATACAAAGGGTTAAATAAGGCTTTTTTCTTTAAATACAATACAAAGTAACATTAAGGGCCGCATGCAAATACATTAGTCTCTACTCAAATTACTTCCAATCACTGGTGAGCTGACTTACCGTGAGCAAGTGCTAGATCGAATTAGCTACTCACTAACTGGTCATGCATGAAAGTCATCATTTACGTAACATTGGCAAGAAATTACCCGGAATTCTCAGCGATAAAACTACTTCTTTAAGGTAGAATATACCTCATAGTGAGAATTCCTAAAATAAGTAAAACTACTTCTGTTATTTTCGTCTGCTAGAAGAATGCATTTAAGCTTGCGTCCCGCAAATAATACCGTATACAACGATGTCTGCATCGCGCAATATTGCACCAATTCTCCTGTTCTTCCAGTTAAATTCTTTGGTAGACTCTATCAAATTCCTCTTCTCCGCGTATACCGAAAACAAGATCGAAGTCTTCAAGGTCCAACATCTTGGATAAAGCAGAAAGGTTTCAAAGTACATCGGTTACCATCGGGATTCTCACAATTCGTTTCTCTCCTCGTCAGGTAGCTTAGGAATTTCAACAATTATTATCGCATGAACAGATTTTTGAGTACGCAAAAACGTATTTGGATACAACTTTCTCAGCAGAGTACAGGCAGAGAACGACTTTTACGGTCTAATCGTTCATAGATTTGAGCCTAAGAGGTTTACTTAAATAAGTTATTTGGTCTGTATATATATATATATATATATATATATACACACCAAATAACTTAATGATTAAATAAGATGTCGCCATTCACACATCAAGCAACAATTTCGCAAATCTTTGGCACTCCTCTCGGGAATTGAAATATATAAGAGGAAAATTTGCATTTAGATTGGAGGCCTTGGATAGCTAAGTGTCAGAGCATTAGACTTAAAACTGAAGGTCCTTGGTTCAAACCCAAGTCTAGGAATATATTTTTCTCTTCAAATATATAATATACTATATTAAATAAATAATTTCTATTAATCAAAATTATAAAAAAAGATATGATAGCACAATTCAAGCACTGATAGAAATGTCAAATATTATATTTAATGGAAAGATTTTTAATTAGACAAAAAAAAAAACTATTATGGCCACTGCATTCTTCCTACCTGAGGAGGGGCATGACTTAGCAAGTTATTGAAGTTGGTGTGAAGAGCGACAGGTGGTGGAGGAAGGCAGTTTGTAGAAACAGGTGGCACAATACGATGATGATCTGCACTGCTGCTGACAGGTGGAAGAAGGGTGGGGTGATGATGAGCACTATTAGCTGGTGGTAACAAAGCTGGTCCTGCAGCTGCAAGATTTTTCAAACTATTCGGAAAGCCCACTACAGGTGGAACAACTGGTACCTGCTGAAACAAAGAACAATTGTTAATATAAATGACAATAATGATGATGATGATAATAAATGGCAACAATGACAATATTGTAGCAGCAGTAGTAGTAGTAGTAATAATAATAATAATAATAATAATAATAATAATAATAATAATAATAATAATAATAATAATAATAGGGGTGAAGAAGGGATAGGAAGTGTAACACTCAGCCTCTCCTATCCAAATGCCATCCTCGCCTTCTCGTGGTCCACTCTATTTCTACAAACGAGGAAATGGCAACCGAGTCACAACGGTATAACTGTTTCATTAATTGCAAAGGAAATGCTGCATTACAAGTCTGTCCAGAGGCTAAAAGTGGCAGCCCCACTACCGGACTACCTAATGATAAGGCTAGTAACCTATCTTAGGGAAAACTGCATTACTTTCAAGCCTCAGAAAAGCAGTATAAAGATAGATAATTTGATAACAACTCAAAGCAAGTCACTGGTTAAACGAGACTGGAAAAAACAAAATATGTTCACATATGCTACCTGGAATGTTAACGGAATCAATCACAAAGAAAAAGAATTAGATGAAATATTGAATAACAAACAAATTAAAATAGCAGCAATAACGGAGACAAAAAGGAAATTAATAGGCACAACTGAAACAAAAAATTACATAATCATATATAATGGTGTAAGTAAGATGACAAGAGCACAGGCTGATGTAAATCAATAAAAACAAAATAATAAATTATACATATTGGAATGAGAGAATATTAGAAGTACAAATATAGATAGGAAGAGGCAAACGTGCCCCAGATGAAGGAAGAGTTGAAGAAACTGAATTATTTTATGCCCGGTTACAAGAAGCTTTGAATAAAACAAATAAAAATAATTACACATTATTAGCTGGAGAATTAAATGGAAGAATACGCAACACTGAAATAAAAAATACTATAGGAAAATTTGGGGAACCTACCATGAACAATAATGGAGAAAAAATAATAGATTTTATATTATGCAATGAAATGAAAAATTATGAACTCATTTTACAATCATAAGTACACATGGTCAGCACGCGGATCAAAATCAATCACATACTATTTTATAGCAAATAAAAAATTATCTGAATTATTTTTAGATGTCAAGGTCATTAGAGGAAGTGACATTGGATCTGGTCATAGCAAAAGTGAGATATACACAACTTGGCTACATCTAACAAAAATAAAACCTCCCAAAGAAGAACAAATGCGTTACAATTAATCCATGATGAAAGTGTAAGTTGCTTTACCAAAAAAGACTTGAACAAAAAATGATAGAAGCACCTCAAGATGAAAACATTTACGAAGAATGGAAAAATATTAAAACTATATCATCACAAGCAGCTGCAGAAAACATTGGAAAATATAAGACTTTTATACAAAGAAAGAAATTAAGATCATGCGATGATGAAATTAAGAACAAAAACAAAGCCTATAGAAAATATCTTCAAACAAAATCCGTAAACAATGAAATAGATTATAAGCATAAGAGCTAATAGAGAAATTAGAAAATGCCACAGACTACATTGAAAGAGTTTATATCTTCTTAGAAGTGGACACCTCTAAAATAAAACCCAATACATATAAAATTTCAAAATACATGAACAAAGAAATAATAGAATCAGTCAAAATAAACCCTTGCCCCAACATAAAAACATTTTTAGATTTTTACAAAAAACCTATGGAAAAACTCTACTTTTGAGTCAAAATATTGGAACACAAAAAAACATGGAAGAAAAATGCATTACAAATGAAGATCTATAAGAAGCATTAAGGAAGATGAAAAATAGCAAATCACCTGGCAAAGGCAATCTAAATTCTGAATTGTATAAATATGCAGGAGGTTTATTTCAAGAATATATCAAAAGGCCACTTTACAGGAAGAATGAAAAAATAGTACAATTATTCCCATTTATAAAGGAGGAGATAAAGAGAATGTTGTAAATTATAGAGAGATTAGTATCCTCATATACTATAAAATATTTAGCAGAATATTAAATGAAAAACTAAAAAAAAAATACTTTAACCTTCCTTGTAGAGTGTCAAAATGGCTTTAGAAAAGGAAGATCATGTATAGATCCATTATTTAGCAACAAATTATTAATAGAAAAAAAGAAGAAAATTTAATTTAGAAGCCCATATAGCTTTTAAAGATTTTGTAAAAGCTTTTGACAAAGTTTGAAGAGACCTTTTATTTGACATATTAAACTAACTAACTAACTCACCGGCTCTGTCGAACCCATAGGTTCATGACCGCATAGACATAAGCTCTCCATACATCCTTTATTTGACATATTACAAGAAAAAATATATACCAATTTTGTTATTACAAAATATAATAGAAATCTACATTGACAATAATTTTTAAATTTTTTTATTCAATGCCCCAGATTGTCATTTAAACATTGGCATTCTTGCAAACCATTTCTGAGGTTGGGACTCATGGAGGTGGGGTTACGCTGCCCCAATGATATGAGAGTGGATGATGATGGTCATTTTTATATCTTACCTCATAGTTTATGTTTTCTTAAATATGGGAACTGCAGTTTTCAAGAAGAAACATCCCTCCCAAATGTTTCTTTTTTTCCTCTCCCAATGTTTCCTCTTGAAAACTGCAGTTTCCATGTTTATGAAAACATAAACTATGAGGTAAGATATAAAAAAATTACTCCTTCACGAATAAGAACGTCATAATGTTATTTCCCATATTTAACTATGAATATACTTAATCTAATTAGGCAAATATGATAATGATGGTGTTCGGAGACCATTTGGGCTGCAAGTTTCCTGACATTTATCTTACAGGTGAGGAAAAACCTCACACAGGAAACTTGTCGTAGCTGGGTATCAAACCCTGGCCCGCTGCATGATAAGGCAGCATGCTACCTCAAGACCACAGCGGTGGATTATAAATGTCAAAATAAATAATCATATATCTGAAAGAAAATAAGTTAATAATGGAGTTTGACAAGGTTGCCCACTATCATCAACACTATTTAATATTTACATGAATGAAATCATTTCTAAATGGAACCTAATCTATACATCAGGAATAATAATAACCAGTACCTTAACATTAAATACCCTACATTTCGCAGATGATCAAGTTATAATTTCCAATGTAGAAAATAACTTACAAATAGGACTATATACACAAAATAAAATATTAAAAGATTTTAGAATGTAAATATCAGTAAAAAGTCAAAAGCAATGGCATTCTTAGGAGAAGATCCATCAGAAGTAAGATAAAACACAATAACCAATGCCTAGAACAAGTACAAAATTTCAACTATTTAGGCTGTGAAATATCTTATCAAAATGAAAATCTTAGGAATAATAAATATGGAGTAATACATTAAAAGCTAAATTAGTACAAAAATCCACAAGAATAAAAATATATAATACTTTGGCATTACTCTCCCTTTTACACAGAAGTGAGATTTGGACAATAAGAAAAAGAGACAGGAGCAGAATTAAACAATGGAAATGAAATCTCTCAGAAGGACAGCAGGATTCACTCTTTTAGATTGAAAAAGAATGAAGAAATTTTAGAATAATTAGAAGTAGAATTAGTAGAAAAAAAAACTCAACAGATATAAATTAAACTGGCTAGACCATGTAAAAGAATGGATAATTCAAGAATCCCAAAAATGATTATGCAATATAGGTCCAAAGGACATCGTCGACCAGAAAGACCTCTTAAAAGAATGGGGCCAAAACAAGTCTACAAAGGCCTAATTCTTGACATGAATAATAATAATAATAATAATAATAATAATAATAATAATAAAAATTGAACATATTGATTTAGGTGGTTGTATTTAAGACTTGTATTCATGAGGATCAAAGTTCAAATACCAGTGCAGACCAATGTTGTTATGGTTGTTTCATGCTTTTCCTCAATTTCAAGGCAATTTCAGAAGAACATATTTAGACCCATGAATTTTGAAATTCCCGATGAACAGGACCTGATCTTGAAGTTCATCAAATCAATAATAATAATAATAATAATAATAATAATAATAATAATAATACTTTATTTATTCTGGCAGAGTTAAGGCCACAAGGCCCTCTCTTCCACTCAACCAGCACAAATACAAATAAATATTCGACAAATATAGATATACGCTATACTAATTATAAACAGTTAAAGATACAATAAATGTAGCAATGTAAATATCATGTACAAACAACATTTTATAGGGTAATAACAATAATGATACGATAATAATAATAATATAAATATGATACATTATACGGGAAACACCAATTAATATATATATATATATCTTACACTGGATAATAATGAAGTCGAGTTTAGAGCAAATATAAATTTAGATTTCTTTTAAAAGATGCCAATGTCCGGCAGCCCCTTATTTCTTGTGGTAGGGAATTCCAGTTGCGAGAAGTGGAGATGGTATATGACATGGAGTGATGTGATGTCCTATGTTGCGGTATATTAAGTAAGAGATTATGTTGTGATCTTGTGTTTAGGTTATGGTTTGAGGATAGATACTGGAAACGGGATGATAAATAATTGGGAATCGAGGTATGTAGGATCTTAAATAGGAGAATTAGACAGTGCGATTTTCTTCTCTCTTTTAGATGTAGCCATGACAATTCGTGGAATAATGGAGAAATGTGATCGTATTTTCGAACATTAAATATGAATCTGATACACATATTATGGACACGCTGCAGTTTGTCTGACAAACCGTCACTTATGTCAGTTAGTAGAACGTCACAGTAGTCAAAATGCGGCATCACTAAAGTTTGGATTAAAATTCTTTTAAGAGTTGTAGGAAGAAAATGTTTAAGTCGCTTTAGGGAATGCATTATGGAGAAGATCCTTTTAGATTTTGTTTTACTTGCTCATGCCATTTTAAATTAGAATCTAAGTGAAATCCCAAGTTTTTAACGACGTCGGTATAAGGAATTTGTTCATTATCTAATATGACAGCCGGCATATTGCCATTGTTTATGAGGTGTAATAGCCTTGGATGTCCGATAATTATTGCTTGCATTTTGTTTACATTTAGTTTCAGCCCATATTGTCTGGACCATAAAGATATATGCCTGAGGTCAGTGTTTACTTTGTCAATATATTCATTAATTTCGTCAGGCCTAAGTGTGTGTAAATCTGTAGGTCGTCGGCGTAAAGATGATGCTTGCAGTTTTGTAGTTTCTTGGTCACGTCATAATATAAATCGAGAAGAGAAGAGGAGCGAGGACGCCACCTTGAGGTACCCCTTTCCTCACCAAGCGCCAGGGAAGAAATGCGATTATTAACAGAAACTGATTGCTGACGATTAGTGAGGTAAGATGCAAACCAATCAAGGCAGTTTTCCGACAGATGTAGTGTCTTTAGTCTCGCTAGCATTAAGTCTATATCTACTGTGTCAAAGGCTTTGCTGTAGTCGAGTAGGATTATTGCGGTGAGTTTGCTTTTGTCCATTGAGTCTCTTATGTCCTCTACAATGTCAAGTAGTGCAGTACTTGTGTGATGTCCTGTTCTAAAACCAGACTGATGTTCATCAAGTAAGTCGTGTGTGGTGGGAGGTAGTCTGTTAACTGTGAGTGTATTATGTGTTCCAGTGCTTTAGATAAACAGGGAAGAATACTAATTGGTCTATAATCATCGAGTGTTGTGGGAGTGTTTGATTTTGGTGTAGGACGAACTAGAGCCATTTTCCAGAGTCTGGGATAAGTCCCGGTCATTATAGAGGCATTAAAAATGCGGGTTATTGTTGGGAGAATAATGTCTATTATTTTTTGCAGGAGAGTTATTGTTATATTGTCTATTCCTTGTGCTTTAGATTTAATACGTAATACTGCTCTTTTGGTGTCATCAGGTGAGATATAGGAAAAAATAGAATTTGTCTCGGGTAGGTTGGGAATATGACATTAGTTCATCTATTGTCTGTTGTTTGTGTTGTGAGGTGTTGTCAGAAGGGAGGCGGGTTAAAATGGTCATTCAACTCATCTAGTGGTAGGTCAGCTGTTTCTACCTGTAGTTTATTTTGACAGAGGCCTATTGATTTTAAATTTTTCCACATGTCAGCTGAGTTGGACATAGATTGTGTAATAATAGTATGGGCATATCTTAGTTTTGCATTCCTTATAGTCTGGTTGACTTTATTCCTCAGATGTTTGTATGTCTGTAAGTTCTGTCAGTTCTTTGTTCCTCCTGTATTCCTGAATGTTACGTCTCTCTCAGTCATAAGCAAGCGGATATTATCAGACATCCAGGGTGCAGGTGGTCTGTTTATACGTCTAGTCTTGATAGGTGCGTGTTTGTCATACAATTGTAAAATCATGTCATTAAAATTTTCAACTTTCTCGTCTACAGTTCTAAGTGTCCATATGTTGTTCCAAAGTAGTTTTGCAGCATCATCGATTAATTGCGCATAATTTATATGTTTCAAGTCTCTGTATATTACAAGTCTAGGTCTACGTTTAGAGCAAAGGAATGAATATTCAATGTATATTAAGTCATGTGCAGAGATGCCTGGAGCTTCTATCTGTCCACTAGTTATAACTTTTTGAGGATTATTTGTTATAATTAAGTCTAGTAGTGTGTCAGAATACCTAGTATGATGGGTTGGTTCTGAAGGCAATATTGTCATATTGCATGACTGGAACATTGTCTGTAGTTGTATAGTGTTGTAAGAATTTGTGGCTAATAGGTTAGTATTGAAGTCTCCTAGTACAATTACATGTTCATAAGATGGTATCAGATTTTGGAGAACTGTTTCAATGTCATGCATGTGACCGACATTTGGGGGCTTATAAACTACTCCTAATAAACATTTCTGCATTTTCACTCTAATTTCTACAAATAGGTATTCGGGTCGAGACGAGTATTCACTAGGCGAATGGGATACAATTTTCGGTTGTAGATCGGAACGTATATACATCGCCATGCCGCCTCCATTTTTCCCGAATCTGTCATTCCTAATCAAGGTGTAATTTTGCATGTTTACAAGAGAAAAAGGAAGGGTATTTTTCAGCCATGTTTCAGAAATTAAAATGGCATGCAGATTTAGTGTTGAAAATATAGTTTGGAATTATGAGAAGTGGGACATGAGTGACTGTGCATTACAATGTGTTATTTTATCAACACCAGATGGCAACGTTATAGATGGAGATTCCAACGAAAATCTGGTAGTCATAATGTCGGTTGAAAATGGGAGGGATGTTCCTCTTGAAAACGGCAGTTCCCATGTTTAAGAAAATAAACTATGATATACAAATGACTCATTCATTCATGATTCAAGGCAAATGATCCATTATAAAAATATTAGTTACTAACCTAGACAATATACATTATTTATATTTTTCTCTTCAAATATAATTTATCCTTCAATGAGTAATGTTAAATTTATAATAATAACATTGAATATACATTATGGTGGAAAAATATTTTTTATTTTCTATAAAATGTTTCTCACAAGAATTAAACATATTTCACCAAAGAAGAAAGTATATATACCAATGTGTATATGGATGGCATTATGCATCAATTGGCTATGCACCATTATCTAAGTTTTTAGAAAAATACATTTAAAGTTTTTTTTTACATTTTAAAAAACCACACTGACTTAACACTCTCCACTATTTATTGTAGTGCCATACTAACAATACTCAATTATGCATAAAAAATCTAAGAGCAGGAACATTTGGTGCTTAGCTGCATGATGCAAAATTTAGATTAGCATTTATGAAGATCTGGGTTCATAGCCGTTTGTTGTAAAACACAGAATCTCTGATAGGACTGATGGTATTTAAATGTTTCTTTAATAAAAAAGGCTATATTTAAAGATTCAAAACTGAAAGTGTGCATGAGCCAATGCAACAAATGGCATCAAAATCTCAATTTTTTAAAATGGCGCTTAGCCAGTTGATGCATAATACCAAGCACTTATGATAGGTGCTCTATCACTAATAGTTATGGAAATAAAATAGGTAACTGTAGTAATTATTCTGACAAGGCAGATTTTATACAAGCATTTTAAGAACATTAAAAGCATGCAGAGGAGGCAACCTTTCTCCAGGGAAAAATTTGGAGACCCATTCCCGGAGTAACAAGGGAGAACTCCTCAACGGTCTTTAGGAGCGGAAGAGGCAGCCCTCCATTTGGGGCTCATACAACTAGGGGCTATGATGTCTAGCCTTAAGATGGCAATCCCATCGTACATCTCATTCTGAGGAATTCCAGTAATGTACACAGAGGAAATACTTCATTACTAAATTCTCATAGATAATGGAAACAGGACTGCCCCAACGTTGACAACCTTGGCTAGAAACAGTAACAAAGATTTAGGCAGAAACGAAATAATGAAAATAGGAGTTTGGAATCCCAGAGGTATCACAAATAAAGAAACTGAGCTGCAAAATAAACTAGATAAAATGAATATAGATGTTGCTGTAATTCCAGAAACTAAAAAGAAATTAAAAGGATCAGTCGAATTAGAGAAATATATAATGATTTATGATGAGGTATCACAAGGGAAAAGAGCATCAGCTGGAATTGCAATATTAATAAGATGAAAATGGAAGAATAGAATTCACAATTATGAGTATTTCAATGAAAGAATAATCAAAATACGGTTAAAAATGGTGAGAAATTATGTAACGATAATAGGTGTTTATAATCCAGGGGATGGTAAATTAGAAGAATATACAGACTTTTATGAAAATCTCCAGAAACAAATTAATAAAGTTAATCCAAATGACTATTTAATAATAGCTGGAGATTATAATGCCAGGGTAGGCAATAAACCTATTAAAAATATATTAGGAAAACATTGGAGAAACAATCCAAAATAAAAATGGAAGACTTCTAATCGATTTTATAAATTATAATAATTTAAGAATAACAAACACCTTTTTTTCCACATCGAGATATACATAAATACACTTGGTCTGCAAGAGGACAAAGAAGCATAGTACACTACACTATAGTTAATGAAAAATGTTTTAACTTAGTGCTTGATACAAGAGTATTTAGAGGATGTGATATTGGTTCTGACCATTACCTCCTATTACTAAATTAGCAATACCAGCAAGTGGAAAAGAAGTAAAATTAATAACAGCAAACAAAACAAATGCAAAAAATTTTAAGGTACACCTACTTCATGATTAATCAATTAGAAATTTATATCAACAACGACTAGATCTATATATAAAACAAAAAGCTATAAGTAGAAACATTAATACAGAATGGGAAGAATTAAAAGATAATATAATACAGGCTGCTTCAGAATCACTTGGTACTAGAAATAAAAGATATAATAATAAAAGATTAAACATTTAGAACGATGAAATAGCAAAACTGGTTAAAAAAAAGGATGCATACTTGAGATACTTGAATATGAGAAAAGATGAAAACCTGAATGAATACAAAAAAAGAAATGCCCTTGCTCGAAGAGAAATTAGAAAAATTAAAAGGAGTTTGTGGGAAAAATATATTAGTGACCTGGAACATGATTTACATGGACGATGAGATAAAGCCTACAAGATTCTAAAACAATAATCAAGAAAAAGATCAACTCAAATTGAACATAATTTCTGAGGATAAATGGATATCTTATTTCTAATGTCTTTGGACAGAACAATTAGATGAAGAGGAAATAAATTTATTATTAATTGATGAAAATATAGATCCAATTTCTTTCAAAGAATTAATAACTGTTATCAATTATTGTAAAAACAAAAAACTCCTGGCATTGATAATATTAATAATGAACTAATAAAATATGGCTCTATTCAACTAAAACATATCTTAGATTTATTGAATATATGCTGGAAGACTGATCATATCCCAGAAGAATGGAATATGGCCAAAATATATCGTATTTATAAAAAAGGAGATCGTCATAATTGTGAAAATTACAGAGGCATTAATGTCTTGGGTACCTGTTATAAAATCTATGCATCTATATTGAAAAACCATTTAAATGTAATTATGGAAAGTATTATTCTAGAAGCCCAAAATGGATTCAGAACAGGCAGATCATGTTCAGATTGCATTTTTACTATCAATCAAATAATTGAGAAACATATAAAATACAATCTACCAACATTTATGGCATTTATAGATCTTGAAAAGGCATTTGACAAAGTTAACAGAAATAAATTCTGTGGCACCATGCATAAAACCCATAACCCTCAAATTAAAAAAAAAAAGTTAATGTTATTAATGTAATATTGGAGCTGTCATTTATCATCCCTCAAATTTTGATTGCTGGTACAATTAGTTAAACAGAAGATCCAGAGATCGACAACACAAGGTTCACTTCAGATAGGAAACCTCCATGCATGAATCTTCATTTTCTCAGAACTACTTAAATGAGGGTTATTGGTTTCATGCATGGTGCCACAGAATTGTGGACTATAATGAAACAGAAAGGCATACCTCAGCACCTAATAACTGCAATAAAAGTCTATATGTAGAAAATAAAATAACAATAGAAACTGGAGTAAAAAGAATACAACAGCAACAATAAATAGAGGTGTAAGACAGGGATGTCCGCTTTCATCCTCCCTTTTTAATATTTATATTGACGATATCATATATAATTGGCAGATAAATTTGGACTCACATTTCAAAATAAGAAATAAGATCTTACATACCTTACTTTTTGCAGACGTCCAAGTTCTAATATCTAGCTCAGGAGATGGTCCACAGAAATCACTCTTTCAATTAAATAACATTATACAGAATTATAATTTGAAAATATCAATAAGGGGTCCAAGGGTATGCATGCGCAATAGTTTCCATTGCAAACACACAGCCTCTGCATATCAACTCTTCTCCCAACCTCCTCGAGGTGGACCTGCTAATCCGAGTAACCCAAATCAAGGTTGTGGTATAGAATCCCTTCGGCAATTTGGGTCGGAGAACTGATGGGAAGAGGGGGTCCTTTCTCTGGGATGATAAGACACCCATGCTTCGGGAAACAAGAGTAAAGTCCACAACGACAACTAATTTTTAATAGGTTGGCAGAAGTGGCAACCCTCTAGATGGGGTTAGTACATCCAGGAGCTGGACCTAAAGCTTCAAGGTGGCAGCCCACCAATGGTCTACTCTACATAGCATTGGTACTGCGATCAGAGGAAAACATATTACTCGTATTCTTCACAATGGAAACTCGGACGGACTTAACCAAAGACGTCCTCAGCGTAGAATTAAGGACAAACGATTTGGTATAAAGGATCGGATTAAAGTGGGAACTTGGAATGTCAGAGGACTAAACACAAAAGAAGAAGAACTAATTAGAGAACTAAATAATCAAAATATTGATATAGCAATACTTACTGAAACAAAAAAAGAAGTTGAAAGGAACAAAAGATATTGGTAATTATATACTAATATACAGTGGAGTACCTCAAGATAGAAGAGCTTGCAGTGGTGCAGCTATACTAAATTAATAGCAAATGGAGATCAAAAATAATAAGCTACAAATATGTGAATGACAGAATAATAACAGTAAGGTTGAAAATAAATCGGAATTACTTAAACATTGTAGGAGTGTATGCACCAGAAGAAGGGAAAATTGAAGACACTGTTATTTTCTATGATAAATTACAACAAGAAATAAATGGTATTAAACACATAAAGTATCATCTTAGGACGTGATTTAAACACCAGAGTTGACAATCTCCCAATCCCAGGAATAGTAGGTATGCTTGGAGAAGATGTAATAAATAAAAACGGGGAAGAACTTTGACAATTTGCTACTGTTATGCCTACACTAGGGCCTAACTGTCATAATAATAAAATACTATAAAAAGCCGATAAAGGATAGACACATATACATGTGTATTATATCAGAAAATAGGGAATAATTAACCGCACTAAAAAACATATTAGTTCATACTCATACAATATAAAAAACGCTAGTATATCCTGGATCAAAACCATGTCACAAGATTCCAGAATTATTTAGTCAGAAAGATGACCACATTAGATAAGAGTAATGTGAGTTGCGCGAAGTGAAAGTAGAACAAAGCTTTCCATTTTTGACATAGATGAAGGTTTCGAACTAGATCATGTACTTTCCACACAAATTTCCCCCGATTAGAAACTTAAAATTTATCATATAAATATTCGCGATTTTTTAACAAAGGCAGAACGGCGGCGGGGACCGAACACGGTCCCCCTGAAGAGGGGTGCAGGTCGACAAGCTCTACATGGGTAAATATGAACCGTTATCTACTATCATTCTTTAATGGTCATTTTTCAGACATAGAATTAATTAAAGGACCAAATGGTCCAAAGAACTTAGAATAATGAACAAAGTTGAATCTTTTAAATGATTATTTTCTCTCTCTGAATTTTAACACTTTTAGTATTTTGACGCTTGACAATATGGCGATTTTAGCTGATTTTAATGAGTGTTTTAGATGTTTTGGTTTTAATATTTCTCTATGTTTGGATTTATTTTAATAAATAATGTTATTTTATTGTTTACTGTGTTTTTAACATGTTTAAATGTGGAATTCATCCTCCAAAACCAAGGCCAACCGCTCGGGCCAAAGACCACTTAAACAATAGAGATCTTTCACGCTACCTTACAGCGGGGCTTAACTGACCCCCGCGTAATAGCTACTTATAATAAACTAAAAATCACGAATACTTTCTATAGGAAAAAGGACATACACAAGTATACATGGTGCGCTAGAAACCAAAGATCTTTAATAGATTACATAATGATTAATGATAGACTCAGGAATCAAATACAAGATGTAAGAGTATACAGAGGATGTGACATATATACAGACCACTATCTATTGGTAGCCACGATACTTATAATAGCCAAATGGAAAAGACCAGAAACTCAAGAAAGAATAAAAGAAGAAGTTTTTAAAGTATATCTTCTACAAGAAGAAAGTATAAGACAATTATACCAAAAAAGTCTACAAGAACACTTAGAAAGACAAGGAATTAATGATAATCGAAATGAAGAGTGGGAAAATATGAAAACATGTATTATAAATGCTGCAAATGAAGCTATAGGAAAGAAGAAAAAGATTCGCAACAAAAGAGGATTAATGATATGGAATGACGAAATAGAGGAGGCTGTGCGAGACAAAAAATTAGCTTATTTAGAGTACTTACAAAATAAAACTGAATAATCTTGAACTAT
This sequence comes from Diploptera punctata, assembly GCA_030220185.1. Classification (NCBI taxonomy): domain Eukaryota; kingdom Metazoa; phylum Arthropoda; class Insecta; order Blattodea; family Blaberidae; genus Diploptera; species Diploptera punctata. The sequence continues at coordinate 55,330 of JASPKZ010007777.1, read as the reverse complement.
ATATAAACAAAAAAGAAATCGAGCAAAACAAATAACTCGAACAGCTCATAAAGATTCCTGGGAAAGATGTATTTCCAAAATAGAGCACGATGTACATGGCAGACAATCGTTAGCATTTAAAGTAATGAAACAATTAAACACAAACAATTAAATACAACAGAAAAGAGACTAATTGAAAAGAGAAGAGAATTTAACCTGCCAACATATTTGTTGTTCATTGATTTTGAAAAGGCCTTTGACAGAGTAAATAGATCTATACTATGGGAAATAATTAAGGAATGAGTATATTCACACCATCTAATAAAATCAGTCCAAGGCTTATATGAAGAAACTAAAGTAGTGATAAAAACTGATGGAAAAAGGTCAGAAGAAATTTTAATAAATCAAGGAGTTAGACAAGGGTGTAGTCTATCGCCCATTCTTTTTAATATATATATCGATGACATTATGAAACAATGGAAAATTATAATGGACAAAGATCTTAGATTGAACAATAACTCAAGTATTAATAACTTAATTTTTATCGATGATTTAGTCTTACTACACCATGATGAAGATCTGTTACAATTGGCTGCTTAAAAACTAAATGCAATATGTAGCGATTATAAATTTAAAATTTCAATAAGTAAAACAAAAGTAATGGCATTTTATGGAAGAAATACTCTGCGTGCAAAAATGGTAATTAGAGACAAAATTATTGAACAAGTATCCCACTTTAAATATTTAGGATATGACATCAGCTATGGGTATGATAAAGATATCGAACACAAAACATATATCAGTTTCAAGCTATTTGTGGTACAATAAATAGAACATTGAATAATAAAGCCCATAAACAAACAAAATTAAAATTTTATAAAACAATGGCTGTCCCTGTCCTTTTGTATGGGAGTGAATCTTGGATTACCACTACCAAACAAGAAAGTAAAATCCAAGCAACCGAGATGAAATTTTTAAGAAGAGTAAAAGGCTGCACTAGAATGGACCAGATAAGAAACGAGGATATCCGTGAAGAAATGCAGATCTACTCCATAAAAGAAAAGATATTTAACAACCAGATACAGTGGAAAGAACATGTAGAAAGAATGGAAGAAAGTAGATTACCAAATAAAATCTTCCATTATTTTCCAAGAGGAAGAAGAGATGTCGAACGTCCTCGGAAGAGATGGTCTTAGATCTATTAGTGAAGACGGAACAGGCAACTCTTGCCTAAACCAGGAAGTGAAGAAGAAATATCAATAAGTAAAACAAAAATCTTAGCTTTTAAGGGATCAGATACCGTGAGAACTAAAATAATTCTGGAGGGTAAACCCACTGAACAAGTGAACCATTTTAAATACCTGGGTTATGAAATCTCCTATTTTAAAAATTAAGATCTGTTTAACAAACTTAATACATTCAATTATATACGTGGCACAATTAAAAGAATATTAAAAAACTCAAGAGTATAGCTATGTATTGAATTTCTAAATCGATTCACAAACAATTTAGAAATTCAATACATAGCTATACTTTTTGGAATGAAAGAATAATTTAAATCCAAATAAAATTATCTCTAGGATACTTAACAGTGATAGGTATATATGCACCTGTAGAAGGAGATGAAGAAGAAAGTGAAAAATTGTATCATGACTTCCAGAAAGTTATCTGCACAATTAATAATAATGATATGATTATAATTTTGGGTGATTTAAATGGCAGAATTGGTAATACTTTGATACATATATAGGACCATATGGAGAGCAAACCTGTAATAGAAATGGCTTACGGTTAATTGATTTTGTCATGTTTAATCAATTCACAATAATGAACTCAGTATTTAACCACAAGGATAGTCACAAATATACATGGGAAGCCAGGGGTCTTAAATCAATAATTGACTATGCTATATGTAATAAAAAATTAGCATCTAAAGTTCTTGATACAAGAGTTTACAGAGGACCTGAAATCGAATCAGACCATTACTTACTTGTTTGTCCAATTCATATGCCACCGAGATGGAAAAATAACAATAAAATTAATAATGTAAAATTTGAAAAAGTGGACTATACTTATAAAGTAAGTCTTTTCCGAGATCCCACTATTACCTGGCTATACAAATGCAGATTAGATCGTCTAGTTCAAGAAACACCGGTTGGTGAAAATATTGAAGAAGAATGGCTTGCTCTACAAAGTATTTTGACACAAGCAGCAAATGAAAGCCTGGGTATCAAAACCAAATGGAATCGAAAAAAAGGACTACGGATATGGCATGAAAACATAAAAAAAGTAATTGATGATAAACGTGAAGCATACAAACAATTTCTGTCTACAAAAAAAGATGAAGATAAAGTAGAGTATCATAGGAAGAGAGCCATAGCTAAAATTGAAGTTCGCAAAAAACATAGACAAAGCTAGGAACAATTTGTCTCATTTTTGGAAAATGATATCACTAGGCCTCAACCAAAAATATATAAAGTTTTAAAAAAATTAAATAATGATTCAAGAGAAAATGCACATTTAATTGTATATCTAAAGAATCTTGGCTTACCTACTTTCATCATTTATGGACACAAAAGGATGATTTATTACAAATACCAATCTCTAATAACACTGCTTTGGAACAAATTTCTATAGATGAATTAACTGATGTTGTTAAATCATTAAAAAGTAACAAAGCTCCCGGAGAAGACCACATTAATCAAGAATTATTTAAATTTTCAACTAAAAATTTTTTAGACAGATTTCTTATTCTCCTTAATATGATATGGGAAGGACAAGAACCACCACAAAGCTGGAACAAATCCATTGTAATACCAATCTTCAAAAAAGGAAGTCGCCAAATCAAAGATAACTATCGTGGAATTAGCTTGTTGAACTCTGGATATAAAATTTATGCTAATATAGTTAAGAATAAATTGAGGAAAATTTATGAAAATATAATTGGAGAAGAGCAGAATGGATTCAGAAAGGGTAGATCTTGTACAGATGGATTCTTTACTCTAAAACTACTATTAGAAAAGCACAAGGAATTCAATATAGAAACTCATATCGCCTTCGTTGACTTCATAAAGGCTTTTGACAAAGTAGACAGAAATATATTACTACAATTTTAGCTGATGATAACGTTCCACAACAATATATTACTAATATCTTCAACATCTATAAAGATAATGAAATCTCTGTTAAACAAGATGGCAAATTATCTTCTTGGGAAAAGATCAACACTGGAGTAAGACAGGGATGTGGACTTTCACCGGTGCTTTTCATTATATACATGAATAAATTAATAAATGAATGGAGGAAAAAACAACGAGGATATATACCCATCAATAGGAACCTCAAACTCGATGCTATTATTTTTGCAGACGATTTAGCTCTTCTGGCACTTTCCAAAAATGATTTGCAACGATCAATTTATAATTTACAAAAAATAGGTGCCAAATTTAATATGGAAATGTCAATTTAACAAAACTAAAATTATGGCATTTCATGGTAAGGACCCCATACAAAGTAAAATCTGTCTCCAGAATAAAATTTTAGAGAGATCTAATCAATTTAAATATCTTGGATATTATCTCTCTATCTGGGATGAAAAGGATATCCCTGAAAAAGTTACTAGTTATAATAAAAGTTTAGGAATTATTAATCAAGTTATGAAACCATCCCTTGTACAAAAAAACACCAGATTACGTTTATATAACACTTTGGCTAGACCAGTGTTGTCCTATGGTAGTGAAGCATGGACACTAAGAAAACAACATGAAAGCAGAATAACGGCTTGTGAAATGAGATTCATGCACAGAACAGTGGGTTACACCAAATAGGATCGGAAAAGGAACACCGATATCTTAAAAGAATTGAAGACTACGCCAATTTTGGAATATATTAAACAGTACCAACTAAATTGGAAACACCATCTTGAAAGAATGAGTTCAAATCGGATCCCCAAAGCTGTTTATAATTATATACCAAGAGGACGAAGATCACTGGGCCGTCCTATGAAACGCTGGAGGGAAAATTTTCTATAGGATCGTAACAGGCCTTGGCCTAATACTTGGAAGGAAGAAGAAGAATGGACACAAAACTAAAATTTTATAAAGCAGTGGCAGTCCCCTTACTATTGTATGGTAGCAAATTTTGAGTTTTAACTAAAAGAGAAGAGAAGAGGGGTGTAAGAGGTAGTGATGTGCATTCTATAACCTCTCCTACCTAATTCTCAACCTCAGCTGCACGTGGTACACCCTGCTTTTAACTAACGAGGTAATGGGAACCGAGTCACGGCGGTATAACCGTTCCATCAAAACTACCACTAGTCTTGCTCTGTGGATGGATGGTAACCAACCCAGGGGACTTCCTATTACTCGAAGAAACTTAAGCAAAGACTGCCAAAACATCGGTGGAAAGATCAAGACCATCTTCGCTAGGTTTACCGTACAGGCCACATGGCCTAAAACGAATTTGTTCATGATGATGATGATGATGAGAAGAGAAGATAACAGAAACAGCTGAAATAGATTTCTGAGAAGTGTGGCTGGCTGCAAACTTCTAGATAAAAGAAGAAGTGAAGATATTAGAAATGAGCTAAATATTTTTAAACTTTTAGATAAAATAAAAGAATCTAGAAAAAACTGGAAAGAAGATGTTCAAAGAATGAAAGATGATCGGATTCCAAAAATTATACTTAATTACGAACCAAGAGGAGACAGGAGTGTTGTTAGACTGAAAAAGAGATGGATTCAACTTTTTGAATGAGAATCTATGAGACCAGAATAAGCCACATGGGCTTAATCCAGGATTCTTGTTGATGATGATGATGGTGATAAAACTTTGCAATCTGAAAAAGTAGACTTTGAGTTATTAATTAAAAATATATGGTATGGAATTAATTTCACTAACCTTGTCATTAATTTCTGGAAAAATAGTGCTGAGATTGAAATTAGCAAGTGTATTGCTACTAGTATTTGTAGCATTTGGTGAATTATTGGCATGCTGCTGCTGTTGATGGTGTGAGGCACGTGGCTGTGAGGCATTCTGCTGTACTGGAGCACATGATGAAAATGGAGGTAGATGATTGCTTGAATGATTATTCTGTGCTGGTTGACGTGGTGGTGGAGGATAAAGGGTTCCCTGAGGGGTTGATGCTGGCCCATTGGGATACAGCTGTGGACCTGGAGGAGGTAAAAATGTTCCACTGGCATGATGACTAAGGAATGAACTATCTTCAGCACCCAACATTGGAGACCCAATGCCTGGTGCCATTGGCAAATATCCCAAATCAACAAATCCAGCAATTCCAGAAGTTGATGCAGATGTTGAGGATATTGGATCAGGTATACGTCTTTTGCTCCCATTACTGCGCTTTGATAAAGAACAATTAGTATTATTGTTGCTATTATTTATATTGTTAGTTTGATGGTGCATTTGCAATCCTCCGCCATGGTTATTTGATCTACGATTGCCATTACCATCATTAGAACTAACGTTAGTGACAGTGTTTCTGTTTGTTTCAGTCATTTCTCCAGATGAGGCATCATTTCGTGTTGTATATGTTGATGTTGATGCTGAGTAGTAGTGGACGTGGAAGAATGTGAATACACTGCATTGTGTCTATTACTACTACTATTGCTTCGATTAGTTGTCATAGTTTTCATTATAGGAGGATGGAAGATGAGAGAATTGTTTGAATCAGATGGAATTATCCCACCTGTAAAACAGTTATTGCCTGAAAGATCTGATAAGAAACTTGCTGGAAGAGTAACAGGAGGTATACTTGTATTAGGTTGTCCATTATTTGGATTTGCCACAAAATTTGTTCGAGGATACAATGTTGCAGAGGTTTGTCCGCTCATATTTGCTGCACTGGCAGAATAACTGAATGAGGAGTTAGAAAAGGTTTGCTGGTTATGATGAGATGTTTGAGTAAAGCTGTCATGGTGGGAGCTGGATTGGATACCTGAACCATTTCCATTTGTGTGATGAGAAGGTAAATCAACAGATGCAAAGTAATTTCCTGGTGTAACAGATTCATTACTGAAAGATGATGACACTTGTAGAGAATGTCCAGCCTGAGGATGATGGTAATTCTGACTGCTGGAAAATCTCTCAGATACTACTGGTGGTGGAAGTGTGATGACTTTGTTAACGGGTTCTTGTGGGAGATGGGTGGTATCGGTGTTATTGTTACTCAAGCCTATAAGTGCTTCAGCAGAATAGTTGCTAACAGGTGCTTTATATGTAGAAGAGTTTGTTCTAGGTGGTTTCCCTCTATTTGGTAGCCAGTGATGATGATTGCTTGCTGATGTAGAATGGCTTCCTCTATCATGAATAGGCATGGAAAATCCTCCATTTCCTTGAGAAATAGGTGGTATAACTGTAGTTGCAACAGATGAATAATGATTATCTCTGTTAATTTCACCAGACTTTCTGTTGTTTTCCCTAGACATAGGTATCGTCGAAGTACCTTCTGGAACTGAAAAACTAATAGAGCTTACTGTCTGCTGTTGCTTTTTATTACTTTCCCTTTCAGAATTGCTTTGTGCAACATTGCTTCTTTTGTTTGATGAACTCGTGTTTGTAGCATGCTGCCTTGTTTGTGTCCCATTGGATTTGTTACTGATCTGTCTATTATTATTTCTTCTTGAACCAGAATTCACCTGTGCTCTAGAAGATCCATTTCCTGATTTAACCTGATCAACCAACTGGCTCACAGATAAAAAATTTCCTGATGCTGCTGTGGAAATTCCAGATGAACTAACTTCAACATGGGTGGGACCATTATAATCTTGAGAACATATTTGACTATTACTAATGCTGTTACTTCCACTTCTAATTTTACTACCTACAGTAATAGTATTTATGGTACCAGTACTTTCTTTTTCTATATGTGTACTGGAAATTGTTTTCCTGACATTTCTAGTCTTCTTTCATTCTGTGTTTCTATTGTTAGATCCTTCTTATTAATTTCATTGGTATCAAAGCTTGTTTGCATAAAAGATTTGTTGTGACTATCTTCATTCCCAGAATAGTTAGTTCCTAAAGCTAAATCTCCAACCAATGTTGGCAATGTGGAAGGAACAAAATTGCTGTTACTCATCTCAGAAGACACTGTAGAGGCAGTAACTTTTCTATTAGTCCATGGCAATGAATATGCTTCATTTTGATAGTTCTGGTCAGCTAAAGATATATCTGAAAGTCTTTGATGGTTGAATTATGATGCATGTTTCTACTATGATTAATAGTTTCTTCTTTACTACATGATAAACGAGTGGACTGCTGAGTACCTGAATAAAGGTTGCTGTGTGAGGGAAGTATGTGACCAGTGTAGACACCTGTATTGCTGGCAAGATTTCTGCCATCAAATGTTGTATGGCTCGTGTTTAAAACTATTCACAAATATATTAGAATTAGAAGTATTACAAAAATCAAAGTCTTTATTAAGTTGAGCTGTGCTAGATTGTGAATTTATAGATGATACTGGTGTACTGACAACTGACTGTCCAAGAGTAGTATTAGAAGTTGATTCCGAACTCACAGTAGATGTACTTGTACGAATATCAGGACTTGTCATCCAATTCACAGGTGGCCGATGATGGTGACCTGATTTTATTCTCTCAATTGAATGGCTGGCTCTTGCAGATTGATGATTTTTATTACTATTAGTAGAAGATATAGGATATTTAAAATTTTCATCATTTCCTCCTTCTCCTTCTGGTGAACCTGTAGTTTGATTGTCATTACCTGTTCCTTGAAAGTGCATATGTGAAGTATTTACATCTTGAAGAGGCATTCCCAGAGACCGCTGGTCATCATTATATAGTCCATTAAAATTACCAGATAGTTTGCATATTCTTTCACTTGAAGTTTTTCTAACATTTCTATCATTTTTGCACTGTTTTTGACAATTATCTATTTCTTGAATATCATTAGTAGGGAGAACTGGCATTGAAACACCACCATCAATCTGAGGCAATGTTTTTTGTAATGCAGTAGTATGATGGGAAATATTAGTTGATGAATTTTGCAGCGGCATGTGAAAACTATCATACTGACCACTATTTGTGGGTGCTGACATTGGTGATAGAGTAGTCCATGATAAGATGCTAAAGTTTGAAGAATTATGAGCTACTGAAAATGAGCTAGCACCTGTAGTTTTGATTTGATCATTTGGATTGGAAGCCTGTGTATACAATGTTGAGCAAGTGATTTGTGATGGTACAGTAGAACAATCATTAAATAAGTTGCATGAATATGGTTGTTCAGGCACTGAATTTGATGACATACAATTATATGAACTAACTTTGTTTGAATTTTCAGATGTTGGAACTGAATTACTGATTGCATTGTTAGAGAAAGTATGCTTTGTAACACCACTTACTGAAGAGCTTGTTGTAGGAAGTAGTTTATAGTTAGAAGACACATTTCTAATTTCTTCAGTCATAGTTCCTGTTTCATTCATAATTTGGGAAGAGCTTATTTTTGAAAAAGAATACTGGTTTTGAGGATGATTACCAATTGAATTTCCAGATATCTGGTCTTGTGTCATAATGTCCTGATAGTTTTGTTGAGTTTTCTTATTTGCATTAAATGGCTGTAAAATGTTTGCTTGTGTTCTGTTGTGTTGTGATGTAATAGATGTTTGTGATTTTAAGCATGATGATTCTTCTGGCTGAGTTACAGAATTACAAAATGTCACTGAAGTATTTGCTAACTTCTTGGAATTCTCCCCTTGTGTCAAAGTATTATCAAATGTTGGATTAGTCTGATATGCATTTCTTAAAGGATGAATTTGTTGATGTCTAGATTTACATGCAGATGATATTTGATTTGAAGATGTTCCTTGTTTCATTTGGTTAGCAAAACTTTGACTTATGGCTCCTTTATTACTGTCCACTGATATATAGGTACTAGCAGTCATTGATGAACATGGTTGCATACTTGGAAGTAAACAATTCTGACTGCTTGTCACTTCTGTGGATTTTAATATGAAATTATCGACTATTTGTGATTGTGTACCAACACTTTTGCTCTTAACATTAACTTTATCTGACTGTTGCATATCACTTTGCCACTGCTTTTCTGTGAAATTTGTTATGTTTGTTGAATGTTTTTTAGAATCTGATGATAATGAATTAGAACTTTCTGTCTTTCTTTCTCTCTTGCCAATACTAGATTCATTTTGTTGTTCATTTATTTGCTGAATTGCTATTTTTGCTTCAGTTTTGTCTAAGACATCACTTTGTGAAGATGGACTTGATTTGTCTGTTTCCTTAATTCCATTTATTCCAGTGTTGTCTGAATTCTGGTGTCCTTTATGAGTACTGTGTATAGAATCTGATACAATATTTCCAATCTGAAGAAGTGTTGATGTTCCTTGTAAGCTATCACCAACTTCTTCTTGGGAATCACCTATCATCTCAGTTACTTTGGAAGATGAAACTAGAGGAAATGCAAGCAGGAAAGCAGCAGTTGGAGAAATTGATTCTGAATGCTGTCCACTAGTTGGTACTTGCAAGGAAGCAAACAGATCATTTGAAAATTCATGATTTTGTAATGATATATTTATTGAACTATTTACATTATTTTCATTTTCTGCTGGACTACTAACCAGATCTGTTGAACTTGAAATAGGAATGAAAGTACTTTCACTGCAGTGTGTAATCATTGGTGCAGAAGTAAATATAGGATAAAAACTGCTTGTATTTTGGAATGATAATGTTTTTCTATATTTACATCAGTTGTTAGCATCTGATTTACATTGGACTTTTCGTCATTGGATAATATAAGTTGTGAAGAATGCTGATTGTTTAGTGAAAAAGACTTTGAATTTTCTGAGCTAATTACTTTTACTGTTACATCACCTTGTCTCTCAGAAACTGAGGTTGTTTCACAGACACTAGAAGCAATGTTGATTGATGGTGAAGGAAACTTTTCAATATTGTTCAAGTTCTTTTCTTTATTTTCTATATTTGTATGCCAAGAAGACAAATCTGAATGTAAAATAGTTTTTTCTGTTACATCATCACTCTCTTTTGCAATTATCAGATTATTTTGCAATGCAACTGATCCATTATATGGTTTTACATTAACATCATGTGATTCTGATGTATGCTGATTTTTTGAAATTTTATTTGCCAAAATAACATCAGTTACTTGAGGTATTTCCTGAATTTTAGAAGTAGGGATTTTGGTGAAATGGGAATTTGCGGCATTAGGTGGGCATTGGGTAACTGGGATTAAAGTTTTTTCTGAGCAAGTATTTCTTTGTTTTGATATGTGATCACTTTCAGATCTTTGATCATTCATCACTGAAGACATATTTTCTCTCGGATTAGATTTTTCTATGAAAGAGGGATTATTATTTGTAGATTTCATAATTAAAGATGTATGATGGTCTGAAATATCAGAAGTCACAAGAGACTCAATTATTTGGGAATTTCTTTCAGTGTGTGCAATAAGATTTGAATTGGCAGAAGCCTTTGCCAAATAAAATTTATTTAAATTTTCTAAATCTTTAGTGTCTTTTTGTGATGTTAACACATTATCATCACTTGAGTTTGTTATCAGAGGAGATTTAATTTGGTCTGCTTCTGGAGCTGTATTTACAACCATATAGGAACCAATTAACTGAGATTTTTGTTGCTCTTCAATAATTTCATTCATAACTATAGGGGAATTAATAGGTTGCTGATTTTCTGAAATTGAATTTGTGGCTGCAAACAAAGTTTCATTTTCTTGAGGTACTTTCTCATGAATGTTATTTGCACTAATACAAATTTCAATTTGTTGTGTCTGCTGGTCTGATGGATTAGAAGGCATAGAAGATTTTATAAATTGTGGTGTTGTTTTATTGTTATCTTCAAAAAATTGGTTTGGAATTGCTAGGATTTTACTAAAATGGTTATCTTATTAATTTCAGATGAATTAGTAAGCATATTCTGATTTTGTTGAGATAATTTCAGATTACTTACTTTTTCTTGCTTCAGAGAAGGATAAACATTTTGTTCTAAGCTTTTTGTAACATTAGATTGTTGAGAAACAGTTAAATTTGATGTGTCAACAGATTCTGATTCATTATTTTCATCACTAACAGTGGGTTTTGCTAATAAAGAATTCTTCACAATTTCATTATTTTTTGTGCTGTTGTTATCATCTAATTTCTGTGGTATATTTTTAATGATTTTTGTGTTTTCTAAGGTAATAATACATTTTGTAATCAAATTCTCTTGATTTTCACAAATCATAGTAGGATTTCCATCTTCTATTTCTTGTACTTCCATATTGATATCTTCTGACGAAGTATCATTATTGAATGTAGAATTTGAAAGAGTTTCATTACTAAAAGAATTATTATTTTCTTGAGATGATTTAGTTGTAAAGAGAGCATTAATTGAATATGTATTACAATTATTTTGCTTAAATGTAGTAGAAGTAATTAAAGAAGTATTTTCTGGTGTGTCAGAATCAGAAGATATTTTAGAGGATGACACATTAGGATTTTTTGAGTTCTGATTCCCTAAGTCAGGCTTAATCTGTTTTCTTTTATTGCATAAATCATTTCCATCATTTTTCTTACGTTTATAAGTTATTGGTGGAGCTATATTTTCTTCTTTCTTTCTGGAAATTTTATCTAGAAGTATTTCCTTATTATTAAAATCTAAGATTTCATGCTTTGCATTATCTGAAATATTAGGTAATTGATTACCGAAATTTAGATCTTTCTCTTGTTGTATTACATCTATTTCATTTTTATTTGTCTTCTTTCCTATAGCTAGAGATTCATTTAACTTTTTGTCTGTGATGTTTTCACTCAAGGTAATACTATCTTGTTCATTTAAGTGAGAATTGTCACTTTCTATTAGTTTTATTTCTTTTTCTACAGTTTTATTTACAGTTGTCAATTTTTCTTTTACTATTTCTTCTGCAGCTTTTGTAGAATCAGCATTTGATTTTTCTGCTGTAATATCAGAATTAGCAGGTTTTTTATTTTCATTGTCGCTCTTACTTTTTGGTTTATTTGGAGATTTTACAAGATTGTTGGGAACTGTAATCTGAACTTGTTTACTTTTGCCAGTTTGATGTTTAAAAGTTAAAGCAGGAATTGGAACTTTGTTAGCAAAAGTAGTGGCGGTAGATTCTAAGACTTTTTTCTTGGCACTTTTTGCCATCAACACCTGAAATAAACGTTTCTGAGATTTTGCAACTGAAGAAGTTACCAGTGGAGCACCACTAGATGAGGTAGTTATTGTAACTGTATTTTTTTGTTGTTGCATCATTATTAGTGGTGGATTGGCAGGTGTTGTAAGATGATTTGAATTGACTATAAACTGTGTTGGTGGAAGCACAGGAACAATATTTCCATTTGCCAAAATAAGGGTTCCAGGCCCTAAACCTGCAAGTCCTGCTGCACTTGGACTAGTTAACACAGCTGGTGGAGGACATGTTTGAATACTACTAGCCATTACTGGTGCTGTTAATAAATGGGATTTTGTTACTGCAATCACATTATTACGTTTTCTTTTATTTATTTTTCTGGAGGTAGACTTTGATAATACCAGAGGTATTTGTTGTGGAACTGCTGGTGATTTTACAACTTTATCAGAAGTTATTGTATTGGTGTTGGTAGGCATCACAATGCATGGCTGCTGACGATTATGGTTCACAACGGAGGTAGTTGTTAATGACGTCTGGACATTGTTATTTCCCTGAATAACAATAAAGCCAGGAGGCAGTGGTGCTGTTGTATTAATGAGAGTGGGATTAGCAACAGTGGAAGCATCGTGCACTGATATCACTGCTGATTCAATAAGACTGGGTGATGTTTCAATGTCATTCATTGTCAAACCTAGTAACTGTGCCACTGTTGGTAGTTTATCACCAAACCTAACAGGAAGTTTCTTCACTTTTATTTGATCCTTTGATTTCTTTATTTGTTTTGGTTTTTTTGTAGGGATGGACGGGATCTTTGAGGTAATATTATTGGAATTTATCTGTTTTAGAGAAATTCCTTCTGCAGAATTGTTCATTATAGTTTTCAGAGGAGTTGCATTTGATTTAACATTCTGAACTTTGCTCACTTTTTTCTTCTTTTTCTTTGCTTCATTTTTTCCTTCAATTTTCTCTGTAAGAACATTTTAAAAATACAATTAAACATGAGCATGTGATCAAGTTATTTAATAACTACTTAATCCTAACATTTAAAAATATGTTCTAAAGTATGTTCTTAATTGAATGATTTAAGATGAAATATGAAAATCAAAAATATAAAAAGTAAAATAGATTATGGAATCTGCCAAAAGAAAAATAACAATTATTGTAAAGCTATTGTTTATATTACATTATTGAGATTATACAATAATGAGATTCTTTTAACATAAAAACCCTAAAGTCATGTCATTGAAGTGATCCTTCACTTGGAAAAAATGTTTGCCCAATCATGAGTGACTGTTTATGGTAAATTAAAAAGGATGTAAAATATTTCCTTCAGATCACTGTGGAGGTAATGATGATTATTTACTAAAAGAAATGTTAATACATACTTCTTCACATGTGGAAAAGCAATGCTTGCAAGTCCAATATTAGATATTAAAAGACATGATATTCAAACTGCATTTATGTTTTAGAAAAAAAATAGATCTATGAGTTTTGGATGCTTTAAATATTTCTCATGTAATTACTACAGATTAGCAGTATTTTGGTATTAAGTACGAAATGTGACACAAATATACATCATACTAAAAAGCACTAATTCATATAAGAGGCATACAGTATTTAAAAAAGTAGCAATTTTTTTTTACTTAAGCCCTTTACACTATCACTCATATTAACAATTTGATTTGAATTTAATGATTTTATGGGACATGACCATAAAAACTTTAATTCTTTATTTTAAAAAAAAATACCTCCTCAACTTGTGTCTGATACAGGGGGATGAGATGCAATGAATCCCCTTACATTGGAGGTCTGGGAATAACAAGGATGGTGATTGACCATGCCTAATGCACCATAACAAGGGCAAATGAAATTAAATGAAACAAAATAAATGAGTGTGGAGAAATGATGGAATGAAATTTGTGGTAGGGGAAAATGGGACCCAAAACACACCTGCCCAAATTCCATTTCTTTCAGCACGAAACCTAAGTGGAGCGAACGAGATATGAATTTGAGGGGCAAGCATCCAACCACTTGTGCCACAGAACTGCCAGTTCTTTATTTAACTATATTTTAATTATGAATTATATTTTAATTTATTAATCCAAATCCTATGATATATTATCAGTTACAATAAGGATATATGTCGTTATGTTGATATGTTGCCTTACGAAATTTAGATATTTAATGTGGCATAAACCTCAAAATCTTAAGTTCAGTCCCAAAAATATGCCCATCATCCCAATTTTTTTTGTGTAATTCTGCAATAACATTCTGTGTAACCTTCATAAAAATACCTATACATATATACATACATATATATATATATATATATATATATATATATTACTTTTATTCGTTTTTTCCAGTAGTTTCTCAGCAACTTCCGGCTTAACCTTGTTGGTCCATCTTTGTGGTTTTGGATTTGGGTCCACAGAAGAATGTGGTATTGTGATACCAGCATCTCGCAAAAGGTCTACCAACTGCTGTATTCGTTTCAGCAAATCCTCAACACGTTGTTTCAATTGCTCTATTTCCTTGGCTAAAAAAAAACATATTAAATTAATATTAAGATTAAAAATATATATATATATATATATATATATATATATATGTATATAAACTCCTGGCGCGACAGGTCTACAAGGCCCTTAGTCAACCTGCTGGCTGCTAGCCTCACATCCACATGTGTCAATCACAAAGGTACATGATAATCAGCCAGTGTAGGGGTGACATGTGGTCAGCATGTCGAGTCCCCCAGCCATTATAGCTGGTTTTCTCAACCTGGAGCCACTACTTATTGTGGCTACCCAAATGCATCACGATGCTGGGTGGGCACCGGTCCCATACTGGCCGAAATACCATGAGAAAAATTCTTCCCCCATGAAGACCTGAACCAGCGCAAGTCCCGTAGCTCTGAGCTAAGGCTTCCTGCCTTAACCACTCGGCTACGGCGCGGGACAATATATACATATATATATATATATATATACACAGGGTGTAAATTAATTATACCGAACATATTTAACTACGTATAGAGGGGTATTATATAAGCAATTTGAGACTAAAAATGTCCAAGTTATGATTCAATTTTTAAAATGGTTCGCACGCCACTAATTATTTCAAATTAAAATGGAAATAATATGATACAGAGACTGTTTGTGGCAACAAGTATGCACCTTTAGCTCAGTGGTTATTGCTTCTTACTACCAAAGCAAATGTAAGATTGATGCATCACATTCGAAACTCTGTACAGTATGTGTACACTTTCTTTTTTACACGCTTTATATTAGCTTGACCTGTATCTATCTATTTATCTATCTATCTATGTAACGGAATCTTTCAATGCGATTTTCACCCACTTAAAATCATTGGATCAACTTGAAACTTTGTATACTTGTAAAGGACCCATGACAATACAATAATTTCATATTTATTTTCTAAAATCCTGGCCAGAATCATGAGAAAATAAAAAAAGTGTCTCTGTATCTATGTAATGGAATCTTTGACCACGATTTTCACCCATTTAGAAACATTGGATCGACTTGAAACTTTGTATACTTGTAAAGGACCCATGACAATATAATATTTTCATATTTGTTTCTAAAATCCTGGCCAAAATTGTCAAAAAATAAAAAAAAAGTGTCTTTGTATCTATGTAACGAAATCTTTGAACACGATTTTCACCCACTTAGAAACATTGGATAGACTTGAAACTTTGTATACTTGTAAAGAACCCATGACAATACAATAATTTCATATTTTGTTTAAAAAATCCTGGCTGGAATCATCAGAAAATAAAAAAAGTTAAAACTGGTATAATAGGTTGCAGACTTGTCGAATTTTTAGTCAATCGTTGTAAGAGCTCAGTTGGTAGAGCGGTAAACTCTAGTAGTATATAATCTCAGTAATTCATAGGTCGCTGGTTCAAATCCAGCTGGGAGGATTCTTTTTTAGAAGAGTATTACTTTTAGCTCATACTACAATAGTATTGAATTTTTATCTTTTTCTGTAAAATATTAAAACTAAAAAATAAAAATAAATACTAGTTTTAAAAAAACTAAAACAACACGCTTTATTAGAAAACCGAACTAAGAAAACGAAAAATAATTTTAATTTCCAACATCCTTGGGATGGGAACCAACAATACGCAAATTCAGTCTTCCTGATGATAGTAATGACAATGGGGTTAGATTAGTCACCTTCGCCACATCAAAGAATCTCATTGTTAAGAGCACAACATTTCAGCATAAGGATATTCATAAATACACCTGGACGTCCCCAGATGGAGAAACTCGGAACCAGATAGATCATGTATTAGTGGACAAATTCTGGCACAGTAGCATCATCAATGTTAGATCAGTTAGAGGAACAGACTGCAATTCGGATCATCATCTGGTCAGGGTGAAAATCAGACAACGGCTATCGCTTATGAGAGGAACAAACGTTAAAGATGATTCTGAAAAATTTGAATTAAAAAACTTGAAAAATGATGAAATGTGGCAAGAATATCAAATCAAAATTACTAATAGGTTTGAAGTACTGGAATTTTCAGATGACAATGTGGCAAACGAAGAATAAACTGATATAAATAAAGAATGGGAGGCTATAAGAGATACTACTAAATTGTCAGCATCAGAAATCATTGGTTATTTAAAAAAGAGGAAAAACAAGAAATGGTTTCATGAGGAATGTGCTGACACTGTAAAGAAAAGAAAGCTAGCAAAGATGAAATTGTTATTTTACGAGCCAAATGAGGTAAATTTTGAGCAATTGGGTAGTATTAGATGGGAAACCACCAGACTACTAAAGTGTTAAAAGAGGGAATATCTGAGAGAGAAGATTAATGATCTTGAAATTAATGCAAAAAATAGGAACATTAGAGAATTATATCAGGGAATTAGGATAGAGAAGAAAGGGTTTCAGGCTAGAACAAACATAATTCGGAATGAAAATGGGGAAATGATTGCAGATTCCAGGAGTTTATTAAATAGATGGAAAAGTTACTTTAATCAACTATTAAATGTACATACAGAACAGGACATTGAGGAGGATAATTTACAGACAGCAGAAATGCTAGTTTGCAGAACCAAGTGCATTAGAGGTTGAAATGGTGATTGAAAAATTGAAGATGTATAAAGCATCAGGTTCAGATGAGATCCCAGCAGAACTGATAAAATCAGGGGGAAAAAAATTGATGGACAAGATACGCCGGTTGCTCAGTATGATTTGGGAAAAAGAAGCTCTTCCAGATGAATGGAAAGAATTGATTATCGTACCAATTTATAAGAAAGGAGATAAAACTGATTGCAACAACTACAGGGGCATCTCATTACTTTCAACTTCGTACAAAATTCTAACAAATATATTAGTAAGCAGACTTACTCCTTATATTGATGAGTTTCTAGGAGATCATCAATGTGGATTTAGAAGAAACAGGTCTACAACAGATCAGATTTTTAGTATAAGACAAATTTTAGAAAAGAAATGGGAATATAATGGTACTCATACGTAGACTTCAAAAAAGCATATGATTCAATTAAGAGGGAGAAGTTATATAGTATCCTGTTTGAGTTTGGAATTCCTAAAAAGTTAGACTTATACGAAAGTGTCTAAATGGCACAAAGAGTAGGGTGCGTGTAGGCAAACAGTTTTCGGACACTTTCAAAATCCACAATGGGTTGAAGCAAGGAGATGCACTATCTCCTCTTCTATTTAATTTTGTACTAGAGCATGCCATCAAATCTTTGGAGGATGAGGAAGGCTTAGTACTCAATGGTATTAATAAGCTGTTACTTTATGCTGATGATGTAGTACTATTGGCCGATAGCGAGGAGATACTGAAGGACAACCCGCACACACTATTGAGTAACACTAAGGAATTAGGACTGGAAGTAAATATCAATCAAACTACATATATGGTCACACGTAGAACTGCATTATATAATGGAAATGACAGCTAATGACAAATGAGGGCAATTTTGAGGATGTGGCTGAATTCAAATACCTTACTTACTCACTGGCACTATCGAACCCTTAGGTTCATGGCCGCGCGGACATAAGCTCTCCATACATCCCTATCCTGAGCTAATGCTTTCCAATTATTTCCTGTGTAATCTACTTCCCTCAAATCATAGTTAATGGTATTCTCCCACCTCATTCTTGGTCTACCAACTGGGCGTTTTTCCTCTGGCTTTCCTACAAGAAGCTTCCATGCAAGTCTTTCATTCCCCATACGTGCAACATGTCCTGCCCATCGCAGTCTACGAGACTTAACTGTTCTTATTATATCCGGCTTCCCATAAAGACCATGTAGTTCATTATTATGTAGTCTTCTCCATTCACCTGTCTGTTCATCTCTCTTTGGTCCAAAAATTTTCCTAAGTACTTTATTCTCAAATACCTGTAATCTCTTTTCCTCCATTAAAGTAAGAGTCCATGTTTCGCACCCATATAATACAACTGGTAGAATAATAGTTTTATATATTTTCAGTTTAACGTTTTTTGAAAGGAGTTGGGACATCAAGAGTCTCTGCAATGCATAATAGCATGCATTTCCAGAATTGAGCCTATGTTTAATTTCTTTGTGCATTTCATTCCTATTTGTGATTATTGTACCTAGGTATTTGAATTCAGCCACTTCCTCAAAATTTCCCTCATTTTAATTGTCCATTTCCATTATATAATGTATTTCTACGTGTGACCATATATTTAGTTTTATTGATATTTACTTCCAGTCCTAATTTTTTAGTGTTAATCAATAGCGTGTGCGTGTTGTCCTTTAGTATCTCCTCGCTATCAGCCAATAGTACTACATCATCAGCATAAACTAACAGCTTATTAATACCATTCAGTTGTAAGCCCTCCTCATTCTCTAAAGATTAAATGGCATGCTCTAGTACAAAATTAAACAGTAGAGGAGAGTGCATCTCCTTGCTTCAACCCATTCTGGATTTCAAAAGTGTCCGAAAACTGTTTGCCTACACGCACCCTACTCTTTGTGTCATTTGGACACATTCGTATAAGTTTAACTAACTTTTTAGGAATTCAAATATCTAGGAACAATAATCACAAATAGGAATGAGATGGACAAAGAAATTAAACATAGGCTCATTTCTGGAAATGCGTGCTATTATGCATTGCAGAGACTTTTGATGTCCCAACTCCTTTCAAAAAACGTTAAACTGAAAATATATAAAACTATTATTCTACCAGTTATATTATATGGATGTGAAACATGGACTCTTACTTTAAGGAAGGAAAGGAGATTACGAGTTTTTGAGAATAAAGTTCTTAGGAAAATTTTTGGACCAAATAGAGATGAACAGACAGGTGAATGGAGAAGACTATATAACAGTGAACTACATGGTCTTTATAGGAAGCTGGATATAATAAGAACAGTTAAATCTCATAGACTGTGATGGGCAGGACATGTTGCATGTATGGGAAATGAAAGAAGTGCATGGAGACTTCTTGTAGGAAAACCAGAGGGAAAACGCCCAGTTGGTAGACCAAGAATGAGGTGGGAGAACAACATTAACTATGATTTGAGGGAAGTAGATTATACAGGGAATGATTGGAAAGCATTAGCTCAAGATAGGGATTTATGGAGAGCTCATGTCCGTGCGGCCATGAACCTATGGGTGAATAAGTAAGTAAGTAACACGCTTTGGATAAAATTAAAGTGGTCAACAAAAAAATTATCTCCAACACATATAGAATAAAACTAGAGTTATCAACAAAAAGAATATAATTTTATCATCAGTGTGGGGCGCTTTTTATGATGTTTACATTTTCTTCTTAGAGACTTTTACTAATATCTGTTTATTATTAAATATATTAATTGAAGTAGAGCACTCCACGCTTTTGATGGTAAAATTATATTCTTTTTGTTGATAACTCTAGTTTTATTCTATATGTGTTGGAGATGATTTTTTTGTTGACCACTTTAATTTTATCCCAAGCATGTTGGAAATTAAAATTATTTTTCATTTTTTAGTTCGGTTTTCTAATAAAGTGTGTTGTTTTAGTTTTTTAAAACTATTATTTATTCGTTTTTCCTTTATTATGTATGTTGTAAATCAGTTACATACGTAGATTTACTTCTGGTTCAATTATTTATTCTTTATTTTACAGAATATGATACTGGAATGTCGGTGCAGTACTTGAGTTATAAAACCGTCTACTTACGTATTGCACAGAGAATTGTTTGAATGGTTCTAATAATAGGCCCTAATGCACGAACTGTAGAGTACAATTGGTTTTGCAAATAAAATGTGCAATTTTACTGTAGAGTAGGCCTACTTATGTAGTTATAGTGCAGTGATCACAAAGTAATAAAATGAAGAGGTACAGTGTATACATAATGTTGTTGGGAAGTAAGAAACAATACATTTAAGTAAACCAAAAAAAAAGTAAAGCACCTGCAGACTCATTAGAGAAATTGTTCAAATTGGCCACCTCCATTCTCACAACTCAGACGACATCGGCGACTAATGGATTCTCGTACCCCATTCAAGATATCAGGTGTCTCACGAATCACATGACATGCTGCAATTATGTGCAACTAACAGTTCATCTGTATCAACAGGGGTCGCATACAGAAATGTTTTCAGGTGTCTCCACAAAAATAATCAAGTGAACAGAGATCTGGAGAGCCAGGTGGCAACACTATAATTAAAGACTCCTTCCTATTTCCAGCGGCCAGGATACACTTCATCCAAATGATTTTGCATATTCCAGCAAAAATGGGGAGGAGCTCCATCGTGCTGAAAGCACATGTTAAGCCTAATGTGAACAGGAACTTCTTCTAGCAAACTATGTAGGACGTACTCTTAAAAGTCTTATAAATGACAACATTTAATCTCTGGGGAAAAAGATAGGGGCAAATGATGTGATCAGAAATTATGCCCACCATACATTCACCGAGAATCTCTGCTGGTGACGCCTCTCAAATATGGCATGAGGATTTTCATAATCCCACACATGACTGTTCTTTGAATTCAGAACTAGCCCAACCCTATTAAATACTGCCTCATTGGTGAATAACATCGATGAAAAGAAGTGCGGTGGTTGCAGCAAAGCCCAATTACAAAATTGTAGTGATGTCCACTGGCTGTAAGGCTTGTACTTTTTTGCAGATGAAAGGGATAGAGCTGGTCTTCGTGCAGGACTCCCCATACACTCAGATTGTTCGTGCCCGTTACACGTGCGATAGCACGAGTACTAGAAGAAGGATCATCTTTCACCCTATGAAGAACATTTTATTCGACATCTTCTTCACCGGCATCTTGTTTACCTTCAACATCCCATGCTCCCGCAAACACCTATCACCAGACTCGAAGGTTGTTCGGTGAGGATTGTGTCCATTCTGATATCGCGCTCCGCATACATTGGTAGCTGCTCTTCCACTACTTGTGCTGCACCATAAATGTGATGCATATCAATAAGTTCAGCATAACTGTTCCATGATGCTTTCATGTAATGCGACGGACACTGAA
Source organism: Diploptera punctata (assembly GCA_030220185.1). Classification (NCBI taxonomy): domain Eukaryota; kingdom Metazoa; phylum Arthropoda; class Insecta; order Blattodea; family Blaberidae; genus Diploptera; species Diploptera punctata. The sequence continues at coordinate 33,701 of JASPKZ010007777.1, read as the reverse complement.
GTAACTTCTAATCAGGCGTTAACATAATAACCAATTAGGGAATAGGTATTTTGCACATGCCCAGACTGAACAAATTTCAGAATACATACGCAAGAGTAAAAATAAATAAACAGAAAAGTACACTACCGTGGCTTGAACCACCAATGTTTGAATCTCAAATCCATCGCTTTAACCATTAAGCCATATGTCAACTACACAGTTTCTGCCTGTTTCACTCTAAGACAAGACTCTCATTGCACCGATTCTACTGTCAGCAGGTGCAGTGGCGTGCAATCATCTGCTAAGTTCGAAATTTTAAGGAATTTGATAACCCAACGTTTCATAAACGTTGATGAATTATTAGCAAACAGGATCTCGGAATGAAATCTAAGATCTAAAGTATTCTAGTATAATTTTCTCTCCTACTTTGCTCTCCTGTTTATTTATCTGTATAAATTTTCGATTACTTTGATTCCCCATAACTCACCCATTTTCCCTCGTCGACCATTGGTTATCTATCTCAAATTACTTGTATAATACCCATCTGTAAGCAGTTAAATTTGTGCAGTATAACTCATTTACACCCTGTATATAGTATACTTTATAAATCATCTGGAATGATGCTGAGGACAAGAATAAACACATGAGAACTTGGAGCTGGTTCAAAGAAATAAGACATTTTGGCTTGTACTTTTCTTGAACGTCCACTGCTGTGATCTCGAGGTAGTGTGCTGCCTTGTCACATAGCAGGTCCAAGTTTAATCCCTGGTCAGAACAAGTTTCCTGGGTGAGGGTTTTTTCGGGGTTTTTCCTCAGCTGTAAGATAAATGTCAGGAGACTTTAAGGCCCAAATGGTCCCCGAACATCATATATCCATCACAATCATCATCATTCATATTCACCTTCGATTAAGTTTAGGATTAGGACTCTCTTGACACACCACTATCACCAACATCACCCATCATATCATCAGGGTAACGTAACTCCACCTTCCAGGTGCCCCAACCTCAGATGTGGGTTACAATTATGTCAATGCCAGGAGAGAAAAACCAGAAATATTGAAACAACATCCTTGGGGCATTGAATAAAAAAAATTCTTGAATTAAGTGCATACATCTCATTTTGTAAATTTATAAACACATTCAGTTCTTTATTTAATATAGTTCTTTTTAATTACAACTTTTTGTGTTAATGCAATGCCTACATACATCAATTGCACTTAAACTTTGCTCAGTTTAGATGTATCAAGAGTCAAGCCGCCATCTGGATCGTTATTGCCTCTCTTATAAATTTTACTTTTCAGTGTAGTGAGAAACTTTTCCTCTTTTTATTCTCCATGGCAGATCAAAATCAACTGAAGGAACCACTGTTTTATTCTCATTATAGAACACAGCTGTTGGCATATTTTTATTATGTCAACATTTATTTATTTACTACGATCTTTTAATTTGACAATTGTTTCCACGAAATGCTTTTCATGTCCAAAACATTTGCACTTATCAAGACATTTTTATCATATACTCTTATTTAACTGATTGTTTCCACAGAAGTTAAAAATAAATGTATCTGTCTTTATAAGTCTTCATCTTTTCAATTAAACTGCACACTCTGCTGACAAGATATTAGCACACTGTCTTTGTGACTGGAGTTCAGCTACCAGCCCTTTTTGCCCTATGTTATCTCATGTTCAACAAACTCACCAAATGTTGGTATTGATACCCGTTTTAAAAATATAATGTTTATATTCCTTGGCTATATACAACTAAGGTATATTTTATGAAATTTGGTACATATAACTGCAAATTACAGATAAATGATTTACATATAAACTAACCCACTGGCACTATTCAACCCATAGGTTCATGACCATATGGACATAAACTCTCTGCACATCCCTATCCTTAGCTAATGTTTTCCAGTCATCCCCTGTATATGCTAATTTCCTCAAATCAAGGTTAATGTTATTCTCCCACCTCATTCTTGGTCTACTAACTGGACTTTTCCCTCTGGTTTTTCTACAAGAAGTTTTCATGCCCCTCTTGTAATCCCCATTTGTGCCACGTGTCCTGCCCATTGCAGTCTGTGAGACTTAACTATTCTTATTATATCTTGTTTCCTATAAAGATCATGTACCTCAGTGTTATGTAGTCTTCTCCATTCACATGTCTGTTCATCTCTCTTTGATCCAAAAATGTTTCTAAGAACCGTATTCTCAAAGTCATACAAATAAGGTTTAATTATCTAACTTTTCAATTACAAACATTTATGTATAAAACCTAATTATGCAGAATCAAGTTACATGTACAGTATATATTTCCTTGTAATTAATCATGCCATCCTTGACAGAGAAATTATCTTTTCACCTACAAATTAGTTTTTATAATAAATAGTGTAATATTATACAATCCAACTCTAACATGGATAGTGTACTAGTTGCCAATATAAGGTTGAACTATTGAATTTATTTCTTTTACTTACCAGCAGATGGATCAATAGTTCCTGCTAATAACTCATTTTTCTCATTATGCAATTCACGAATGTAATTAGCTGCTTTTTGTAAGATTTCAATTTTGCTTAGATTTCCTGCAGGATCATAACTGGGCAAAAGAGTACTTAGATTGTTGAATGAAGCATTGAGTCTTTCTCTTCTGTCTCGTTCCCATGCCCGGGTTTTGTCACTGAAATATCAACTCTATTAGAACAAATACATAGAAAGAAAAAGCTATTCTTTACAACCTGTTACGTGACTTTTTTAATTCCTTCATAAACTCCTGTCAAATTTTATTCTTAGGGTTTCATTTTTCAAATTATTTCCCACCATTTACAATGAGTTTTACATTTTTTTTAACGATTATTTCAATATTTTTCTATGATATTTAACTACATACATAGCATGAAGGCATGGCAGCCATATTGATTTTAACGAATATTCTATACAACAACAAAGACTGTGGGGCACACCGTAAGCATAATGGTTAAGGCAGTGCACTACAAACCGGAAGGTCGAGGGTTTGAGTGCTAATCAAATTTTGGTCAGAGGCCTCTTTATTCAGCCTTAAGGATCTTCTACAAGCCTGAAAATCTTCAGACTCGGGACCCATGGCTTAAAGTCCCTCCCGGAGGACTTGTTCCTTGGATTTTCTGTCCTAAAAAATCCATTGACCTCAGCCGGTTTTGAACCCACAACTCTCAGGACCAGAGACAAGGAGCATAACCACTAGTCCACTTCAGCTGAAGTAAATTTTTAACACAGATAAAGCAGGAAATCCATGCATGCATTCAATGTGGTTAATGCAGGCTTCATAGCAGAGTGTGCAGTTACAATATATAATGTAGACCCTGTATATATATATAAGGAGATTTTGTAAGGGAATTGATGAATAATTGGGACAGGAGAATATTATGAATTTATTAAAGCCTTAAGAATAAGATGGTTGGGCACATTGAAAGGATGAGTAATAAAAGAATGGCTAAAATTATTTTTAACTCTAAGAGTGAAGATGGAAGGAAAAGAGGATGACAGGAAATATTGGCTTGATTAGTAGAGAGTGATTGGAGGAGTCAGGGTGCAAGAAATATATATATATATATATATATATTGGGATACAATATCCTTCTTCAGTGAGGCAGAGATCCCAGAGAAAATTCTCTTATATAATAGGACTATGGCAATAATTAATGTGAAAAATATCAAAATTCACATATACGAAACCTTGGCTCAACTTGCACTTTGTTGTTAGACATCAAGAAAGAAAGCTGAAGACAAAATAACATGTAAAATATTATAAATAATAATATAGTACCTTTTCTTCTATCCGTCTTCCTAAATTAGAATTGATTTTTAATCAAAAAACCTTATTAAATTATAGAACATGAAGGCCTTTCAAAACATGTTTTATCCTCGGCATGCTAATTGGTACTGATGTCAGTAAATAATTTATGCAATGGGTTCAGGTCTGTGGGTGTGTTCTCATTTATAATGTTTATATTTCTTGCCTTCTATATAACATTATAAATGAGAACACACCCACAGATCTGAACCCATTGTATAAATTATTTGCCAACATTAGTACCAATTAGCATGCCGAGGATGAAATATGTTTTTGAAAGGCCTTCATGATTAATAATTTAACAAGATTTTTTATTAAAAATCAATTCTAATTGAGAAAAAAACAGATAGAATAAAAGGCACTATATTATTATTTAACCTCAATTGTGACAACAATGAACAGTAAAGAATATTGAGAGTAACAGGTGAGTTATAGGCTACAACAGGTTATTTACCCAAAAACAATGAAAATATAATTAAAGAGCTACTGGTACATACACCATTATCAAAAATCCAAGGGACAAGTCCTGAATATTTTCAGGCTTGTAAAAATACATAGCCGAGCTTCCAACCGGGGAACATCACCTAAAGAACTTGTCATTAAGATACTGAGGGAGAAACACCAGTTATGGATCACACTCTTATAGCCCGAAATCTTCTAGTATCATGATTTCCGGCTGTGAAATCCTACATTCTATAAATGGAAAAAGTATTTATATTGTATGCACTTTATGCAGAATCCCTAAAATCATATTTCATTACCATCCAGATGAAAAAAAGATCTTTGTCTGCTGCCAACAGGCCTATCAAGAAGAAAAAGATATGATTTTAATAATTTAACCTAAAAACTTTTTAAAATAGTATACGGAATACTATCCTAAAAGTAAATGAATGGCAATTATCTAGAGTAATGTCATCAGTCACTAGAAGCTTTGCCTACGTCAATCCAGAGGTTACTTGATGCAGTTAATTAATCTAAAAGTTTATAAAAGGGGAAACACTTATAAAATATATGTAAAATGTTTTTCATTTATTAGAATACAAAATGTAATAAATGCATAACTGCACATGGTACTGGTATCCATTACTTTGTGATGTTATTCTGGGTGAAGTGATGGCTACTAGAAAAGTTTTAAAAATATAGCAAAATATTTGATAAAATAATTCTAGAAATATTTATAAGCATACAAAAAATGTGATAGGCCTAGTACAAGGCATACAAATAAAACAAATAGGACCAGCTGTGTTAAAAATACTGTATTAAAATACCAAGTGAATATGTAGAAACTACACCTAATACAAAAATTACAATCAATTTTCTACCATACTTGAAAAATCTGAAAGTAATTCACTACATTTTTAAGACTCTAAAAAATTCAAACAATACCGTGCTGTGATATTATTCGGAAAGCATTTAATTATAGTATGAATATTTAGTTTGCTTGTTTTTACAAAATGAGATACTTTAGCAGAAGTTAAATATTATGCAGAGCAGTCAGTGACATTCTCTACGGCATTCGGTGGAAGTGAGCCTACCATCAGCACTTGTTGTTCTAAGTTAACGAGTCCATCTCCACTCAGTCTTAAATATGGGGAAAGGGAGAGAAGGCAAGGGCAGAGAAAGAGAAAGACTGACTATAACATGCAACTACAATAGATGCCATTCACTAGGAATGACAAGTGCTGATGCTGGACACACTGGTTGCCAAGTGCTGTAGAGAATGTCACAGAGTGTTCTCTGGTTATATACATTTATTTTTAATACAGTTCAAACCAGTGAATAAAAATATTATCTCATAATTAAGCATTCACGTATTTAGGCCATTGTTAAACTGTTCCAGTCACTTCATTATGTTGTTACAATCTCTTCAATCATTTGGAATGTATTTATTAATTAATTTTGGGGTGAAATTATTTTTATGAACAATTTTAAGGAATAACAATGTTGTAATATGTGGTATATTAAGGATGCACGAAAAATATTGAATGAATATTTAAAGATGAAAAAATAGTGGCATACTGAATTAAAAAAAAAATATACATAGATACCATATAATGCAAGTATAAAAGAGCAGGTATTTATGGAGAAATATTTTATCATCATAATTAAATATCAACAGCATGATTTTAGTGATAAAATAAATGAGACGAAAGGTTAGGACAAATTGAGAAGTTTAGCATTTTGACACTCATATTTTCAACATAGCACATATCATACAACCTTATTTCCTTCTTTGGCATAATTAGGATATGGTGAGATGTCTTAGACGGTGCTGACGCCCCCTAACGATTGTCATTATTAAAAAAATAAATATTTGTCACTAAACCATTTGGACACAGCTGATTCTTCGGATTTTGATACTCAATTGTTTTTTAGTGAATTGTTCTGACATCTAGTGACATTCATTGCAACTACGTGATCTTTATTGAAATCTTGTTATTACCGCCATCTTTAGACCGAAGTTAAAATTATTATGGCAGGTTCACGAGGGAAGAGGAATGTGTGTAGGATGAATAGGCTCTTAGCCAAAATAACCCTCCTGAAAATGACTTTCTGCCGTATTAAGCGCTTAGGACCTTCAAATATCTTGTTCAAATAAGGTAAATCCGCCCAGGTGATTTTTTTAGACCCTGTTAAAATGAGCCATCAGATGAGTCAGTATAGTCCAAGAAATAGAACAAGGCTATTCTCTACCAACATGAAAATTACTAACGCATGTATCTAAAATTTCCGCTCTCTAGCTTACATCTAAAAATATTAATTTTCCGGTCAGAAAAAATTTTGAAGAAAACCATAAAGAATTAACAGAAACGGCAGCATGGACTCGGCCAAGTAATGGAGATTGATGTCCTTTTTTTCTGGTATATATTTCAATTGCATTTATTATAAAAATTAGATGTTGTGATATTTTAATTTCCTGTCAATACCAGTTTCTGTCGTGCTTCTAAGACAGAGGAGATTATTTTAGATGATTGATATAGCTGAATAATCTCTGGAGAGAATAATGACCTAATATTCGTGGTATTTGTCAGGTTGAAAAAAAACAATCTATACTATCGGGAACAGAACATGACCCTATTGCGTAATACATCATTAATAGATGATGCAATCAACATCACAAATTGTGTTCATTGAAACATTTTAACATCTATCTCTATAGCTTGTGGAACCGGAACCCTTAGCTTAAATACCATATTCATCAAGGCAGTGTCCCTATCCTCTGTAAGCTGATCTATTTTCATTTCTCCGAAATTAAGTCCCAAAATACATCCGAATTTTATCCTCTCGCCTACACATGAGCTTTCCTAAATTGTGTTTTCCAAGGATTTCCCAATACAATTTTTGAAAGCATTTATACTGTTGCCCATTCGAGCTATATATTAAAGCCGGATGTTTAACCGCATTTTAATAATAATAATAATAATAATAATAATAATAATAAGGGATTATTTTATTTTAATATATATTTCTCTTTAATATTTTATTTGTTTAAATTATCATTAATATGAATGTGGATAAAAATTCGTATTTTTATATCATAATAATTGAACATAAGTTATTGTTGTCAATATATTTTGATACTGGGAAATTCTAGAATCTATAGAGAAAACAAAAATTATGGTATTTCAAGATGTAGATCCTGTCAGAAGTAAAATTGTACTTGACGATAAAATTTTGGAGCAGGTGAATAATTTTACATATCTAGGATGCAATATCTCATATGAAGAAGAAAAGGATGTAAATGCAAAAATATCAACTTTTTAAAAGAATTGTAGGGTTAATAATGTCCATCTTCAAGCCAAGTTAGTACAAAAACATTCAAGACTAAAAATGTATAAAACATTGGCTCTTCCAACTCTTTTGTATGGTAGCGAAGTATGGACGTTGAAACAGAAGGATATACAGAGACTTAGATCTGTTGAAATGAGATACCTTCGGAGGATTGCAGGATACACACTACTAGATCACAAAAAAAAATGGAGACATCTTAGAAGAATTACACATGGAACCTTTAGAAAACAAAATTTCTGATTATAAGTCAAGATGGATGCAACATGTTCATCGAATGGAAGTTCACAGGATACCCAAACAAATGTTAAGCTATCAACCTTGCAGGAAGAAGAAGACCCATAAGTGATAAGAATGGACAACGGAGGATGCTTCATAAATAAGGAATTACATTTACATAAAATTATCAGGGTTATTTAGTCTAGGAGATTGATATGAGAAGGATATTGAAGAAGAAAAAGGTTGATTGGTGTACCACTTCTGTATGTAGTCCTTGGTTCGGTGCTGGGTTGCCACGGTTATAACCCTGATAATATTATATAAATGTAATTCCTTATTTATGAAGCATCCTTCGTTGTCCATTCTTATCACTTATGGGACCGAATATTTGTCTTAGAATACTATTTTTAATACTTCTAACATATTTTCTTCCCTTAATGTACGATATCATGTTTCGTACCTATAGAGTATCCATGCAAGATTAGCACTACATTTTAAGAATTTTAATCATTAGATTGTTAGACAAAAGCTGAGAAGACCGAGAGATGACACTGAAGAGTATTGAATATTTTTTACCTTTTCAAAAGATGACCCCGAAAGTTATGCATTCCACACCAATGTCGTGGGGACTGAATTTGGAGTTAAACGACATCGAGAGTGACACTATTCATCTTTGCTACTTTTAGATTTTTTTTACCTTCCCTCTTCCCTAGGAGTATCTTTTCCAAGTTTTAAGTCATTGTGTACCAAGTTTGGTTGAATTTATTCCATGGATTTCAGAATTATGTTGGGAAATACATACATTTATATATACAGAGTTCTTAATTTATAACCTAACGAGCACACGGCGTTTCGCCTCTCCCGAACTCTTGCTAGATTCCCTCACTACCGGCTGTCTTTGAGCAAACGTATCTGCTAGCAGCGGCACTCGGCAGTACTGTATCGTCCAGTAATATGAACAGGCCATTGAATCTAGAGCAATGCATTTTTGTGTGTAAAAGTTATTTTCATTGTGAATCGCTATGCCGTGTTCGCACAGAGTATATTCAAAATTCCCTGGTGAAGTGCCTCCTTCCATATTTACAATTCACGAGATTGTGAAGAAATTCGAAACCACTGGTTCTGTGCTAAACAAAAATAAAGTGTAAACGTACAGTTTTAACAGAGGAAAAGTTAGACTAAATAGGCGCAAGATTTGATCGTAAATCAACAAAATCCATACCAAAATTAGGACAACAGGTTGAAATTTCAGTCTTCTGCAAAAGGGGCAACTAAATTATTAAAACTAAAACCTTATAAAACTAAACAAAAACCTAAAAACTAAAAAAACTAAAACCTCAACAGTATTCTGCTACTGCTCATACAGCAGAGGAATCCATGAATAAAATTAGGGAAGTGTTTCAAGATAGAGTGATTAGTGCTGGTGTATGGCCCTTTCGCTCCTCTGATCTAACAGTGTGTGATTTTTACCTGTGGGATAACTTGAAAGACACAGTTTACGAGACAAATCCTCATACATTGGAAGAACTAAAAAATAATATATATATATATATATATATATATATATATATAATAGAAATGAAATCGGATACATTACAGTGGCCCAACTTAATCAAGTGAATCAGAATGTGTTTTCTCGATATAATGCCTGTTTAGTCAAGGGTGGACGACATTTCCAGCATCTTCTATAAGGTAAGATTTGTATACATGCTTTACGTGAGGAGCAAAGCCGGCTGTTGCCGTACACCCGTTAGGTTATAAATGAAGAACCCGGTAAATTATTACACTGGACAACATTGAAATTTGCACCTGACAAAAATTATATGTTTCTAAAGTATTTTTATGCCCTGATTTCTAAACTGAAATCCCTCTTTCGTTATCACCTACGGTTTTGAAGTAATCGCCGACTTATGATTATACTAGCGGCCCGACCGAGCGCAAAGTAGCGGGCTATTGTATACATAATCTATTGAACCCTTGTTCATGAAGAAGGACAACACATTATTACTTTATTACTGGGAAAGAAACAAATCCAGCCTATTGGGTGGGCTGTTTCAATTTATGAGCCTATAAATGGCATGACCGATTGCATGGTGTAGCAGATTATATGTTTACACAATTTATTATATTACGGTCTCTTAACCTCCCCACTTGTATTGTTGAAGCAGAGTGCAAAAGCAGTAATTTAAAAATATATTTCATCTCAATTTAACAAACTTCAGTCGGAACTATTAGGCTCTCTGTTACGGAACTGGTATTTGTTTAAATAACAACTTTTAGGAAACGTAAACACTCTTTGAATGAACTTGTCTATTGTAATGATGTTGATGGACTAATGGAACAATTGAGCGATAAAATTTGCAATCCACAAGAATGGCGCCTTTTCATAGATTCTTTTAAGTTAAGTTTAAAGGCCATATTGTTTCATAATTGTAATGTTTACCATTCTGTGCCTATACCTATTGCTCATACTATTCGTATGAAAGTAACGTACGAAATATGAATTTGCTTTTAAAAACTGTTAACTACACAAAATATGAATGGAAAATATGTGGAGATCTTAAAGTCAAACGGATACGCCAAATTTTGTTGTTTTTTATGCGAGTGTGACAATCGAGCTAAACAAAAACATCATGGAGTAAAGAGTGGCCTCTAAGGGATGCTTTGCTAGCAGGGGACAAGAGTATTAAACACTAACCATTAGTTAAGAAATAAAACATATTGCTGCCACCCATTCACATTAATGAAACATTTTGTGAAGGCTAAACAAAAATGGTAAACATTATCTGTATTTCAAAGAAAAAATTCCTATAATTAGTGAAGGTAAATTGAAGAAAGGTATTTTTATTGACCCACAAATTCGTCAAGTGATGCAAGACAAGAAGTTTGATGACGTGCTAGAGGACAGTAAGAAAAAGCACAATGGGTGGGATTCAAGACAGTGTGTGCTAATTTTCTGGGAATATAAGGACCGATAACTACCAAGAAATTATTGAGAACATCCTATAGACATATCAAAATTTGGAGTGCAATATGTCACTGTATATACATTTCCTACCCACCTGGATTTCTTTCCTCCTAACCTGGGGGCCGTCACGATGAACATGGAGAACGTTTTCATCAAGACATATCTGTCATGGAAAGAAGATACAGAGAACAATGGTCACCCAGAATGTCAGATGACTATTGTTGGCAGCTAATTAGGGATGTTCCTGATATTGCTGATATTGTCCACAAGCAAAGTGTTCCAGAAAATCTTTTTAGAATGTGAGTAAAATCAAACTTTTTTTCGATATCTCTATACTATTTTGCATGATACATCTGAAAATTTGTGACTAAGTCTTCCTGAAAGTTATTTAATCTATACAATTATTTCTTAATAATCTTTGCATTTACAAAAAATAACGTAAGGAATTACCAGAATACTGAAGTTAGATATGTTCGGTCATTTTCTTTTTGGATTTGTATGGACATTTTTATTCACGTTACCTGCTAAATAGTACGTGATAGAAAATTTTGGATTGCAGATTTGAATTGAATATATATATATATATATATATATATATATAAACACCTATTTTCATTCAAGTGCAAAAAAAAAGTTTAAAATTTGTTTGTCCTGTGTTGTTATTATTATTATTATTATTATTATTATTATTATTATTATTATTATTATTATTATTATTATAGTCCAGCGCTGTGATCTCGAGGAAGCGTGCTGCCTTGTCACGCAGCGGACGCGGGTTCGATTCCCGGTCGGGACAGGCTCCTGGGTGAGGTTTTTTTTTTTCTCACCTGTAAGACAAATGTCAGGAAGCTTAGGGCCCAACGGTCCCTGAAAATCATCCTACCATCAACATCATCCTTCACCAGTGTGGAAAGCAACGGGAAGCTATCACACCTATAATTCCCTAGTAAAGCTGCAAAGCATATCATGAAAATGCTATGACTGCAGTGAAAGACCTGCCCTCGGACAGAATTACTATGGAATTATTATTATTATTAACTAACTCACTGCACTATCGAACTCTTGATTTCATGGCCGCGTAGACATAAGATGTCCATACATCTCTATCTTGAGCTATAATGTTTTCAATCATCCTTTGAATAATTTACTTCCCTCAAAATCAAGGTTAATGTTATTTTTTTCAGCTCATTCTTGGCCTACCTACTGGGCGATTTCCCTCTTGTTTTCCTACGAGTTTTCATGATCCTCTTTAATTTCCTATTCGTGCCATATATCCTACCCATCACAGACTAACTGTACATTTTACACCTGGTTCCCTATAAAAATCGTGTAGCTCACTGTTATTTAGTCTTCTCCATTCACCTGTTTGTTCGAATCTTTTTGGTCTAAAAAATTTCCTAGTAAATTTATTCTCAAATACTCGTAATCTTGTCATCTCTCTTAAAGTGATAGTCCATGTTCATTACTATTATTATTATTTTATTTATTTATATACAGAATTTTAATGTTTACACATCTTTCTGTGCCTAATGTTTTATTTTTCTTTTCCACTCGTCTCTCTCCATCCAAATCCATGTCCTCCAGTCCTCTTGCTCTCATTCCAGTTCTTATTTCCTGCATCCACGAGTTTCGAGGTCTTCCTCTCCTCCTTCTTCCAGGTGGACACTATTCCAATGTTTTCCTGGGTCATTTTTCTTCTTGCATTCGTCGTACGTGCCCATACCAATTTAATTGCTTATACCTTATATAATCTACTATTGAATAATCAATATTCATTTTTTCTCTTATGACAGTATTTCTTATTTTGTCTAATTTGGAACATCTTGCTGCTCTCCTCAAGAAATCCATTTCCATCGACATAAGTTTTTGTTCTAAGTTTTTGTTGAATTTCCAAACTTCAGCTCCATATGTGACAGTACTTCTCACTATTGAATTATATATTTGTAACTTATTTTTCCTGGTTATATATCTGTTCCGTAAGACTCCATTCATCATTCTCTTATTGTTCTACCTTCATTTATTCTGTTCTTAATCACTTTCTTGTAATATCACTTTCTTGTTTATCCTCTTATCTAATTTTACTCCCAGATACTCAAATTCTTCACATCCTCTAATATACCCCTTTTCATCTTCTAATATCAAATCTCCGGTTTCGGCTCCACATCCCATATAAAATGTTTTTTTCTAAATTTATTTTCAAACCCCAGTTATCGTATTCGTCCAATAATTTTCTAACCATACACTCCACGTCTTCATATTCTTGAGCAATTATTATCTGGTCATCTGCAAATAACAGTGTATATATTGTATCTGTTGATCCATCTCCAATTGGTACTCCCATTCCTGAACATTTTTTGCTCTTGTTTGACAGTGCTTTATGTATAAGTATCTTAAATAATGTTAGTGATATGCTATAACCTTGACGAAGGCCTTTTGTTACTTTAATTTCTTCTGATATATATATTCCAATTTTAATTTTAGATACTGCATTTTTATACATTTTTTTTATTGCATTAATAATTGTATCGTTTATGGCCGCATCTTCTAATGCTTTCCACAACTTTTGTAAAGGTACAGTGACATATGCCTTTTCTAAATCCACAAATGTGAAATGAACTTGTTGGTTGTTATTATTCGTCATCATCATCATCTGCCTTTCAAGTATTAGGCCCAGTGGCCCGTTACGGTCTCCCGCCATCTCCGAAAAGGTCGACCCACACATCTTCTGCCTCGAGGAATGTAGTGAAGAATTTGTTTTGGTATTCTGTGACGATCCATGCGCTGAATATGGGCTAGCCAATTGTTTCTATATTCTTGGAGGTATTCTGATATAGGTACGATGTTTAACTCTCTGGCTATTGTTGAATTTCTTTGGTGGTCTAGAAGGCTATAACCTGCAGTTTCGTCGCAGAAATTTCATCTCCGTGGCTGTAATATGACGGTCATCCTGATTTCTGATGGTCCAAGCTTCTTCACTGCCATAACATATTATGGGTCTCTAGCGAGAACTTTATAGATTTTCATTCTTGTGTGTCTCTGCACTTTTGATGGTTTAAAAACTTGGTTGATAATTCTTTATTATAGTTTTGTATTTTAAAGGATATATCACATTCCTCATTATAAGTTAGATTATATCCTAAGTATTTAAATGAATTTACTTGCTCTAATATTGAATTCTGAATACAAATTTTACTTCTTACTGGGAATTTTCCTTGAAAGGCCATAACTTTAGATTTTGTTGTTGATATTTCTATGTTAAATCGTTGGGCTATTATATTAAGATGATGAGTGGAATATTGTAATTCATCTTCATTATTGCCGAAATTCGTCTTTTCAATCAATTATTTTACCACAAATATGTTATCAATTGTAGATCTCTCAGACCTAAAAGCCTGCTTGTACTTCATTCTCCTTATGTTTATAATTTTTCCAAATAGTATTTGATTATTTTTCCATAAATACGGCTAAAAACATTCATTACGGTGATTCCTCTATAATTATTGCACTCATCCTTTCTTCCTTTCTTATGAATTACTGATATCAACCCAATTTTTCATTTTACTGGTACTTCTTCTCCGTTTAGGCATCTCTCAAAAAGGCTCCTTAACAATTCAAATAATTTCCTTGTACCATATTTAATTAATTCTGGCTGTACTCCTTCTTCACCACAAGCCGTTCCATTTTTTAAACTTCCAATTGCTATCTCTACTGTCTCAATATCTAAATGTATACTCGTTCTGTTTTGATCATCAGTTTCCTCTGCAATTCCACTTAAAAATTCCAAACGATCTTCAGTCAATAGCTTGCTAAAATATAATTTCCATTCATTTAAAGAAATTCCCTGAATATTGATTTTATTGTGTCCTGGCTTTCTTAAATGTTTCAAAGTTCTCCATGCCTCTGAACACCTTTTTCCTCCAATATAAGTCTGAATTCTTTGACAGGTTCTTTCCCAATATTTATTCTTTTCTTCTGTCACCTTCTTTCTTACCTTTGCTTGTGCTTTTCTATACTCATTTTTTTTACTTAACCATTTAAGATATTTACTTTTTTATCATCTATATCATTCTTAATCTCCTTGTTCCAAAAATAAGTTTTCTTATTCTCCATTTCCTTTTCTCCCAAAGTCTCCCTAGCAGCCATATGTATATTTTCGACAATATACTGATATTGTTTTTCAGGAGAATCAAATGTATTTTCAATTAACTTTTCGTCCAGCCTCTTGCGGTAAAGGCATAAAATACTATCGTCCTCTAACAACTGAGTATTATATAGAGGCGTGTGCGTAATTTCTGATGTCTCCATTTGTCTTTCTTATCCTCACTCTTATTAAAACATGGAAAAAATATTTTTGCATTTGCCAAGTAATGATCACTGCCACAGGTTGGGCCTCTATACACTCTAACATGTTGTATTTTCAAATCTGAATGTTGTCCAACAATCTATTATTGATCTCTGCTGTATAAGTATCTTGATATCTTGTGTATTTATGAATGTCTTTGTGTTGATAAAATCCGTTTTTAATTTTTAAGGAGTACTGCTCACATATTTCTATAAGTATTTCGCCGTTATCATTAATGTTCTCCTCTCCAAAAGGACCGACCACTTCACTTCCAATCTTGGTGCCAGTTCTACAATTAAAATCTCCCATTATAATAATTTCTCTCGAGTTCCCAATTTCGCTTATTACGTTATTCAAGTTTCCATAGAACTCATCTTCCTTCGTAGGCGATTCATCTTGGCTTATGCCATACACTCCTAGAATTGTAACTTTTTTCCAAAAATATTTATATTCATTTTAATCATATTTTCATTTATATTATTACTAATATTATTATTATTATTATTGCATTATTTTAATGTTCAAATATTTCAATATCAATATCGCAAATGTTGCCCTAAATATTGTAAATTTATACTGAAACATGCATGCCAACAATTATGTCTAATTCTATTTTATTTGGATTATATAACCTCCATTTCATGTTAGCATCAATGACACTAATTCTAACTTATAAACTGTAATATTGCTATTGGTATTCAATCAATAACCCTGCCAATTCATTTTTATAGGGGTCAGTTTTCCCGTATTACACATAGCCTAATTGTATAATTCATCATCTCATCATCGTCATCAACATCACGGATTAGATCTTTGCCTGTTCCGATCTCACATCTGTTCAGCCCAGCGCTTTCTTGGTCTTCCTATCGATCTTCGTCCTCCAGGATTATACATCACCACCGTCTATGGTATCCTATCCACTGTAATATTTTGCAGATGTTATGATTAAAATATATGACGAGTTCTGATCTTATCATCTTTGATAATTAATTAATCTGTTTTTATGACTTATGGTTAGGGACAGAGGGAATCTCGTTAATCCATTCATGTAACGTATTAATGATAAATGATGTAGAATCGGCCTGTGTTGTTTACACTTTAGGAAATTACTATAGACTCTCGTGCATACGTGATTTATTTACTAATTTATATACTTTGTAGTGAATATAAAGTGAAAGGTGTTGTGAAATAAAATACATGAAAATTGTTAATCTCCATAGTTGAAAATTGCACGCAATCAATGAATTTGATGTGAAGTCTTGAATATAATTACGTAGACATGGATTTGCACTCAGGACGTAGCTAGTTAGCACATAGCGAGATGCTGTAGTTGCATCAACTTGCAAGGTCGGAGAAATGTTGGCACATGTGTGAGATTCCTATTCCAAGCGAACGCCTCAGCTATCGCGTCTAATTTCAATGTACAGTAGCTATGAGAAATATGCCGTAATGAACTGCATTTACAGCCAGTAAGTGGTTATTCAAATAAAATACCGTATATTACAGTTCTAATAACCGTTTATGATTTATTCATATTTTTTTTATCCCAGAAGGCCTAGCGCCATATAAATTTGTTACATAGTGTCCCCTTTCTATCCAGTTATTTGAGATATACTCTTTTAAACACTGAAACATAAATAATAATCCATTGTAATGCTTTAGTAACTGTTTTGGCAGTGGTGTTTCAACATTTTTCACTCCCTGTCTCTCCTATCCCTATCCATTACAACTATTTCCGCGGCTCTCTTATGGCATATCTGGTAAATCTGACAATGTGTTGGAATTTCGAACAACCGCAAGTATGTATAATTACCTAACCTAGGTGATTAAAGCTTAAACTTTTTTTAGGGGAGAGAAGTTGCAAAGGCTTTTAAAATGCAACTCTTTAAGTATTTTTAATGCAAATTGACAGTCTTTAAGAAAGTACAGTATACTAGCATACAAGATAATAGTATTTTAGGACTCCATTCTGAAAAGCAGTACGTTATACTGAACTGCAACCCTAAAAAAAAAGTCAAACATAGTCTATTAATACCGTAATCCTACCTATCATTCACCTCAGACACAATATCAGTGAGAAATCTAGTATAGTTACGAAAAGACCCCGCTGGGCCCAAAGAGGCTGTCTTTCAAAGTGCCTCAGGGTATCACTGAGTAACGTTATTCAATTTTGTAAACAATAAATAATAGTTTTAAAAAACTAAAACAACACGCTTTATTAGAAAAACCAACTAAAATACGATAAATCATTTTAATTTCCAACACGCTTGGGATAAAATTAAAGTGGTCAACAAAAAATCATCTCCAACACATATAGAATAAAACTAGAGTTATCAACAAAAAGAAAATAATTTTACCATCAAAAGCATGGGGTGCTCTATATTAATTAATATATTTGATAATAAACAGTAAAAGTAAAGTCTCTAAGAAGAAAATGTAAAAATCATAAAAAGTGCCCCACGCTTTTGATGGTAAAATTATTTTCTTTTTGTTGATAACTCTAGTTTTATTCTATATGTGTTGGAGATGATTTTTTTGTTGAGCACTTTAATTTTATCCCAAGCGTGTTGGAAATTAAAATTATTTTTCATTTTTTAGTTTGGTTTTCTAATAAAGCGTGTTGTTTTAGTTTTTTAAAACTATTATTTATTTTTTATGTTTTAGTTTTAATATTTTACAGAATAAGATAAAAATGTAAATATCTTTAAATTCGATACTATTGTAGTATGAGCTAAAAGTAATACTCTTCTAAAAAAAACATCCGAGCCGGATTTGAACCAGCGACCTACGGATTACTGAAATTATATACCACTACAGTTCACTGCTCTACCAACTGAGCTCTTACAACGATTGACTAAAAAGTCGACAAGTCCGCAAACCTATTATACAAGTTTTCAATTTTTTGATTTTCTGATGATTCTGGCCAGGATTTTAGAAACAAAATATGAAATTATTGTATTGACACGGGTCCTTTACAAGTATAAAAAGTTTCAAGTCGATCCAATGTTTCTAAGTGGGTGAAAATCGTGTTCAAAGATTTCGTTACATAGATACAAAGACACTTTTTTTTATTTTCTGGCGATTCTGGCCAGGATTTTAGAAACAAATATGAAAATATTACATTGTCACGGGTTCTTTACAAGTATACAAAGTTTCAAGTCGAACAATGTTTCTAAGTGGGTGAAAATCGTGTTCAAATATTCCGTTACATAGAAACAAAGACACTTTTTTTTTATTTTCGGATGGGATTCTGGTCAGGATTTTAAAAAATAAATATGATATTATTGTATTGTCACGGGTCCTTTATAAGTATACAAAGTTTCAAGTCGATCCAATGATTTTAAGTGGGTGAAAATCGCGTTGAAAGATTCCGTTACGTAGATAGATAGATACAGGTCAAGTTAATATAAAGCGTGTAAAAAAACTAACAGATATTCTCAACTAACTTTCTTTCTTTCTTTTACTTTTGTAACCTCTTCTTTTACGTGTCCCGCACCTCTCGAGAAACACCATCTGTCAGGGGAGGTTTTTAAACTCATACATACTGACTACACAAGGACATTGAAGACCTCCTAGGATTAGTGTCGTGACAACAAAATTAATCATGATTTGAGGGCAAGGGGCGATGAATCATGTTTGAGTCTATTTCACCCAAAAGCCAGTCCTACATTCTCGCGGTGATGCCTGTTTTTTTATTAACGAGGATATGGCGATCGAGTATTGACGGGTTTTACACATGAGGAAACACTTGTGTATAACCACACATCATTTGAGTGGAGTGCCAGGTACTCTGGCCATAAGGTGGCAGCTAGCCAGAGTACTCAGATGCGATGGGCTAATCACCCTACACCTTGAATTAAGTTGATTAAATGGACGACGTTATGCACCAACCGGTTAAACGTCATTAAAAAGTATTTTCATGCTATCTGTTGCACTGGTAAATGAAGTAGGCTTAAGTGTACACGCAATTTTACAGCTAAATCTTTAAATTGAAGATGTAATTCTTTTCCCATGTTGTGGTGACATTTTGAAGCAGCTAACTCTCTTCATGCCTGATGTTGTAGTAACATTTTGAAGGATTGGTGTCCCAAAAAGGATTACTGGTTCAGGTTGGGTTTAATTTTTGGTAGAGCTGGATTCTATTCTTAGGGTCGGAAGTTGGTACACTGGATAGGAAAACACTTCACAATCATAAAAAAAATGTTTCTTGTAGAAATAATTTCACATTTATTCATTTTGTAAAGTTCCCAGCAGATTAAGTAAATGTAGGTGGTATTTTTCTTCACCGTCAATTAAAATTAAATTATTTTAATTTCTTGTATCAATTACTCTTGTATTGAATATTACATTTTATCTTGAGAACTCTTCTTGCTTCTATCTTTGTGGAAAGTTATATGCAGAATGACTAGTGTAATTCTTCTATAATTTTAAAGAACATTATTACATCACATGATGTTAAATTTAAATTATATTGGTTAATGGTCCATTAAATATATAAGGTTTAAATTTGATTTGTTAAATCAAAAAGTTAATTGTTTTAACATCCAATCAGAATTTAGTATACTTTTATTTAAAAATATTAAGTTAAGCAGGTGTTCTTATTACAGTTATAACAGAAAGCTTTATAATTCTGGCAACAATGACTTTAAACAATTTTAAAAGCATTATTTAGAAAGACTGTTATGTAATACAATTTCTTTAATTGTTAATGAGACATTTTTATTCAACAATGAACAACAATGAATTATTTAGATGTTTTTCTTTATTTAAGTTATATTTAAATATTAAATGAATAGTTGAATGCAGGCTTTCACGGCCGGTAATCATAATGTTGAGTGATTCCGGGTTATGTGGCCGTGGTCCATAACCCGGAATCACTCAACATTAATAAATGAATTTTAAAGTATAAAATTATTAACTTTAACTTCCATATTTATTATGATATTAAAATCCTGCTTTAAAATATAGCGTATTATTAGAGAAAAATGTAAACGCCTTCAGTCCTATTAGAGATTCTAAGTTTAGCAACAAACTCTTATGAAACCTGTTATTCATAAATGCTAATCTAAATTTTGCATCATGCAGCAAATCGCCAAATGTTTGCGCTCTTAGATTTTTATGCATAACTGTCAAACAAAGAAAATAACTTGCAATATCCAGTATTGTTAGTTTGGCGCTACAATAAATAGTGAAGATTGACTTGAACTTTTAACGCATTTTTCTCGAAACTTAAAATAATGACGTATAGCCGGTTGATGCATAACCCCATTCAAATAACACTGGTCAACAGTGATTTTGTTACATAAAAGATTTTGGGTGATTCTTATGTATTTTCATCTGCTGATTCCAAAAATGAAGTCTGAAATTTTCCATCACCCACCATTTTTTGTAATTTTGAAAATAATTATTTTCCTATTTATTAGCATTTTTGGTATATAATATGATGATTAGAATGATTATTTTACATTTATATTTAATTTCATTGTGCCAACAATGGACTTATAATGTTTTGCGATTGTTGCCTTGAATTCATAACTTACAACAATGACATTCTCCTACAAAACTGTGATTGTATGTTTTAAGTTCGCAGTTGAATAGAAGCTTTCTTAAAAGAAAGAAGCTAATACTGTAGTCAAGTGAATTGTGATAGAAGTGTATTGTAAAGACTAAGTAGTGTATTGTATTGTAGTGTATTGTAAAGAGAAGAGTAAAATTGTATTTGTATAAGAAAGAAATTTTGAGGAATTGGCTGAATTCAAATACCTAGGAACAATAATCACAAATAGGAATGAGATGCGCAAAGAAATTAAACATAGGCTCAATTCTGGAAATGCATGCTATTATGCATTGCAGAGACTTTTGATGTCCCAACTCCTTTCAAAAAACGTTAAGCTGAAAATATATAAAACTATTGTTCTACCAGTTATAGTATTATATGGGTGCGAAACATGGACTCTTACTTTAAGGGAGGAAAGGAGATTACGAGTATTTGAGAATAAAGTTCTTAGGAAAATTTTTGGACCAAAGAGAGATGAACAGACAGGTGAATGGAGAAGACTACATAACAATGAACTACATGGTCTTTATAGGAAGCCAGATATAATAAGAACAGTTAAGTCCCGTAGACTGCGATGGGCAGGACATGTTGCGCGTATGGGGAATGAAAGACGTGCATGGAAAACTTCTTGTAGGAAAGCCAGAAGGAAAACGCCCAGTTGGTAGACCAAGAATGAGGTGGGAGAACAACATTAAGTATGATTTGAGGGAAGTAGATTATACAGGGAATGATTGGAAAGCATTAGCTCAGGATAGGGATGTATGGAGAGCTTATGTCCGTGCGGCCATGAACCTACGGGTTCGATAGTGCCAGTGAGTAAGTAAGTAAGAAATATGTCTCGAAAGTGTTTTAACGATAGAAACAACTTCTGTTTCGTGTGTGGTGAGCTCACTTTCAAAGTGCAGAAGCGAAAGTTTACTCCTCTAATAAGAAGAGCTTTTCACTGTTATTTTAACAACAAAATAGACCAGAACAAGATATGGGCCCCGGAAATCTGTTGTACCAAATGTGTAACACTATTAACTGGCTGGTTGAAAGGATCCCGTCATATGCCTTTCGCAGTCCCAATGATATGGCGCGAACCTAAGGATCATTTGACAGACTGCTACTTCTGCTTGACAAATATATCTGGAATAACTTCCAAGTCAAGACACACCGTTAAATATCCAATGTTAGATTCAGCAATTCGACCGGTACTTCATGGGCCAGGTTTACCCATACCAATTCCACCAGATCACATAACAATGATTGAATAACTTTCTGATGTTCAGGATTTACAGAATGATTCAGATTTTGCGGAAGATGATGCTATAAATGAAACTCACTTTCTAACACAGGAGTATTTAAATGATTTGGTTCGGGATCTTGGTTTAAGTAAAAGCAAGGCAGAATTGCTTACTTCAAGATTGAAAGGATGGAAGCTACTGCAGGATGACACCAAAGTAACTTTTTTCTGCAATCGCCAAAAGGAATGTGAGGATTTCTTTTCTAAAGAGAGGGACCTAGTTTTCTGCAATGATGTTGAGAATTTGTTCCGGTCACTGGGTGTTGAGTATAAATCTGAGGATTGGCGTTTATTCATAGACTCCTTGAAAACAAGTTTGAAAGGAGTGTTACTACATAATGGAAACATATATTCATCCATTCCTTTAGCCCATGCAGTTGGTATGAAGGAAAATTACGAGAATATGAAGCTCTTACTATCCGCTATAAAGTATGACAATTTTTCTTGGCAGATATGTGGGGATTTGAATGTTATAGCCATCTTACTTGGGTTACAGCTTGGCTACACTAAATTTTGCTGCTTCTTGTGCAAGTGGAATAGCAGAGATAGAAGTAATCATTATATTAAGAAGAACTGGCCAAAGAGAGAGTCACTTAATCCAGGACAAGAAAATGTTCTTCACCAACCACTTGTACGTTCTGAAAAATTCTTATTGCCTCCACTACATATTAAACTAGGCTTGATTAAAAATTTTGTGAAAGCATTGGATCGTGATGGCAGTGCATTTCTCTTCCTCAAAAATAAATTTCCAAGGATCAGTGAAGCTAAATTGAAAGAAGGGAAATTTGTTGGCTCTCAAATAAAGGAACTGATGAAAGATACGCAGTTTCAGAACAAGTTAAATATGCAAGAAGCAGCTGCATGGCAATCTTTCAAAAATGTTGTCTCAAATTTTCTGGGGAACTTCAGGTCTGATAACTACAGAGAACTTGTCAATGAGATGATTGAGAACTACAAGATAATGGGATGTAAATGTCTTTCTGCACTCCCATCTTGATTTCTTCCCTGAAAATCTAGGGGCTGTGAGCGACGAACACGGGGAGCGCTTCCACCAGGACATCGCGGAAATGGAAAGGCGCTATCAGGGTAAATGGTGTCCAAATATGTTAGCAGACTACTGCTGGACACTGAAGAGGGATATTCCTAAAGCAAAGTACAGCCGAAAATCCGATTCACATACATTTTGGGTGAGCAAATATAATTTCAGCTAAGATATAATAAATTATAATGTATAGACACGAAAAATGTTTTTCTTGTGATAACTCGAAAACCCTGGGTGATGGAAAAGTTCTGTAAAAAGATTTGAAATCAGCACAAAAAAGTAAGTTAGAAACACACTTTTTTTCCCTTGTAACATAGAAAAGTTCAAATTTTGTTGGCCAGTGTAATCTGACGTAAAGAGTCAGCCGGACTTCTAACTTAAAGACAACTTTTGCTGTGATAAAGATTACGATGAGCTGAAGAGGATACAAAAATCTTGGAATGAAGTGAAAGCTGTTACCTCCGGTGGAGAGCCTTTAATGCTCCTATACCAGGCATGGGGAACTGGGGCTCCGGGAGCTCATAACAAATCCTCTCCGCCAATACCCATTCCACTCATTTGTACTTGCACTGCAGACGCAGGTATACAGTGATTGTCAATACGCAGTGAGAGTCAGTGGCGTACAATTCAGCGTGAGCATGGCAAATTCTAAACACCGATACCATTTTAATACTGACTGGGAAAATTATTATTTTTGTATTCAGAATGGCACGGAAGTTGTTTGTGGGACGGAAGGCTTGGAACTATACAGGTTGTTGTCAATAGACTCGTATCCCAACATGAGAGATTTTGCAGGCCACATTCTCGCAATGTTTGGTTCGACTTATACATGCGAACAATTATTTTTGAAGTTGAACCATACCAAATCTAAAATACGCTCCAGAATAAACGATGACACCCTAGTCTCAGTATTACGCATCTCTAAGAGTACTATCCAGCCTGACATAGACAAATTAGTGTCAAGAAAAAGGCATCAGCGGTCGTCTACGCGCTCTTCAAACGTAACACGTAATGTACGTAAGAATGGAAGGGATTAGTACAGCTCGAGTCCAAGCTGTGTGTTTTTTCGGGGAGAAGTGTGAGGAGTGGGAGGAGGTACACTTCTATGCTTCTCATAGTACTAACAGCTGAGACAGCAAATTCCTTTCAGACACACGGAGCTGGGTCCCGAGCTGTATATATGTTTCAGGTTATAAGGGTGTACCGCCACTGATACTGTATGGTATGCGAGACGATAACAACATCAGTTACGAGTTCAATGAAGGGTGGAATGAGGAAGGATGTTATACTACCCCTCATTCGGCAGTTCCCCATGCCTGTCCTATACGATCACAGTGACGTTGATTTGAGGGAGGTATATTATGCAGGGAATGTTTAGAAAACGACTATAAACATGAACCATGAAGCGGTCATGAACCTACGGGTTAGAATAGTGTCAGTGAGTTAATTTGTTGGATGGTTTATAAAATATTAATATTTCATTAAATCATGATAAGCATAAGAATTTTCATTCTGCCGTCTCCTGTGTTTGGCGCCAGTCTTCTTCACCTCTTTTGGTTCGGCTTCTCTCAATCGTTTAGCCTATGATTACCTATTAATTTATTTATTTATTTATTTATTCTTTTTCTTTACTTTCATAATTCTTAAATCATAAATTATCCCAGTATGGGTCGACCAATCTCCCTTCTACCTTTAGATTTCTTTTACATTTTATCATCAATGCCAAGGCCAGGAATATAATTTGGAAGAGGGCGGTGGGTCAATCTTAACTTAGGATGTGACACGCCGTATTAAAAAAGAAGCAATATTTGGCCCTATTGTAGAGAAATATGGAATTTTAAATAAATACTGATTTTACAGAAGTTATTAAAGAGATATATAAACACATTTTTTTCCCCTCTAACGTCGAACTCTTAGAAGACGATTAATTTGTCGTGATTTAGGCCTACATCCAATTAAAATTTGGAAATATTAAAAAAATAATAGCGAATGGCTTCAGCCGGTGAACCAATTTCCATCCCTGATCATCCCTGATCATTGCATTTTCTCTTCCTTTTATCACCTAGTCCATCCCTTAGTGCATAACATGAATTTTATATCTCTAATGTATAGGATTCGTACTTTAATAATTTTTGCAGGATAGTGCGTTCTGTCGTACTTACAGCAATGGCGACCATGATTGAAAGTTCAACTTCCTAAATTTCGGGGTTGCCTACCTATAAATAACCAAATAACTATAATGTAATATTACAGTTTATCTACCAGTGCGGGAAGTAAAACCACTGTATTTTATGTATACACGTACAATGTATAGGCTATACAAAAATATATCCAAAATATAGTGTTAATATACATTATACGAAACAAATCATTGCATTTTAAATGAACTGAACTTTATTTGATAGATAGATAGATCATCGGTTGATTAATGTCTTTGACATCGTCCGATTCCTAATAGCTAATTTTGTCTGTCCATCCAATCTCCTGGTTGTAGATGTTTCTCCTTCATATATAACCATATTCCCTGACTCCAGGAGGTTTTAGGTCTTCCTCTGCTTTGTCTTCCCTCAGGTTTCCATTCCAAAACAGATTTTGGTAGTCGATCCTCTTCCATTCGCTGGACATGTCCGTAGCATCTTAATTGCTGAGTTTTAATATAATCTAAAATAGTGTCTTCAATCTTCATTTTCTCCCTTATAACTGAGTTTCTAATTTTTTCTCTTCTTGAAATTCTTGCGGCCCTTTGTATAAAATCCATTTCCGTTGCCAAAAGTTACTTATTTGTTTTTGTTGTTAATGGCCAAAGTTATGCTCCATAAGTAATGATGCTTTTAACAATTGTATGATATATATTCATTTTATTTTTATTACTTATATTTTTATCCCACAATATTCCATTGAGGCAAGCAATTGCAAATTTTCCTTATTATTTCTATTTCTTATTTCCTCTTCATAACTCCCATTTTTATTTATTTTAATTCCTAAATATGTGATCTCACTCCAACATTTTATTGTTTCTCCAGTCTCCAAAATTAAATTTTGTTCTGGTTCACCAATTGATAAATATTTGTTTTTTTCATGTTTAAATTTAAACCCCATTTTTCATATTCTTCTATTACTTTTCTAGTCATATATTCTAAATCTTCATAATCTTGTGCAATTAACAATTGATCATCTGCAAAATGTAAGTTGTATAAAGTTTTGTTGTTTGAAATACGAATTCCCATGCTTGAATATTTTCTCCTCCAATTCTTTAATATTTCATGTACATATATTTTAAACAGAGTCGGTGATAGACAACAACCTTGACGAAGACCTTTATTTATCGTAAAACCATGTGACAATTTACTGCCAATTTTAATTTTAGACATGCAATTGTCATAATAAATTTTGTATAGCTTTAAATATTATAGTTTTAATTCTCATACGTCTTAAAGCAATCCATATTTCTCTATAGGGACATTGTCGTTTGCTTTTTCTAGATCTACAAATAGTAGGTGCAAAGGTTGTCCATATTGCAAAGTTTTCTTGTTTCTCTCACTTACCTTGAGTACTGTCACCAAAATAAATTGTCGGTTGTGGAAAAAAACGCGCCCTGCTTCTAAAATCCTGACTGTTCTTCTAATTCCATCTCACTATATTTTTTTTTTTTCAAATAATGTTTAGTATATATTAGGTCCATAGAGTCTACTCATAGTACTTGTCACACACAACCGTTTAAACCTCTATAATTTTCACATTGGTCGTTTTTTTTTTTTTTTTTTTCGCTTTTTTTTATGGAGTGTCCGAAATGTATCCCTAGTTTCCATTCTTCAGGAACTTTTTCACATTTTTCACCACTTATAAATTTTGTAAATAATTTTCTCGGTCGTTCAAATAAATGGTCAGATCCATGTTTTAATAGTTCTGCGGGAATTCCTCCTGGACCACTATATCTTTTATTTTTTAATGATTGAACATTCATTTTAATATCCTCTATGTCCAATTGTATATGTTCATCTTCATTTATTTCTGGATTATTTTGAACGTTATCTAAATTAAATACCCTGTTTTCTGATAGTAACGTTTTAAATAATTTTTCCCATTCAGTCATAGGTATTGTTTGTACATTTGTTTGTCCACTTCTTTTATTTCTCAATTTTTTTTTTAAATTCTCCAAGATTCAGAACTTCGTTTTCCTCCAATACATGTTTGAATTTTTAAACAATTTTGTTCCCAGCTCTGATTTTTGGCTTCCGTAATTTTTTTTCTAACTCTTGCTTGAGCTTCTTTATATTGTATTTTGTCTTTCAGATCTTTGGTATTCAACCACATTAAATATTTTTCTTTTTGTTTGCTATTTCTTTTGCTAAGTCCTCATTCCAAAAATATTTGAATTTATTTATTTCTCTATTTGCTTCTCCTAAAGCTTCTTTTGCCGCCTGATGAATACTTTTCACTATATAGTTGTATTCTTCCTGAGCATTGTCAAACGTAGAGATTAGTAACTGATCATCTAACCTTTTCTTATATAGATATGATGTGCTCTCATTCTCCAAACTATCCATGTTGTATAGAGTTGTTGACAAGTCGTGGAAACTGTCCTCTTCATTTTTAGTTTTATTTAGCATGTCATTTTTACTTTGCAATAGAAATATTAATTTTGCATTCAATAAATAGTGATCACTTCCGCATGATAATCCTCTGTATGCCCTTACATCCTGGGTCTTTAAAATTGAATGTTTCTTAATTATTACAAAATCTATTATCGATTGTAGATTAAGAGTATCTTTGTGCCAAGTATACTTATGAATATCTCTATGTTGGTAAAATCCATTTAGTGAATATTGTTCACAAAATCCTATCAATCTTCTACCATTGTCATTTTTCTCCAATTCTCCATACGGTCCGACTACATCATTGTCTATCTCTTTGCCGATTCTGCTGTTAAATTCGCCAGCTAATATAATTTCTCTTGATGTCCCGATCTCATCCATAATAGAATTTAATGTACTATAAAATTTATCTTTTATTAAATAATTTTCATCCTCACTAATTCCATATATTCCTAATATAGAGCATTTTATACCAAAAAGAGATATATTAATTTTAATTATGTTTTCATTTATTGCTTCCCAGTTTGTGATATCCCGACTTCATTTTTGAATTATACACATTAAATTATTTGAAACAATATAAAACAATAAATTCGTACTTGCCGTCATTTTATATCTGATTGGTGTCACGGCCTGATGTAGTCTCGACTAAATTATTTTCGGCATTTACTGTATAAACATTGGTCAGACTGTTTATAATGAACGCAAATATTTCCAACTAAGATATTATTATTTTAGTATTATTTATTATTTTGAAAACACCATCGTGCAAAAAAAATAATGTACAACTCACGTTTTTTAAGTGTTTTACAGAATGTCGGAAATTAAAAACCTCGCTATCGTTCGGTTTTTAATCATTTCCTCGCTTCTGTAAACACCACTTCCCAACCTCGTGTTGTAATTTTCTGTTTTACTTTTTTTGCTTTCAATATAAATACGCTCAAATCCAAGGTGGATGTTAGAATCAGAAATCGAACTCGGGCCGCCAGACTGGAGGGTAGGAACTCAATCGACTGTGCTACGGCGACGAACATAATATAAATAATGTAGCTTTTATTCCTAACGTATTATCCTGCAAACACCATCTTTCTTTATGGGGTACTGAAAAAATCAAAAGTTATCTCTCATTTCTCAATGTTCGGCATATAACTAAAATGTGTTTAAAGTTAACCAAAATTTTGTACGGTGGTTAATAAAGTATACCATCATTATAAAAGGCTACAAAAATTAATTGTGGTCTATAGAAGTAACATAAGTTTCACTCACGCAGCGGTTTCGTTTTCCGCTTCATTGAATTTTCAATTTGAATGTTTCAAATGCCAAAAAAATTCAGATCACTTCCCTGAGAAATTAGAAGTCTCATCAATCACATTCATAAACATTTAGTAAAATACCCAACAAACCATCCATTTCGTAATTGTAGAAACAGAACATAGTTTTATCAAATACTTCATGAAGTAACAGCATCTGCTAGATTTCAAATGTCCAAAAAATTTATAGGTCCTAACATTTTTCATGGGATTTCGGCCAGAACGTGGTCGGTGTCCACCCAGCATCGTGAAGAATTTGGGCAATACAATGAATAGCGACTCCAGGTTGAGAAACCCAGCTACAGCGACTGGGGGACTCGACATGCTGACCACATGTGACTCCCAATACTGGATAGATGATTCCACCTCTATGATTATATTGCTTACATATGTGGATGTAAGGGCAGCAGCCGACAAGTAGGCCAAGAACCTTCTAGACCTGTAGCTCCATGGAGTTAAAGCAGATATACCATATGGTCTTTATAAGAGTTTTAAGTAAACAAGTAACCTGGCATTCAGTGGAGAGTGTGTAACAAGCAGATATACCATATGGTCTTTATAAGAGTTTTAAGTAAACAAGTAACCTGGCATTCAGTGGAGAGTGTGTAACAAGCAGATATACCATATGGTCTTTATAAGAGTTTTAAGTAAACAAGTAACCTGGCATTCAGTGGAGAGTGTGTAACAAGCAGATATACCATATGGTCTTTATAAGAGTTTTAAGTAAACAAGTAACCTGGCATTCAGTGGAGAGTGTGTAACAAGCAGATATACCATATGGTCTTTATAAGAGTTTTAAGTAAACAAGTAACCTGGCATTCAGTGGAGCGTGTGTAACAAGCAGATATACCATATGGTCTTTATAAGAGTTTTAAGTAAACAAGTAACCTGGCATTCAGTGGAGAGTGTGTAACAAGCAGATATACCATATGGTCTTTATAAGAGTTTTAAGTAAACAAGTAACCTGGCATTCAGTGGAGAGTGTGTAACAAGCAGATATACCATATGGTCTTTATAAGAGTTTTAAGTAAACAAGTAACCTGGCATTCAGTGGAGAGTGTGTAACAAGCAGATATACCATATGGTCTTTATAAGAGTTTTAAGTAAACAAGTAACCTGGCATTCAGTGGAGAGTGTGTAACAAGCAGATATACCATATGGTCTTTATAAGAGTTTTAAGTAAACAAGTAACCTGGCATTCAGTGGAGAGTGTGTAACAAGCAGATATACCATATGGTCTTTATAAGAGTTTTAAGTAAACAAGTAACCTGGCATTCAGTGGAGAGTGTGTAACAAGCAGATATACCATATGGTCTTTATAAGAGTTTTAAGTAAACAAGTAACCTGGCATTCAGTGGAGAGTGTGTAACAAGCAGATATACCATATGGTCTTTATAAGAGTTTTAAGTAAACAAGTAACCTGGCATTCAGTGGAGAGTGTGTAACAAGCAGATATACCATATGGTCTTTATAAGAGTTTTAAGTAAACAAGTAACCTGGCATTCAGTGGAGAGTGTGTAACAAGCAGATATACCATATGGTCTTTATAAGAGTTTTAAGTAAACATGTAACCTGGCATTCAGTGGAGAGTGTGTAACAATAGGTCCTACTTAAACGGAAAATAATAATAAAAAACTATTAATTACACACAACAACAAATTTGAACTTTTTGTCGCTCGCAGAAATGAAAATAGGTGATTTTAGTTAATTGGCATGCGCTGATTTCGAATTTGAAGTCCGTTTTTCTCTATCACCTAATAGTTTTTTGAGAGGACGTGTTGAACGTTTCTCGTTATATTATCTACACTTAGTTTCAATTTTTTTTGCAATAATATTGCTATAAGCAATTGATCTATGTAAAACCAAATCATATAAGATCCAAAAAGTTAAAATATTTTTTTTCTAAGAAGGATAAATAAGTAGTTACGTTACAATACATGCTTATATTCTAGCAAAAATCTCACCTTTCAAAACTTCTTCCTGGATGACTTACGCCGATAAGATGGCTCCGAAACGTCTGTGATAAGTTGCCAGCAGTAATCAGCAAGCATGTTGGTCGCTGATTTCCCTTTATAAGGCCTTTCCATTTCTAAAATGTCTTCGTGGAACCGTTCGCCATGTTCACCTTGACGTCACCCAAGTTCGGTGAATAATCATTATGTTTAACAGGTCGCATGGCTGACTGCTAATTTCGATACTGAAGAGAATGCTTATTTTTTTAAGTGAAGCCAGATATATTGACCACACAGAAATAAGTCAGTGATGTGGTCCTTAGGTTCCCTCCACAACATTGGAATGGCAAATGGCATGCACGAATGCGAACTTTTTAACCCCCCTATTAAAATCCTTTGGCAGTTTGTACAGCAAAAATTGGGGACCCAATATTTATCAGTATCTCAAAATTTACTATAGTTCCCGAAATATAAATTGTATGCCTTTATAACTAGTTCTGCGCTGAGATTTTGTACAATACTCTCCACATACGTAACAGAATAAATTAGGAGAATTCTTACAGCGGTGAGACATTCCAAAATTATAAAAACACTAAATCTTACGTATTAAAATACATTATAGTAGATTGTTTTAATTCAATTTCTTTATAATGATACATAATAATGCATATATCGACACTTCATAATCACAATGATGTAATGTAAGACGAACTGCACAGAACGAGGTATTACAAGCCATTACTTCACGTATTTGACTGTGGCAATCAGGAAATTTTGTATAACTGTGTATTCCTGAGGGTTTAACAATCCCTAAGAATAATAAAACCGCGCAAAAGAAAAAAAAAAAAAGGGTGACCAGTTTGAGACACAATAGCGCCTGCGACCCTCACGGAAACGATCACTTCTGCTAAAGGTTTTCGTCGAAATATGTGACTCCGGTTAAGTGATTGGAAAAAAACTAATATCATTTTCGTCTTCTGCGAGTCCGAAAACATAGTTATTGATACATTTCGAGCCTGCGAGTAATTCTTTGTTGTTGCGTGTAATAATAATAATAATAATAATAATAATAATAATAATATTATTATTATTAATTATTAGTATTATTATTAATTATTATTATTATTACTATTATTATTATTAATCATAGTTAGAGAAATATACTAATTCATACATAAAGATAGGAAATAAATAATCACACTTAAAAATACTAATTAGTCAGACTTAAAGGACATTACATATATATAAGTAATAAAAAACAGATAGAATTTTATAATAAAATACCCTGAGTTGGCGATCGAAAGCTAACAGGATATTTACAAGTGTGACAAAATACCTTCATAAATCATTATGGAAAACACACTTATGCAAGTTTATATAACCCAGTAAACAAAATTTACTTTTGGCAATCACACTTATATAAAGTAACAAACAATTTGGCCCTGGAAAATACTCAGAGAAAACTGGGTTTCCTACAAAATTTGGAAATGAGAAAGTGGAAAAAAATCAGATATATAGCCGAAAGTCAGTCTGAAGGCAGGGACAAAAGTATTCACTACAGCTTCCTTTAGGACGATGAAAGTCAGTCTGAAGGCAGGGACAAAAGTATTCACTACAGCTTCCTTTAGGACGATGAAAGTCAGTCTGAAGGCAGGGACAAAAGTATTCACTACAGCTTCCTTTAGGACGATGAAAGTCAGTCTGAAGGCAGGGACAAAAGTATTCACTACAGCTTCCTTTAGGACGATGAAAGTCAGTCTGAAGGCAGGGACAAAAGTATTCACTACAGCTTCCTTTAGGACGATGAAAGTCAGTCTGAAGGCAGGGACAAAAGTATTCACTACAGCTTCCTTTAGGACGATGAATACTTCCCTCTCCATGTGTAAGTATAAAAGTTAATTCTTATCGCTATGGCGGATGATAATAATAAACTTAAATTCAAATACAAAAGTTTAAGATAAAAACTAAAAATAATATATTAATTTGATTAGTTAGTACTGTCAAATATACCTTTCTATTTTATAATCTAGCAATTAAAAGACCTAAAGCCGAAATAAAAGTTCAAATTAAATAACTAACTAAATAAGTAAAGAGTAAGTAAGTAAGTAACTAAATAAGTAAAAAAATTGAAACAAACCACAGTTAACTCTCGTGCTAATAGTAAGGAAAGATTCAAATTCGGCGCGCTCAAATATGGCGATTCTATAGCATCTTAGCCCAAGAAAGGAACGGTCTTGTTTAGATTAATGTGATGTTAGTGTTTAATATAGATTACGTGATGATTGTAAATAAAGTTGTTTTTGTGTTTTATGGTGTTTTCTATATTCTATGTTCACTATAAATGTTCCCGATTACAGATGTCTTCATCTAATCCAACGGATGTCCCGTTAGTTTCTACATATAGCACTTTCACTGTCACGACCTCTAACCGCTCGGGTCAAGGTCAATAATAAAATAGCCCTTATGGGACGCTACCTTATAACCAGTAATGTTCCAATTTGTAACAGAGTGAATAGAGAGAAAAACTAACTGGTGGCGTGGAGAGAGCTTTCCGATCGGTGCGCCATATGTCTTTCGGAAAAGAGAGAGAGAGAGAGAGAGAGAGAGAGAGAGAGAGAGAGAAAGAGATAGAGAGAGATAGAGAGAGATATAGAGAGAGAAAGAAAGGGAGAGAGGGAAAGACTGAGATATAGAGAGAGGTAGAGAGAGAAAGAGAGAGACATAAGATAGAGAAGAAAGAGATAGAGAGAAAGCTAGAGGATAGATACGAGGAAAGAGAGAGGGAGAAAGAGAGAGAGAGAAAGAAGAGGTCGGTGCTGCGTCTCCCGTGTTC
>JASPKZ010007776.1:0-121541 GCA_030220185.1 Diploptera punctata | reverse complement strand
TTCTTGCGATCATATTAACAACAGTGTTTCTGTTTTGCGGTAATATTAACGACGGTTCGTTCTTGCGCACATTAACAACAAGTGTTCTGTCTTGCGGCATATTAACGACGTTCGTTCTTTGCGATCATATAACAAGAATTGTTCCTGTTTGCGGTCCTATCAACGACGGTTGGTTGTTTTTCTTTGCGATCATATTAACAATGGTTCTGTCAATGCGCTCATATTAACGACGCGAGGGTCTGCTCTTTGCGATCATATTAACAAGTGTTCCTGTCATTGCGGTCATATTAACGACGGTTTATTTGTTCTTTGCGATCATATTAACAACAAGTGTTCCTGTCTTTGCTGTCATATTAACGACGGTTATTCTGTTCTTTGCGATCATATTAACAAGTGTCCTTGTCTTTGCTGTCATATTAACGACGGTTGTTCTGTTCTTTGCGATTATATTAACAACAAATGTTCCTGTCTTTGTTGTCTTATAAACGACAATTATTCTATTCTTTGCGATCATATTAACAAGTTTTCCTGTCTTTGCTGTCATATTAACGAGTTCTTCTGTTCTTTGCAATCGTTTATATTAACTACAAGTGTTCCTGTCTTTGTACATATTACGACGGTTTTTCTGTTTTTGCGATTCATATTAATAAGTGTTCCTGTCTTTGCTGTCATATTAAACGACGGTTATTCTGTTCTTTGCGATCATATTAACAACAAGTGTTCCTGTCATTGTCGCTCATATTAACGACGACTTGTCTGTTCTTTGCGATCATATTAGCAACAAGTGTTCCTGTCTTTGCGGTTATTAACGACGTTATTCTGTTCTTTGCGATCATATTAACAACAAGTGTTCCTGTCTTTGCGGTCCATATTAACGACTTCTGTTCTTTGCGATCATATTAACAACAAGTTTTCCTGTTTTTGCGGTCATATTAACGACAGTTTGTTCTTTGCGATCATATTAACAAGTGTTCCTGTCATTGCGCTCATATTAACGAAGGACTGTTCTGTTCTTTGCGATCATATTAACAATAAGTGTGTCCTGTCTTTGCTGTCATATTAACGACGGTTAATCTGTTCTTTGCGATCAAATTAACAACAAGTGTTCCTGTCTTGCTGTCATATTAAACGACGGTTATTTTGTTCGTTGCGATCATATTAACAACAAGTGTTCCTGTCTTTGCTGTCATATTAACGACGGTTGTTCTGTTTTAGCGACCATATTAACAACAAGTGTTCTGTCATTGCGGTCATATTAACGACGACTGTTCTGTTTCTTGGCGCATCATATTAACAATGTTTCCGTCATTGCGCTCAGATTATAACGACGACTGTTCTTTTCTTATGGGCGATCATATATTTAAAAATTTTTTCCTTGTTCTTGCGGTCAATTAACGACGACTGTTCTGTTCTTTGCTATCATATTTACACCACCAGTGTCTTTGTCTTTGCTTGTCGATATTAAACACGGTGATTCTGTTCTTTACGATCATATTAACAACAAGTGTTCCTCCTGTCTTTGCTGTCATATTAATACCGCCGGCTATTCTGTTCTTTGCAATCATATTAATAAGTGTCTTTCCTGTTCTTTGCTGTCATATTAACGACGGTTATTCTGTTCTTTGCGATTATATTAACAAGTGTTTTCCTTTATTGCGCTCATATGAACTGACGCACTGTTTGTTCTTTGCCATCATATTAACAACAAGGTGTTCCTGTCTTTGCGGTCATATTAACGACGTTATTCTATTTCTTTGCGATCATTTAACCGACAGTGTTCCTGTCCATTGCGCTCATTTTAACGACGACTGACTGGTCTGTTCTTTGCAATCATATTAACAATCAAGTTTCATGTCTTGGCGGTCATATTACCGCAACGTTTATATTCTGATCCGTATGGCGATCATATCTAACAACAATTTTTCCTGTCTTTGCGGTCATATTAACGACGGTTTGTCTGTTCTTTGCGATCATATTACCAACAAAATGTTCCTGTCGTTGGCTGTCATATTAACGACGGTTATGTCCTATGCTTGGCGATCATATTAACATCTAGTTTTCCTTCCTGTCTTTGCTGTCACATTAACGACGGTTATTCTTTTCTTTGCGATCATATTAAACAACAAGTGTTCCTGTCCTTTGCTGGGCCATTTACGACGGTTATTCTGTTTTTGCGATCATATTAACAACAAGTGTTCCTGTTCTTTGCGCTCATAATAACGACGAATGTTCTGTTCTTTGCCATCATATTAATCAACAAGTTGTCCGGTCTTTGCAGGTCATACTAACGACGGTTATTCTGTTCTTTGCGATCATATTAACAAGTATTCCCTGTCTTAGCTGGTCATATTAACGACGGTTTGTTCTGTTCTTATCGACCATATTAACAACAAGTGTTCCTGTCATTTGCGGTCATATTAACGACACTGTTTCTGTTTCTTTGGGGCGATCATATTAACAACAAGTGTTCCTGTCTTTGGCGGTCATATTAACGACGGCTATTCTGTTCTTTGCTATCAATAAACAAACAGTTTCCCCTGTCCTTGGCTGTCATATTAACGACGGTTGTTCTTTTCATCGCGATCATATTAACAACAAGTGTTCCTTTCTTGGCGGTCATATTAACGACGGTTGTTCTGTTCTTTGCGATCATATTAATAACAAGTTTTCCTGTCATGGCGCTCATATTAAGGACGACTGTTCTGCTCTTTGCGATCATATTAACAACAAGTGTTCCTGTCTTTGTGGTTATATTAACGACGGTTCTGTTCTTTGAGATCATATTAACAAGTGTTCCTGTTTTTGCTGTCATATTAACGACGGTTCTGTTATTTGCGATCATATTAACAACAAGTGTTTCCTTTCTTTGCGGTCATATTTAGCGACGGTTCTGTTTCTTTGCGATCACATTAGCAAACAATTGTCCCTGTCATTTGCGGCTCATATTAACGACGGTTCTGTTCTTTGCGATCATGTTAACACCAAGTGTTCTTCCTGTCTTTGCGGTCATATTAAACACGGTTGTTTCTGTTCTTTGCGGTCATATTAAACAAGTGTTCCTGTCAATTGCGCTCATATTAACGACGACTGTTCTGTTCGTTTGCGATCATATTAACAAGTTTTCCTGTCATTGGCTGTCCTATTCACGACGGTTCCGGATTCTTTGGGGGGCGGGCGTCATATTAACTACCAAGTTTTCCTGTCTTTGCTGTCATATTAACGACGGTTACTGTTCTTTGGGGCGATCATATTAAAACAAGTGTTCCTGTCTTTTGCTGTCATATTAACGATTGGTTCTCTGTTCACATGCGATCATATTACCAAGTGTTCCTGTCTTTGCTGTCATATTAACGACGGTTCTGTTCTTTGCGATCATATTAACAACAAGTGTTCCTGTCTTTGCGGTCATATTAACGACGGTTGTTCTGTTCTTTGCGATCACATTAACAACAAGTGTTCCTGTCTTTGCGGTCATATTAACGACGGTTCTGTTCTTTGCGATCATATTAACAACAAGTGTTCCTGTCTTTGCGGTCATATTAACGACGAATGTTCTGTTCTTTGCGATCACCTTAACAACAAGTGTTCCTGTCTTTGCGGTCATATTAACGACCGTTCTGTTCTTTGCGATCATATTAACAACAAGTGTTCCTGTCTTTGCGGTCATATTAACGACGAATGTTCTGTTCTTTGCGATCACATTTACAAGAAGTGTTCCTGTCTTTGCGGTCATATTAATTACGAATATTCTGTTCTTTGCGATCACATTAACAACAAGTGTTGCTGTCTTTGCGGTCATATTATCGACGGTTCTGTTCTTTGCGATGACATTAACAACAAGTGTTCATGTCTTTGCGGTCATATTAACGACGAAATTTCTGTTCTTTGCGATCACATTAACAACAAGTTTTCCTGTCTTTGCGGTCATATTAACGACGGTTCTGTTCTTTGCGATCATATTAACAACAAGTGTTCCTGTCTTTGCGGTCATATTAACGACATATGTTCTGTTCTTTGCGATCACCTTAATAACAAGTGTTCCTGTCTTTGCGGTCATATTAACGACGGTTGTTCTGTTCTTTGCGATCATATTAACAACAAGTGTTCCTGTTTTTGCGGTCATTAACGACGGTTGATCTATTCTTTGTGATCATATTAACAACAAGTGTTCCTGTCTTTGCGGTCATATTAACGACGAATTTTCTGTTCTTTGCGATAATATTAACAAGTGTTCCTGTTTTTGCGGTCATTAACGACGGTTGATCTATTCTTTGTGATCATATCAACAACAAATGTTCCTGTCTTTGCGGTCATATTATCGACGGTTGTTCTGTTCTTTGCGATCATATTAACAAGTGTTCCTGTCTTTGCGGTCATATTAACGACGAATGTTCTGTTCTTTGCGATCATATTAACAACAAGTGTGCCTGTCTTTGCGGTCATATTAACGACGAATGTTCTGTTCTTTGCGATCATATTAACAACAAGTGTTTCTGTCTTTGCGGTCATATTAACGACGAATGTTCTGTTCTTTGCGATCATATTAACAACAAGTGTTTCTGTCTTTGCGGTCATATTATGGACGGTTGTTCTGTTCTTTGCGATCATATTAACAAGTGTTCCTGTCTTTGCGGTCATATTAACGACGAATGTTCTGTTCTTTGCGATCATATTAACAACAAGTGTTTCTGTCTTTGCGGTCATATTATGGACGGTTGTTCTGTTCTTTGCGATCATATTAACAAGTGTTCCTGTCTTTGCGGTCATATTAACGACGAATGTTCTGTTCTTTGCGATCATATTAACAACAAGTGTGCCTGTCTTTGCGGTCATATTAACGACGAATGTTCTGTTCTTTGCGATCATATTAACAACAAGTGTTTCTGTCTTTGCGGTCATATTAACGACGAATGTTCTGTTCTTTGCGATCATATTAACAACAAGTGTGCCTGTCTTTGCGGTCATATTAACGACGAATGTTCTGTTCTTTGCGATCATATTAACAAGTGTTCCTGTCTTTGCGGTCATATTAACGACGAATGTTCTGTTCTTTGCGATCATATTAACAACAAGTGTTTCTGTCTTTGCGGTCATATTATGGACGGTTGTTCTGTTCTTTGCGATCATATTAACAAGTGTTCCTGTCTTTGCGGTCATATTAACGACGAATGTTCTGTTCTTTGCGATCATATTAACAAGTGTTTCTGTCTTTGCGGTCATATTAACGACGAATGTTCTGTTCTTTGCGATCATATTAACAACAAGTGTTTCTGTCTTTGCGGTCATATTATCGACGGTTGTTCTGTTCTTTGCGATCATATTAACAAGTGTTCCTGTCTTTGCGGTCATATTAACGACGAATGTTCTGTTCTTTGCGATCATATTAACAAGTGTTCCTGTCTTTGCGGTCATATTAACGACGAATGTTCTGTTCTTTGCGATCATATTAACGACAAGTGTTCTGTTCTTTGCGATCACATTAACGACATGTGTTCTGTTTGCGATCATATTAACGGCTAGTGTTCTGTTCTTTGCGATCATATTAACGATTAGTGTTCTGTTCTTTGTTCTTGTTGGGTTGTGCTCAAATAATTAATATGAACCCAGCAACAATGAACGAGCGGCAGCTCGTGATACCCGTTCCAACCGTGCAATATCGGTGGACTTAATGCAGCTCATTTCTTGATGTAAATTGTTCTAAGATCTGAGCTGGGGGACTGGATGCAATATTAAATATTTCAGCATTTACGGTAATGTTTTTAAAGAAACACAAATGGCATAGCCAGAAAGTTTATATTCCGAAGAACAAAAACAGAGTTATGAATTTTGATATACCGATGGAGCCTGACCTTGTTTGCAGGTTGTTTGGCCAACCACAAGATGGAGCTGACATCGACATCCAGGTTGTGGAACATAATGCAACATAAATAAAACCAGTTTGAAAAAGCTGACGATAAAACAGAATTGTTTTGAAACATGTTCAAGAACAAATCAACATTAATATTGAGGTAAGATGTTCAGACTAAAAATAATATAATTAAAATAACCTCAAAATATAACTTCCTAAAATTTAATATTATTTACAATATATTTTGATTTTATCAAGATTTGACCAAAGAAATATAAAAATTTACAAGACAGAAAAATGACAAAAAAGAACTATTAGTGACATAGAGTAAATTTGGTTCTGGTGAAAAATTAATTATTTCACAATAAGTAATTGTATAAGCATCACCTAAAAGTGTCAATTGTGTGGTAACCCATGATATCTTGATGGAGGGAATTTCAGTTGTGGGCAGAAGCTACAGGGAAAGACGTACAATATGAGGAAGTACTATGGACAGGAATTGATAGCGGATTGTTATCTTGTAATCTAGTGTCAATATTGTGGTAAGAAGATAACTTCTCAAATCTGGATGCCAGGTAACTAGGAGTATTCATGTCTGCCATTAAGACAGAGAGAAGAGAGATTATTATTGATGTGTTCAGAAATATGATCATAATGGCGGATATTGAAAATGAATTGAATGCAAGCATTATGAACATGCTGCAATTTCTGCAAAAAGTCATAGTTTAGGTCATTACACATAACGTCACAATAATCAAAATGTGGAAACACAGGATTCTTCACAAGTGTATGTACTGCAGAGGAATTTGTATTTCATGCAAGAAACTGTTGCACAATCTGGCAATTTAAAATTTTACACCAACACCCCTCCAGGCCCAAAATTTAAAAATTATATTAATTTTACAATTAAAATTTTCAACCCCATCCTGGACCATTAGTCAGGAAGTAGGGATGCTACCACCTGACTAGCACAGCAGATTAGAGGGAGAAATGTTGGGATTTCTTGATGGACTCACATATGTGATTGTCAGTTTCGTTGCTGGGGAAGATCAACTGTTCCAGTCACTTTGTGAAGCGTTTGTATAAGTGTGTCCTATAGAATTCGTTACTACAATGTCAACTAGTTGGGCCAACGTTATCACTATCAATTACCATTTAAAACAGCCTGCACTAAAATTTCCAATTCTCCTTTATTTCTTGTATATTAATTCTCTTCAAAATCACTTAAAATTGTTCTTTGGTAAGTCATTAATGTCTTTCCTTTTGCTAATACACTCAACTCTACAGCACACCACTCCCCACTTCCAAACTACAAATGACTGATAACTCTCACGGTGCCGCTTGTCTTATATATGCGAGACATAAAGAGTTCTAGATAGGCCGACCATGTGCATACAAAATGACATTCTCAAAGCTTCAAGAAAACGATTCTTCTAGAACAGATGTTTCGAGAAACTTAAATTTTGGTTGCAGGCACATTAATTAGGCGGCCTGCCACCATATAAACCAGTGCTTCGAGAAACAGATCGACAATGCACAATCTCTCTCGAAACAAGCCATTTATTTTGCATGTTAATAAATATAATGTCCAAGATTGGTAATTGACCGCAGCAACGTTGTCAGGAGATAAGTCAATTATTTTCTAAACCCCATAATATCTTGGGCCCTCCAAAATAATTAGTGTGGCTACAACTGGTTAACACAATGAGATATAGGTATATGGTAGTTAATGGAGTGAAGCTTGGAAGTATAATTACCATAGAAGGAGATATATTAGATCATGTACAGGAATGTATTGAAAAAGCAAACTGTGTGTTTGTACTGATGTATACAGTATGGTAAAATAAAAACCAATTACAACAAATTCCTGAATATTTAATTCAAAAGTAAAATCACTATTATTATATGAGTACGAAATATGGAAAGTCACAACACAAATAAGAAATCTACTCCAGGTGTTTATTACAAAGGAAATATGAGATGACCTGTTTTAATAACCAATCAGAAGCTCCTCCTCCACATTGCAGTTTTGTCCACCGCTGTGTTCTCAAGATAGCGTGCTGCCTTTCACACAGCGAGTCTGGGTCCGATCCCCCGGTCAGAACATGTTTTTCTGGATGATGGGTTCTTTTTCAGGGTTATTCCTCACCTGTAAGACAAATGTCTGGAAATTTTAATGCACAAACGGTCTCCAAACATCAACTGGCCATCATTAACATAAATATGTATTAAGGTCTATCCTGGCACATCCTATCACCTATCATTTGGGCAGCATAATTCCGCCTACCAGGTGCCCCAACCTTAGAAGTGGGTTAAATAATGCCATGCCAGGAGAGAATACCAGAATGTGGAAACGACATTGTGGTGACATTGAATAAAAAAATATTTGAAGAGAAAAATTATACGCTCAGACTGGGACTCGAACCCAGGACTTTTGGCCAGGTCCTGGGTTCGAGTCCCAGTATGAGCATATAATTGTTCTCCTCAAATATGATTTATCTATCATTGAGATGCATGAAATGAATAATAAAAAATATAAAAAATAATTGTTTAAGACTGGACAAAACGCATTAGAAAGCAAATTAAATAAAATGGTGTTGGATAGAACATACTCTTTGCAAACCACAAAAATCTAATAGAAAAGTATGCATTTGATTTGAATCCGCAAGGTACAAGGAAAATTGATAGACTCCCAAAAAAACCTCAGAAGAGAACAATTCAAAATAGTAAAATATGATAGGTAAAAATTGGAAAACAGGCCAAGACTTATAAAACCAAATTAAAGAGTTTCAATAAGGTCTTAAGCTCCAAATGGAATCTGTGATGATAGTAGTTAGTATAATATACTTTAAATCAAGAATTATGCTAGAGTTGTAGCATCCCCACAGTGGCATAGCCAGAATAATTATTTTGGTGGGTCAAGATATTACGTGGTTTAGAAAGTAGCTGACCTATCTCCTGACAATGCTGCTGCATTGTTATCAACTCTAATTCTTGGAAATTATATATATTAACATAGAAAACTATGACAATCCATGTAAATCATTACATGTACAAACACTCCATTAGGTGAAATGCATTTCCTAGCAATGAATATGTTGATCTCTGATAATGGGTTCTTCAATAAATTCTAACATTTCTTCTTCTCGATGATAGCATTTAAAACAACTGCATTTATTTGGAAGTACAATTTTATGTGATTATTTTACTTCAAGTTTTAATGTAGTGTATGTAGTCTAGCCTAACCCAAGTATGGATACGAATGTTTTCATATCAGGACTTAATTAACCAAAGTAATATAGTTTTCCTTATTTTCCTACAGATGTCAGCGAGTGGCATGCGGTTAGCATATCGCCTTAAGGAGACATGTAATAGACAACTATGGTATTGCTTAAAAGGAAAGGCCGATTAAATTTTGCTCAGGGGCTCTAATTTAGGCTTGATGTACTTTTATGCACCAAAAATTCTTGAGATCCATGGGTTAAAGTTCTTCCCTGGATTTTTCAACCCTACAAAATTTAACAACCCCAGCTAGATTTGAACTTCAATCCTTGGAACCAAAAACAATCAACTTAATAGTGAGTGGAGAACATATTTTTAACGACTCACCTCATATATTTTCAATTTCTTGGATACCGGCGGTTTCAGACAATATCTTGTCCCTCTTCAGTCATAGAATATTATTTTTTATTCAGTGGAAGACAAGATATTGTCTGAAACCGCCGGTATCCAAGAAATTGAAAATATATGAGGT
Source organism: Diploptera punctata (assembly GCA_030220185.1). Lineage (NCBI taxonomy): Eukaryota > Metazoa > Arthropoda > Insecta > Blattodea > Blaberidae > Diploptera > Diploptera punctata. Next base: position 111,939 of record JASPKZ010007776.1, on the reverse strand, counting down.
GAGTCGTTAAAAATATGTTCTCCGCTCACTATTGATGAAATAACCTCATAATGTTTACTTCCCAATATTAATTTAAATATAATCAACTTAATCCCTAGATCACCAAGATAAATTTTATATATGTATATGTATATATATATATATCATTCATCATCATGAACAAATTCGTTTTAGGCCATGTGGCCTGTACGGTAAACCTAGCGAAGATGGTCTTGATCTTTCCACCGATGTTTTGGTCTTCCTTGGTCCCTATGTCCAATTGGGGTATATTGGAATGCCAATTTTGGAAGTCTATTTCTTGCCATTCTTCTCAGATGATTTTTCCATTCTTGTTGGTATCTTTGTATATCTTCATTTAAACTTGTTACTCCAAGTTTTCCTCTGATAGTAGTGTTCCTTTGGTGATCCAGTCTATTAACTCCTAACAATGATCGTAAGAAGCGCATTTGGCTTACTTGCAGTTTATGAGAGTTTCTTTTATTTAAAATCCAAATTTCACTTCCATATTTTAGGGCAGCTTTTGATGTGATATTATGTAATCTTAGTTTTGTCTCTGTCCTCATCTGTTTACCAAAATGTCTTCGTATTACCCCATTCATTTTATTATATTTTTGTAATTTTGAATCAATGTCACTTTTATACTCTGCAAATACACTTCCTAAGTAAGAGAAATCTGACACTTGTTCTATAATTTTTCCATCAATCTCAATTTTCACCCGTTGTATGTTTTTTCCACACATTGCCATTGTTTTGGATTTTGATGTGGAAATTTTCATATTATATTTGCTGGCAATTTTGAATAATTGATATGCTGGTATTTGTAAGCTATCTTCGGAATCTGATAATATTATTTGATCATCAGCATATAATATTGTTTGAATTATTTTATTCCTAGTTATTGAAATTCCATTGTTTACTGTTTGTTTCCATTCTTGCACTATTCTGTTAATATATATATTGAATAAGAGTGGAGATAGTCCACATCCTTGTCGAACACCTTTGCTTGTGTTTATGTGTTCTGTTATTTCTCCATCAGGTAATTTAATTTTGATTTTAGAATTTTGATATAAGCTTTGTATGGCTCGTATTACATGTGAGTGTATATGTTCTTCATGCAGTATCTGCCAGAGTTTATCTCGGTTTACATTATCATATGCCTTTTCATAATCTATAAATATATGTACAGTGGGAGATTAAATTCTCTCCTTTTTTCCATAATTTGTTGCAGGGTAAATATTGCATCTATAATGCTCCTCCCTTTTCTAAATCCACATTGTTCTTCTTCCAAAAATGTTTCACTACTTACTGATAACTTATTTTTAATTATGTTGGCATATAATTTAGATGCAGTTGGGAGTAAGGTAATGCCTCGGTAGTTATCACATTTGTTTTTCTGACCTTTTTATGTATATTAATTACTAGACCCGTTTCCCAATCCGTTGGAATATTAAGACAATGCCAAACATTGTTAAAAAGTTCTAATAGTTTCTCTTTCAAGGCAGTTCCTCCATACTTAAAAAGTTCTAAATTTAAATCATCTAAACCTGGACTTTTCCTGTTCTTGGCCTTCTTTAAAACTTCTTCTAGTTCATCCATTGTTATGTCTGGTTTTTCTATTTCATTTTCACAAGTCAAATTCGAAGTAATTTTTTCAGTGTGAGTGTTCGGTTCTGACCAAAGATTTTTGTAGTAAGTAATCCAATCTTGTTTTGGTATCAGATTAACATTAATTTTGTCTTTTGTTTCCATCTGTAATTTTTTGAATATTTTAAATCCCTGTCTTTGTGCTCCTGTAATATCACGTTCTAAGGATTTTACAAATTTATCCCAATCATCCCTTCTATATTTTCTAGACAATTTACGAACCTTAGCTCTGAGTTTTTTATATTCTGTATAATGTTCCTCTTGTTTAGTTTGTAAATACACTTTATAGGCTTTTTTCTTTTGTTCAATATTTTCTTTTAATTCAGGATTCCAAGTTCGTAATCTCTTTTTGTTTTTGATTTGTTTATATCCGAGACTCTCATATGCTGCTTCCATGATTGCTTGTTTTAGATTTATTATATATATATATATATATATATATATATATATAACATGTTCTGCATCATATCTAACCAGCAAAAGGCATTATGTCTCGGTATAGGGGTAACAGGGCTTGTACTGGATCCAATCCCCGAGGGGGAAGAAATTTTCTCACAGGATTTTGAACAATATGGGCACTAGGGTTATAACTTTTTGGATTTTTGTGAAATAAAATATTTCCTCTATAATGAATGGGTGAACTTTTGCTTAAAACCACTGAAAAAGGCCTTAATTTCACTGAGCTTCAAAAAAAGGTCACCCCCAAATAAATATTAATCTCACATTTCTAAAATTTCTATTAAATCTACTCAATTAATATATTGTGTTGTACTGGTATATAATGATGTGTAGCGCTCATACTCATTGCATTTAGTATCTATGGTTACTAGTGAATGTTAACAATAATTTGTTCTTATATACAGTGAATACATGATGCCACACAAGAAAATTTATAATGCCACTCAGAAAAATAAAGGGACCTGGATGAATAATCTAGTGCCAGCAGTTACATAGAAGAAGACAAAATACGCCTACAGTAGATTCTTCACTAAAAGGATACTGCATGATGCCTCTTCAACTTCAAATTATTGGAAGGTATCAGATTCTTTGAGCAGAGATCAAAAGAAAAAATGAGATAGTAGTAAAAATGTCTGAAGAAGTTACAAATTTGCGGTGAAATAAACTTAATTCTCCCCATGTGTCAAATCAAGCTCCATAAAGTACTAAAGACTTATGATGAATGTGTAAGGAGGGGAAAGTTTGATACTCTTGACCAGCTTTTTGATGTTACAATAGTTAATGGCCAATGGTTATCTACTGAAGACAAAAGATTGTACCAGCTACAATTGGAAAGCAAAGGAGAGCTTGGTTCTCAACAAGTAGAGTAGAACGAAAGGAGACAATTCACCCTTCAAAGAGGCAGAAACTCCCTATAGAATCAATTTCAAAAAGTGTCGTTGTAAGATTGCAAAAAAAAAAAAATAGCAGAAAAGAATGTTGCTATACCTCAATTTATCGGTTGTCAATATCACATTCTGGATAGAATACTATGTTTAGTGATGGATCAAGAACTTGCTGAGAATACCAAGCCTCCAGACATTGAATATCAATTTGTAACTAAATGGTGAACAAGTATGAGGGGCTAAAATCACAATTTGTAAAAGAAGATATCCTAGATAAATCAGGGTGAGAGTTCCTAGTACCATATAAAACGTGTTTTTATATTACTTAAGGAAAAAAGACAATTTCCATTCATTAGGTTCCAGAAAATTCCAAGCATTAGTAATGCAAGATGGAATTCAAGAGCTATTCTTGCTCTACTTGCATGTATACTTATGCCTACTACAAGAGTTGCTTTGAAAAAAGTGTGCAGATTTATTTCATTTGACTGGACAGATTATTGGTTAGTAATCAGATTACAACATGAATGACTTCAAGAACGCGTCAGACATATTAAGGCCTTATAAAAAAGCACTGCACTCATTGGAAAAATCACTGGAAGAAGGAGCCATCTGCATTAAGTATACCAAGAAGTAATCAGTGCGCCGAACGTGCAATTAGGTAAAGTCATGCTTCCTGTAGAAATAAAGACGAACTGCATCTCCGATTCTTTCTAAGCAATAAACAAAAATATAGAATGATTGTACATGTGGTTGAACACTTTTATCTCTTTTCTTGTTTGTATTACAGTATACAGGGTGGACCGCTCGAATGGACCTAATTTCAATTGCTTGTTACTGGCAAACGGTTGAAGATAGAAACTTAAAACAACGTTCATAGTACAGAAAAACTCACCAAGTTTCGAATCCTGTCGGTAGATGGCACAAAGATACGTTTCTCGTTCTTAGATTTAATTGTTTGTGAAAATGGCGACTCCGCAGATGAAAGCGCAAGCTGTTTTGTGGTATGCGGAGTTTAAATCAATCATTAGAGTTCAAAGGGAGTTCCGGCGTGTGTTTAACCGTGATGCTCCAACTGCTAGAAGCATAAAGAAGTGGCGTGATACATTATTAGCTACAGGATCTGTGTTGAAGAAGCATGGTGGTGGTCGCAGAGCATCCGATGAAATGGTAGCAAATGTTCAAGCCGCATTTGAGCGAAGCCCCCGGAAGTCATTAAGAAGAGCTTCGCGGGAACTTCAAATACCAAAATCGACATTACAACGGATTGTCCACAAACGCCTCAAACTGCACGCATATAAAGTGCAGTTAGTGCAACGTCTGGAGCCGAATGACATGCCGAAACGAGTGGAATTCGCCAATATGATGCTGGACCGTCTCGGCGCTGATCCTGACTTCATGACCAAGATTTTCTTCTCGGACGAAGCCACTTTCCATTTGTCAGGCAAGGTAAACCGGCATAATGTGTGGATCTGGGGATCGGAGAATCCTCACGCTATTCAAGAGCATGTTCGTGATAGTCCGAAGATGAATGTTTGGTGCAGTTTGTCACATAATAAGGTCATTGGACCGTTTTTCTTCGCCGAGAAAAACTGTTCGTGGTACCACATATCTTGACATGCTGGAGCAGTTCTTCTTTCCACAAATTGAACAACTGCAGCCTAACATCGTTTTCCAGCAAGATGGTGCTCCTCCCCACTGGTCCAATGAAGTTCGTACGACTTTGGACAACATTTTCCCTGGCCGTTGGATTGGTAGGGGAGGACCAATCGCGTGGCCCCCGAGATCTCCCGATTTAACACCACTGGATTTCTTTCTCTGGGGCTATGTCAAAGATAAAGTTTACACCACCCCAGTCAAAGACCTTCGTGATCTTCGTGAGCGCATCATAGAGGCTATTGAGAACATTCCAGAAGACATACTCCAACGTACTTGGCAAGAAATTGTTCATCGCTTTGATATCGTCACAGTGACTGCTGGGGCTCATATAGAGATGTGGTGATCTGGATATCAAAACTTGGTGAGTTTTTCTGTAATATGAACGTTGTTTTAAGTTTCTATCTTCAACCGTTTGCCAGTAACAAGCAATTGAAATTAGGTCCATTCGAGCGGTCCATCCTGTATATCTTGTGTTTCAAATAATCAGCCAGTAGTGAAATGTGAATTTTGATTTAGGGGTGACTATTTTAAAGGAATATTGAAATGACTAGTTGATTCTTCGTACAGAGGTAAAAGTTCATCAGATTACGATACTGGAAAGTGAAGTTGTAAAAAAGTTATAAACCTAATGGGCACCCATACTCATAAGGAATTTGGATAGCTAAAATAAGTAGCGACTCCTGATTGAAAAATCAGCTATAAAGGCTGGGGCCCAACTTGCTGTCTAGTAACCTGACATTATCTGTAAAATCATTCACATTGTGGAAGTAAGGCCAGCAGCCAGATAGTAACAAATGGCATTCTAGAGCTGTTGAGCCAAGGGGAAAAAAAAAAAAAAAAACATTAGAAGAAATAACGAAAGACCTCATGAGAGATGAATGGATGGTATAGAAGAAAGTATGAAACTTTTGAATGTAAGATGAAAAAGTGAAGATTGGGTAGAATGGAAAAATATCGTTGAAAAGCAAAGACTCAACATGGGTTGTAAAGTCAATGATTGGATGAATGAAATGTACATAAAAATTTAAAATAGTCCGTAATGCAAAAACTATGTAAACTAAGTGAATTGCATATCAAAAACGAATTTATGATCCGATTTTGCTGCTTTATTAAATATATCTTCTTTTCTTTTATAAATCATTTGATCTAGAGGAAACAAAAATTGCACTCACTAGAGCCTGCATTCAAAATGCTCAATATTACTGGTTAACAATCTCAATATTTCTTTTCTTATTCAAATTGATACCAAGATATCTTCCATCAATCTTTTTACATGACTATAACCATTTTAATATTATTAAATTAATATTAAGAAGCTAAAGCTGTTACTATGATCGAAATAAGTATATTAAAGTGCACAACTAAATTATTGTAATCAAATGGTAAAGAGAAAAATTAATGCCTGAACCGGGAATCGAACCCCGAACCTTCAGCTTTCCGTGCTGATGCTCTTCACCATTGAGCTAATCCAGGCTTCCTTCCCATCCAAGCATAAATACTTCCTTTACCTTACTGTTTTGCTCCCACATTCAAATGCTATGAATCATCATTCACAAATACACAACGAATGACTTCTACCTGAAGAAGACATGGGAGGGACTCCACCATAACTAAAGCATTATTTATACAAAGCTGTTACAATGATTGAAATAAGTATATTATAGTTGTCAAGTTAACACGATTTTCAATTGAAAACTGACGACAGGTTAATTGCCACTTTTACCAGATCTTCTTCCAGTTGTAACGTAAACAAACCAGATCTAAGCGTGTAAAAAAAAGTAGTTCGCTCGTTTATAAAAGAAAAAAATCTAATTATCTAGCACATGAAATTATATGGCAGACAGAATCTTATAATTACAATTTTACATTCACTAAACTAATATTGTTTTATGCTTACGCCCGCGAAATACAAAATACTTACAAATTTAATTGTTTCAATCTCTGTAGGCCTATAATTTTTTTAAGACATTATAAAGCAAAGCATTTGAAAAGCGGAGAGAAACAAAGAATTTGGAATATTTTTCAAACAGTTTATTTGAAAAGAGCCTACATTGACAATTGGGGACATGGTAAAAAATATAATGCAGAAATGTGGTGAGGGTTTACAAAATTGTCATTAATATTTTACAGAAAAAAAATAAAAATGTAAATATCTTTAAATTAGCTAAAAGTAATACTCTTCTAAAAAAAATCATCTGGGCCAGAATTTGAACCAGCGACCTAATGGGATTACTGAAATGATATACCACTACAGTCCACGGCTCTACCAACTGAAGCTTACCCGCGGTTAAAAAAGTAGTACCCCACAGGTCCCCCAAATAGACCCGAGTCAGCGGAGTAATACCTTATGGCAGTTCCGTTTTACAGTACACAACTGAAACTTAGTAATAGTGGCAATTTCCTCTACATCTGTCGCACTGAAGTTATTTGAAAGCTACAAGGTACGTCATTTTTCCATAAACACAGAAAATGGAATTTTAATTATGTGTCTTCCTACTTCCTTACCTGTGAAGGTAAATATAAACACATAACTAAATTTTGACAAAAATGAGACTCTATCCCTGCACCCTTCATATTGATTCTATAGCGTGTATCAGTCAAATAAAAAAGCTATAAGGATAAAAACTGTTGTAGCAGTATACTGTGTTGATTCCCATAAAAAAAGTTCACTTCTTTAACAAGTCACTACATAGAATATTACAAAATTTGTTTTTGTCAACAAATGTTATTTTTAACATTGTGTTTTATGCTGAATTAACATCCGGTGAATTATACACATAACACATGAAAATTAAAGTTTCTTCCCAACGTGGTACATGGACTACATCACAGAACATGAACAAATTCATATATAACAAAGAATCGTTATTTATTTAGGAAAAACTACACTTAAACTTGCGTGAAATATTTTGTTCTATAGAACAACAGTGCGCATGTGCCAGAGTTTATAGAGCCAGCGATAAACCACAATCGAACCACATATCGATTATCCTCGATTACTAAATGTCGCTATGAAATTTAAATGACCAATCTTTGCAATAAATCCCCAAATCTATGTTAAAAAATATATTAATACTATTAAAATTGCCAAATGTTTATTAAAAATGGTTTTAAACTTACTTATCACTCGCTAACGCCCAATCTAACCAGCGATAACCGAAAACAGCGATAAAAAATCATAGACTCTGGAGAAAATAGAAGTTAGCATCACAATATTGTCTAACAGTGTCATAATATTGTGATTTGCATATTTAAATAAATACTTCAAAATTGTCTAATAATGTTATAAAAATTGTTTGAAAAAGTTTAAAATATTAATAATGTTAGTAAATGCAGTAGAAGAGCTATAATGTACAACAACAAACTGAAAAATCAACCGTAAGCAGAAGTGCAGTTGAGCCTTTATTTCAATTAAAACTGTTATAACTAACTCTAACTCACTGGCTCTATCAAACCCGTAGGTTCATGGCCGCATGGACATAAGTTCTCCATACATCCCTATCCGAGCTAATGTTTTCCGATCACTTCTGTATAATCTACTTCCCTCAAATCATAGTTAATGATATTCTCCCATTTCATTCTTGGTCTACCAACTGGGAGTTTTCCATGTGGTTTTCCTACCAGAAGCTTCCATGCAGCTATTACATTCCCCATTCGTGCCACATGCCCTGCCCGTTGCAGTCTACGAGATTTAACTGTTATTATATCTGGCTTCCTATAAAGACCATGTAGCTCACTGTTAAGTAGTCTTCTCCATTCACCCATCTGTTCATCTCTCTTTGGTCCAAAAATTTTTCTAAGAACTTTATTCTCAAATACTCGTAATCTCCTTTCGTTCCTTAAAGTAAGAGTCCATGTTTTGAACCCAAATAATATAACTGGGAGAATAAATCCATAGTGAGACATGCCTAGTTTGCCCTAGGCCTTACCATCTGACTGCTGACCTCACATCTACATGTGTTAATCACAGAAGTAGATGATCATCATGCCAGTGTAGGGGTGACATGTCGGATCCCCCACCCGTTACAGCTGGTTTTCTCAACCTGGAGTAGCTAATTATTGTAGCTACCCAAATTCTCACAATGCTGGGTAGACACCGGTCCAATACTGGCTGAAATTCCATGAGAAAATATATTTCCCAATGAAGACTCGAACCAGTGCAATTCCCATAGCTCTGCACCAAAGCATCTTGCCTTAACCACTCGGCAATGTCGCGGAACAACTGGGAGAATAACAATTTTATATTTTTTTCAGTTTAATGTTTTTTGAAAGGAGTCCCTGTAATGTATAATAGCACGCATTTCCAGAATTGAGCCTATGTTTAATTTCTTTGTGCATCTCATTCCTATTTGTGATTATTATTCCAAGGTATTTGAATTCGGCCACTTCTTCAAAATTTCCCTCATTTGTCATTAGATATCCATTTCCATTATATAATATATTTCTATGTGAGAACATATATTTAGTTTTATTGATGTTTACTTCAAGTCCCAATTTCTTAGTGTTACTCAAAGTGTTCGCATGTTGGTCCTTAGTATATCCTTGCTATAGCCCAATAATACTACTAATCAGGATAAACTAACAGCTTATTAATACATTTGAGTTGTAAACCTTCTTCATCCTAAAGATTTGATGGCATGCTCTAGTACAAAATTCAATAGTATAGGAGATAGTGCATCTCCTTGCTTCAACCCATTCTGGATTTCAAAAGTATCCAAAATCTGTTTGCCTACACACACCCTACTCTTTGTGTCATTTAGACACATTCATAAGTCTAACTAACTCTTTAGGAATTCCGAAGTTCAGCAGAATACTATATAAATGTTCCCTCTTAATTGAATTGTATGCCTCTTTGAAGTCTATGTATAGTTGATGTACAGTGCCAATATATTCCCATTTATTTTCTAAAACCTGTCTTATACTTAAAATCTGATCTGTTGTAGACCTGTTTCTTCTAAATCCACATTATTGATTTTCTAGAATGTCATCAATATAGGAAGTAAGTCTGCTTACTAATATATTTGTTAAAATTTTGTACGAAGTTAAAAACAATGAGATCCTCCTGTAGTTGTTGCAATCAGTTTTATCCCCTTTCTTATAGATTGGTAAAGAATAGCCAACTTATCAAAAACACACTAACAAAAAATGGTCACTGTGTATCTAATGTAACCTTTTCTAACCTAATCAGAATAGCCTGTAAAGGCTACAACAGAAATGTAAATAAACATATTGCTAGCATGAATGTTAATCAATATGTATAACAATAACTAAGCTAAAGGTCAATTGCAAAGTTCATAGACTGGCATTTCGCATAGTATAGCCAAGTAATGTGTGGAAAAGAAATATTGGCATAACATCTCTCTATTCTTTTGTGCAGATTGATCTGAAATACCATATTTACAGTAAATTGGAATAATAATTTCCACATTAATTCATAATTAAATTAAAATGCATTTTGATTTATATTCAAGAATAGTGGTGGTAGAAATGAGTTCAGAAACCGGTGCAGAAACTGTTGATCCTTTTTGTGTAGAACGAGTAGAGACGTAGGATCACTGGCAACATGGAGTCTGTCCTCCTATAAAACAGGTAGGCTATTCATCAAACAGACTTTGACAAGATTATGTAGTGGACATTGAAATAGCTACACATCAAATGAAAACAGAAGAAATAATTCTCAATTGAAATGAATGTGGAAAAATAATACAAGAAATTAACGAAATTCCAGGAGAAAAAACGGGACTGGAAACATGAAAATAATAAAAGAAATCAACAAGAAAAATATAATCATTATCAAACCAGATAAAGGCAATCAGTTGGTAATGTTGGATATTGAAGATTATAAAAATAGAATTAACAAACTTTTGGAATCCACTGAAATAAAATCAGACCCACTTCCCAAAAGTATTAAAGAAGTTGACAACACCTTGAAAAACATGAATAAAATTTTAATAAAACAAGAAAAATTCAAGCTGAAGGTTTCAAACCCTAAAAATCCAAAAATGCATGTTCTCCCAAAAACTCATAACGGTATAAACAAAAGAGACCCATTATTAACAGTATAGATTCACCTACATATCTAATATCCAAATGGTTATATAGTGAAGGCAAGTTGTGATAACCTTTCAATTGATAGAAAATTAGAGAACATACAGTTAGAACTAACAGATATTAGTGTCATTTGATGTACTGTAGTTTATCATTGTTTCCCAGCGTCCCTGGAGAAATCACTATCAAAATTTTGGAAAAACGGTTAAACAAAAGCAAGTTAGAAAAAGAAAACATAAATTATGTATTGTACAAAAGTTTTTTTACACATAATGGAAAATTTTACAAACAAAGTTTTGGACTTTCTATGATAAAACCCCTATCACCCTTTTTGGCCAATTTATTTATGAGAAGTTTTGAGCAGAAAATAACAAGTGGACACCCATTAATTTTCAAATTTTGGTGCAGGTATGTTCACGATGTAATTGCTATCGTGAATCATAAACAAATAGATGATGCTTTAAAGCTTTTGAACATTCAGAGTAGAACTATAAAATTTACCATGGAAACTGAAATTGAAAGAAAACTGTCAGTTTTAGATTTAAATTTAACAAGAAATGGAGAACATAAGATAGAATTTGGAATATACAGAAAGAATACACATAGAGATAATTATATTAAAGCCTTGGGATTCAACTATTTTCCTCACAAGGAGGCAGTGTTCAATAGTTTGACATATAGATTAGTAAATTTACCTATGAACAAAGAAAATTGTGAAAAAGAAGAAGAATATGTAGCAGAAGAAAACGGTTTTGAAGAAAATGTGGTACACAAAAAAATAAACAAGTTTAAAAGACAAATATTGATTAATGAAAGCACACTTATAAAACAAATAGAAGAAAACACAAAATTCAATAAATTCACTTACCATCCATTGAAACAGCACAAGTTTAAAAACAATTAAAAAGTTTAATATAAGATTGGCTCCGAAGAATGAATACACCTAAATAAGATAACTAAAACCAACGAAAATGAAAGAAATTGAAGAAGAAAACAAATCAGGAATTTATCAGATCAAATGCAGGGATTGTGACAAAATTTACATAGGAAAAACAAAAAGAAATTTAAACAAGGGTGAAAGAATGTCAAAAATGGTGAAGTGGAAAAGTTAGCAGTAGCTGCTAATGCTTGGTCTGAAAAAAACATCTTATTGAAACACAAATAAAAAACAAAAAGAACTCATGGTTTGCGGAAAAAAACACATTAAGAAAAACACGAAAGGAAAACATGAATTTGAAATTCCCGCTGATTCTGATTTGATCTGGAGGTTCATCGGTCCACCAACAGAGGGACATAACATCAGTCGACAAGAAATTACTGAAGATGAAACTACTCAGGCTTCAAAACCTGTATAATTATTAGACTGGATATGAGGTGAGGTATAAAACACACAATTTACTTGCATAATTCATGCATGTGTACACTGTCGTGCAGACGCTTGATCGTTAAAATACACAAGTTTTATCGTAACTGTATTATACAATGGTCTAGTGGTTATGTTCCCGGCTGGATTCAATGGATTATTTTAGATGGAAAAGTCCTCCGGGAGGGACTTTAAGCCGTGGGTCCCGAGTCTGAAGGCTGAATAAAAAGGCCTCTAAGCAACATTTACACACCTCAACACCCTAGTAAAACCTTAGTTGCCTGTTAGATGTGTCATTGGGTTGGGATGTATTCCATTCATGACACCTATGGGCAAATGACATAACCATATTAACTTGGTCTAATAACTCCTAACAAAGGCTCAACCTTGGACTATGTATTGTGGATATATGACATGACACCACAATGTTGTTATTCAGTGAACTATATCCATTTAATGAGTAGTAGTAGTATTTAAATGTTGTGAAGCTCTTGGTTTGTCATCAGCTTCCCAATAATATTCAGCAATTTGGATGGTGTTCCAATTATTTTCTGAAGATCAGTGCAGAACATCAAGTGATCCTTGTTCATTATTGTATTTGTGTCCTTGCATACTATGCAGTGTGGAGAGTCTAGTAGCTTAATTCTATGTAGATGTGCTGCCAAGCAATCACAACCAGTTTCAAGACAAAATGATGCAACGGGGGCTGTTTGGTATTGTATCTGGTTCTAGTAATGTCTTCCACATCTTGGTTTCACATTGGATTTTGTTTTGTTCGGCTATATGGGATTTTATTTTCATTTTGGTGTAGAGTTATACTGATTTGTAAGATAGGTAATTGATCTTACTCTGTTGGATGAGTGTACCTTTTTTTTGCAAGCATATCAGCTTTCTCATTACCTTCCACGCCACAATGTGCTGGAATTCATGGTAGAACAACATTTCTGTTTAGATTTTTCAACATCCTGATGCAATTTTTGGCTTCTATTATTCTATGGTCTTGGATGGTCTGGTTGTGTGTTAGTGCCATTATAACTGAGCTAGAGTCAGAAAGATTACAGCATTTTGGAAGGAATTGATATGAAGAAACAATTGTTGTAGGGCTGTAAGTATTGCTTGTAGTTCACCGTCATAATGTGTTGTATATTTCCCAAGACAGATGTAAAATGAGAAGAGTTTACACGTTATTCCTGCTGCTGCTTCTCTATTCATTAGTGACCCATCTGCATAGACATGAAGCCACATTTGTTCTGGATATCTAATGTTAAGACCAAATGTGTTATTCACAGAGGTGGACGGACATTCCAGCCAGTATAGGACTGATATGTTGGAACCCCCACTTAATATAGCTGATATGTGTATAACATTGAAGATTCCTGAGGGTATAACATGCAGATAAATTGAATTTTAATCAAGAATTGAGCTAGCTTACCTGAAATATCATCAATATACCTTATAAATGGAGGGTTTTAATATAATTTTGGTTTGATTTGAAAGGGCTTTACAGCATTTCATAGTAAGTATTAACTATAAGTGAGTTCATGTTGTTTATCTGAGCCTATGACATCAAGGCGAGAAATGCCATTATAATGGATCTGTTTATAGAGTTCATATCTTACCACAGGAAATAATTAATGCATATTTGTCTACCGCTGTGTCATGGGTTCGATCCCCAGTCAGGACAGTTTTCTGGGTGATGGTTTCTTTCTACATTTTTCCTCATCTGTAAAAAGAATGTCAGGAAACTTTAAGGCCAAAAAGTCCCTGAACATCATCTGGTCATCATTAAATTTAGGATTAAGGTCTCTCCTGGTGCATCATTACCATTATCATCACCTATTATATATATATGATTGGACTTGAGACTGGAACAGGTCGTATTGACTTAATCCTGGAAAGGAAGAAGAAGAAGAATGATTGGGGCAGCAAAACTCTACCTTCCAGGTGCCCCAACCTCAGAACTAGGTTACAATAACACCATGACAGGATGTTGAAATGATAATGTGGTGGCATTGAATAGAGAATTTATTAAAATAACTAGACACACCCCTTTTTCAGTTAGTATAATTAATCCCAGAGATGCCAACTTGTACATGTAAATATATTGAATCCAAAATTCATCAGAGAACATATTGTTTAAACAACTTACCTCATAGGATTCATGCTTCCATGATATCGCGATTTCAAACATAGTCATGTTCATCATCAGCCATTACTCCGACTGACGAAATTCTTCGGCCGTCAACTATTCTATTGTCGCCATCTTCAGTAAAAAATAAATTGTGAAGATTGCAATAAAGTTTATATAGGAAAAACAAAAAGGAATTTGGAAATTCGGACAAAAGAACATTTCAGAAATATTAAAAATTGTGAAATTGAAAAATCTGCAATTGCTGCACATAGTTTATTAGAACATCATAAAATTGGAAGAGAAGCTAAACTTTTAAAACAAGTAGAGAAACCTTTGGAATTGACAGTTTGGGAAAAAATATACATTCAGAAAAACAAAAATAGATCAATGAATTTTGATATCCCTAACGAAATTACATTGATTTCGAAGTTCATAAATTCAACCATAGATGGCAGCACTGAAGATGGCGACAATAGAATAGTTGACGGCCGAAGAATTTCGTCAGTCGGAGTAATGGCTGATGATGAACATGACTATGTTTGATATCGCGATATCATGGAAGCATGAATTCTATGAGGTGAGTTGTTTAAACAATATGTTCTCCGATGAATTTTAATGATTATACCTCATAATGTTTACTTCCCAACATTAATTAAATATAATATTGAATCCAGTTCACTCATTTACCAATCATGATTAATGTCCCTTAGTCTGGAATTAATAACAAGTTTATAACTTTCAACTTATTAATAAAATATGTAGCAACAAATCTTGTAATTTTAAACCGGTTATACTTGTAAGAGAATTTAGTTCTTCCTTAAACGTTGCAGACAAATTTTACTTTATTTAAATGTATCCTGCAATTTACTTATTGAGTTCCATGAGTTTGATACTCGCTTATGAAGACCGACACACTCCTCTTAACAATGGCTTTTATATTTTTTTTGTAGATTCTTACTATCTCGAAAAATCACATTTCTTGCTTCAGGATATTTAACTTGACTATTTAACTCATGCCCCAAATGGGACTCAATGGCCAATCACGTTTCAATGATTCTGTTTTACAACCAATCAGAATCGTGTTTCACGAAACATTTATCAGTGTTATAATTACCATATTAAAGAAAGCTCCCCCTTTTTAATATTCTGAACAGGTCTGACCATTATTTTGCAGTGACTGAGCCTGTGAGAAATACAGCTACCAGATTGTATATATAGTGCATGAATGTCAACACATGCCGCATGCGGGAGTTAATATAAAAACATTTGTAGCAATTGATTATACCACAAAAAAAAGAAACCACTGTTTGAATTTTCTTAAATGTATTTTTTCCCAGGTAAAATCCATAAAATATAATTGTCATATTTACATCATGCGACATCAGAAATGAATTAATATACAGTTTGATGTGTTTCATTTTTCTCCACTATAGAGCATTCTTACAATATTGCGTTCCTTGGCAATAAATAGTATGATCTGGTTGCAGTGATAAACAAAAGAAGCAGATGAAGCATACCTATCGCTTCTCATTTGTTTTCAAACATCGCCGTTTACATTAAATATATAAATATTTAAAATAACTATAGTTAAATAATGATTTGTAAGTAAACAGCTTAATTTTATTCGTTAAATACTCCTAACAAATGCCACTCTTGATTTCCAAATTCTCTAGATAAAATTCACTGCTCACTTCGTGAGTCGTGAATTTATCGATAATTTGGAATCACTCGTGGCATTACTTATGAAAATTTTAACAATGATTGCTAATAATTTCACAACATCTTTCTTTAAAAATATGTTTTTCTAAAGTTCTGTTTTCCTTTAAGAAATAGAATCCAATATTTAACAATTATTCTCTGCTTCATTATATTCATTATTAATTACCAATAGATTATTAATTAGTTTAATGATCAATCATTTGTTTTAAGTGTCTAATTTATTTAATATCTTATCCATATGTAATTCATTTAGTTTTGTGCTAGAGTCTATTTGTTACAATCTAAGAATTTAAAATGAATTTCTTAATTATATATTGACATGTAAATATTAATGTAGATTTATTTGTTTACTGAGCTTTTTATTGTTTTTGTTTCAGAATATGTGATTGAGCAGGAACTAATTTCAATGAATTACGAGATGTTGAAGTAATTGACTTGAATGGGTTCTCATTTCAATTAAAGATATTCATAAAAAACCAATAAAGACTTTCGTGATTCACATTGTAGTGATCAGCAATCATCACATCAAAATACATTCCACATTGGAGTTTGAACATTTTGTGACAGTTGATTTTCAGCAGTACAGTTGTATAAGATAAAAAAATGTGTGTAAGTTGCCTTGATACTATTCATTCATTCATAGTGTTCTGCTCAAGAGCAGGTCTTTCACTGCAAACTCAGCATTCTCCACTCTTTCCTTGACTCAGCTTACCTTTTTGTATCTGCATACAAACCATTTATTTTAATATTGTCTATCATCTGATGTCTTTTTCTGCCTCTAACTTTCTTTCCGTTGACCATTCCTTCTAGAGCATCCTTCAGCAGGCAGTTTCTTCTTAGCCAGTGGCCAATCCAATTTCTTTTCCTCTTCTTTACGAGTTCCAGCATTGTTCTTCTTTCACCTACTCTGTCTAGCACATCTTCATTTCTTACTTTGTCTGTCCATTTTATATGTTCCATTCTTCTCCATATCCACATCTCAAAAGCTTCCAGTCGCTTTCCTCATTCCGTCGTAATGTCCACGTCTCTGCACCATATAATGCTACACTCCACACAAAGCACTTCACTAGCCTCTTTCTTAATTCTCTTGCCATAGGTCCGCAGAAAATGCTTCTCTTCTTGTTGAAAGCTTCTTTTGCCATTGTTATGCTCTGCTTTACTTCTTGATCACAGTTCATGTTACTACTGATAGTACAACCCAAGTATTTGAAGCTCTCCACTTGCTCAATGGCCTCATCTTTAATCTTCATGTTTATCTTCCTTGGTTTCTTTCCTATAATCATGACCTTCGTCTTATTTATATTTATCTTCATCCCATAATCCTCGCACTTATCATTCAGCTCCATCAGCATTTTCCTCAATGTCATTGCATCTTCTGCTAGCAAAGCCATATCATCAGCAAATCTTATGCCTTTATTCTTCTTCCTCCATGTTTACGCCTCCCATATTACTGAAGCAGTTCTTCATTAGGTCTTCCAGGTAGATGTTGAAAAGGGTAGGTGACAGAGGACATCCTTGCCTCACCCTTCTTCCAATTTCTCTTCCCTCTGACATTTCTTCTCCTATCTTCACTTTTATTCGCTGTTTCATATAAAGACTACTTATGAGCCTCCTCTCCTTCCAGTTCATGCCAATTTTCTTCAAGATCTTCAGGAGTTTATTCCACTTTACTCTGTCAAAGGCCTTTTCCAGGTCAACAAATACTGCATAAACATCTTTATCTTTTTCTATATATCTTTCTCCTATTGTTCGTATCAATCCAATTGCATCTCTTGTACCCTTTCCCTTCCTGAAGCCAAACTGTTCTTCTTCCAATTCGCTTTCCATCGTAGAACGTTAACGTCAATTTAGTGTAATTTCCATGTGAAATTAATAAAAATTGTGGTTTAAATCCTCATAAATCAGAGAGAAACCTATTTCAAACATAGAATTACTTGAAGCTCGAAGAATACTGATTATTACCATCTCTCAGATATCCTTGACTTTTACTAAAGTTTCATCATTAACAATTTAGTGGAACTATATTCATACTTCCGATCTAGTTTTAAGATGGCTGCTTTCATTTATTACGTGATATTTAAAAATTATGTCTTTATGTATGTTAAAGTAAAATTTTGAGAATTCTGATTTTTTTCATGCAACATTGTTTGTTTGGAGTTATATGTGTTTTATGTGACAGAAAAGCCTCTTTAATTCATATTGTTATTGTAGTGTATGTTATATCCTGGGGTACAATGAAACGTTTCACTCTGCCCCATATCAAATGTATATTAATAAACTAGCACATTAAATATGTTTTCTCTACATTTATTTTTAAAAAATGCTGCTTTTTTTTGATTGGGACATTCCACCTGCATTCCATTGTAAGACCTTGATGTTATTTGTCTTTTCTCCCAAAACAGTCCCCTTCCGGAGATCCGAATGGGGGACTTTTACTCCGGAGTCTTTGCTTTGGGAAGCATATTGAACATCTTTTGTAGTTCATTTTGCATGACCCAGAGTGCACCTGCTAGTATAACCAGCGGAGGTCAACTACATTACACTCGTTTTTTTAGAAATGTTTAGGAGAAAAGAAATGAAGAGATCCCCTAGGCCTCGAATACTCTAATACCATCAGGTTCGAAGAAAACAAGAGTTCAGTCAAGGGAGACTGGATAGGAAAGTTGAAAGAGGAAATTGGTACAGCCCCCGATCAATTGCAGTTGCATCATTTCGTCTTGAAACTGGTCATGATTGCTTGGCAGCACATCTACATAGAATTAAGCTACTAGACTCTCCACACTGCATAGTATGCAAGGACACAAATACAATAATGAACAAGGATCACTTGATGTTCTGCGCTGATCTTCAGTAAATAGTTGGAACACCATCCAAATTGCTGAATATTATTGGGAAGCTGATGACAAATCAAGAGCTTCACAACATTTGAATACTACTACTACTTTTAAAAAATGCTTAAATTTACTAACTGTAATTAATTGGAGTAACCTACACATGGCAAGGGAACTGGAAACATTTTCTCAGGCAGTAGTTAAATTAGTTGAGCTGCAAAACTGAAAGAAGTTTCAGATACATGCGCAAATCAAAAGGAACTGAAATTCAGGCCTAATTATGAATATTTCTGCTGAGCGGGAGAAAGAATTGGCAGACACATCATTTTGACTTGTTCAAAAATATTTTATGGCCTTTCAACTGAACAGTGCAGGCAGCTGACATATGAAACGGTGATTGCTAATGGAATACCACACCCAGCCAAGTGTAATGAATTGAATAGTTTAGAGGATTTATGTCAAGAAACAGTAAATTAAGCATTTGTACTCCAGAAGAGTGTAGTTACTTCTTTCAACAATACAAATATTGACACTTTTTTCGACAACCTAGAAACAGTTTCCAAGAATTTCCCAGAATTTATAATCTGGATGAGACTCCCAAGGTAGTAGCAGAAAAGTGAGTAGGTGCTCGAGTGCAGAGAAGTGACAAACCGCTGTATATTTCTGCAACAGGAAATACTTTTCCTCCAGCAATGGTTTTCATTTGAAGCCTCATATGATTGAAAGAGCTCCCCCAGGGACTTTAGGACTAGCAAATAGGTCTGAACTCTTCTCAGACATTTCATATTTCATACAGGAGTTCAAAACAATCCCCAACGTTACTGCTTTATGACAACCATGAAGTTTTTAAAACTGTAACATTTCTACCAACAAGCTGCAGCCTCTAGATGTTGGTGTATTTAAATCATTCTATAATGCTGCTTTAGATAATTGGATAAGACTTCCAATTTTGGAATATATTAAACAGTACCAACTAAATTGGAAACACCATCTAGAAAGATTGAGTTCAAATCGGATCCCCAAAGCTGTTTTATAATTATATACCAAGAGGACGAAGATCACTGGGCCGTCCTATGAAATGCTGGAGGGAAAATTTTCTATAGGATCGTAAACAGGCCTTGGCCTAATACTTGGAAGGAAGAAGAAGAAGATAATTGAATATTACACCCCTCTCCATCTATATATATAATTTGCTAGTGTTTTGCATAACACGGCACATCAAAAGACACTCATACCCAAGCATTTAATACAAGCATTTCGTTCAATTGGTATTTTTCCCTTACACATAGATGTATCTTCACTTCCTAAATAGGTTATGGCATTGACTGACCTTCCTGAGAAGTCTCTAGGGACTAGAAATATTGGCCACAGATTGAACTAATTCAAGAATCCTGCAACATATATTTGTGTTTATGGGACCAGAACACAGCTCATGGAACAACACAAGCCAGTGCAGTTCGAGAAACTGATTCTTGTTATGCAGCCAGAGACAATGAAGAGCAAATTGCCAATATAGCCCTAAGGGATGTGTCCAGCTATCCCAAGACTGGAAGGATCCAAAAAAGGTTAAGAGCTTCATAGCAACTAGCACACTGTGAGAAAAATATATTTAAAAAAGTACATTCTCAACATGTTAAGAGGCCCTCTACTCAAAATGAAAAGAAAATTCCGAACCTGATGTAGTCATGGTCTTGAACGCTTCCGATAATGAAGAAGGAAGAATTATCATTACCAGGGAGAGCTAGATAGGGCGGATTAATAGGATTAGGCCCTGGTTGAATTCAAAACTTTGCACAGTGAACGAGCCTAAATAGTATGTTGGCATTGTTACAAAAAGTAAGATGATTATGAAGAGTGTTGAAAAGCACAAATGCATTGATAAAAATCACCAGTTGAAGATGTAGCTACGGAGAATTATAGCCAATTGAAAGTTAGTCTATTTGTGTGCGCCAACTATTGTGAACAAACTAAAAGGGGAAACTAAGTTATGTTTCTTCATTTAACAACACGGACTTGAACAGTAGCCACCGAGAACTAATTACTAACAATAATTGTTTTGTAATAATGTAAATGTAGATGTGGAGCAATATAAAACATATCCCAAATACTGTTTTCAAGCCAACCTCGGGCGCAGTGAACATAATACACAAAATATATCAAGCACTAATTAGTTTAGTAGCCTCGCCAATAATTTATTTGTTTACAAAGAGCTAAATATATTTAATATCGCACCTGCATAAAATAGACAATCTATAACTGAGTTTTTATCATAATTGGGTTCTACAGTAGTTATTTAATATATTATTCGTGTGTGTTTCACTTGTGTCCAATGAATACACCTAAAGTGCACTCCATAATAAAATAAATGGCAGGTATCGAACTCAAGTGATTCTACTCGACTGTCTGTTCTTTAACCAAGGTACAACAACATAGGAAAAGACACATATGGACAGGGCAAGGTAGCAAAAAATGGAGAAAGAAAGAGAGGCATACAGAAATCAGAGGCTAAAATATTCCCTAGTTATGTCAATGAATGAGGTGAGAGAATAAGATTAATGATGACTGAGTGTACAACACATGTGGCACAAATGAAGAATGAAAGAGAGACATACAAAAACCACTAGCTAGGATGAGGAATGAGGTGAGAGAATAACATTAATGATGACTGAGTGTACAGCACATGTGGCACAAATGAAGAATGAAAGAGAGACATACAAAAAACCACTAGGTAGGATGAGGAATGAGGTGAGAGAATAACATTAATGATGACTGAGTGTACAGCACATGTGGCACAAATGAAGAATGAAAGAGAGACATACAAAAACCACTAGGTAGGATGAGGAATGAGGTGAGAGAATAACATTAATGATAACTGAGTGTACAGCACATGTGGCACAAATGAAGAATGAAAGAGAGACATACAAAAACCACTAGCTAGGATGAGGAATGAGGTGAGAGAATAACATTAATGATGACTGAGTGTACAGCACATGTGGCACAAATGAAGAATGAAAGAGAGACATACAAAAAACCACTAGCTAGGATGAGGAATGAGGTGAGAGAATAACATTAATGATGACTGAGTGTACAGCACATGTGGCACAAATGAAGAATGAAAGAGAGACATACAAAAACCACTAACTAGGATGAGGAATGAGGTGAGAGAATAACATTAATGATGACTGATTGTACAGCACATGTGGCACAAATGCAGAATGGAAGAGAGGCATACAAAAATAATTAGGTAAGACATCCACTAGGTAGGACAAGGAATGAGCTCAGAGAATAACATTTTTCATCATTTTGGGCAGGACATGTGGCATACAAGGAAACTGAAAGAGAAGCATACAACACCCAGAGAGAGAGGGATCCATTAGGTAGGTCAACAAACGAGGTGAGAGAATAACATTAATTATGACAAATTGGGCAGTATGTGTTGCACAAATGCAGAACTAATTGGTAACAAATCAAAAAGAGGAAGTAAAGCATCCACTCGGTATATGAAGGGATGAGGAGAGAGAATAACATTAATCATGTCTGATTGGGCAGAACATTTCATACGAATGGAGAATTCAAGAGATGCATACAGGGTAAGGCATCCACTAGGTAGGTTAAAGAATAACATTATTCATTACTGATTAGACAGGTTATGTTGCATTCATGGGGTTGGATAACCACTAAGTAGATCAAGAAATGAGGTAAGAATATAATATTAAACATGTATGACTAGGCAGGACATGTTGCAGTAATGGAGAATGAAAGAGGCTAACAAAGACCATGGGATAAGACATCCACTAGGTAAGCCAAGGAATGAGGTGAGAGAATAAGAACCATAACCAATTGGGCAGTATGTGTTGCACAAATACAGATATCAGTAGTGACAAATAAAAGAAGAGAGACTAAGAAAACCACTACTTAGATAATGGAATGAGGAGAGAGAATAACAGTCATGACTGATTGGGCAGGACATGTAGCACAAATGCAGAATTAAGTGGTGACAAAAAAAACAGAGTCTAACAGGAAAGTACTTGTGCTTAAACAAACACATATACACCAAAATTGTGTGAGAGGTCCCTTATTGCACTAGTGATACTCGCTCATCTGCAAAACTCTGCAGTTTTCCGTTAGAGGCCTCTGCGTGTGCCATGCCTCATTGCACATTGACCTGCCGGTACACCAGTCGGGACGGTGCAGTGTGCCTCTGAAGTCGCGTTTTGTGGAGTTATTTGTGTAGTGAAGCGTCAGATGGGTCAGCGATTGGTAATAAATCCTGCTAATATATTGCGATTAGTTGAGATGAAGTTACGAAGAACTCTTCTTCGTGAAGATGGTATTGGTGTAGAAGAGGAAACATTCGCATGTTTTCTGGTATCTATTATAGTGCAGAAATATGAGCATAAGTTAGAAACAGATACTGTTGTAACACTAACACATGATGCTAGTGATGATGAACAACTCATTGCAAGTGGTAGTGATATGGCAAGTGCACGAAGAGGTGATGGAAGTAGGAAAAGTGAATTCCAACCCTCTCCTGATAAGAAGGTTAAATTCGCAAGTATCATCACAGCATTTGATGACAACACACTAAAGAACATATACGATGAATATCATGTAAGAGGTTTCAACACATACGACAAGCTTCTGAAAAGATACCCTAAACTGAAGGCTAAAAGCAATATTAAAAACATACTGGACTACGTGGCAAAGAAACGAGGAGGAAATAAAGTTTTCAAAGGAAATCGTACACCGCAGTTCAAGATCATCAAGGAGCGTGTAATGGCAAAATTTGATGAAGTGCGAGAATGCGGTTCCACTGTTCATTATTGGCATTTGCAACATTGGGCATTGGACGTAGCCAGAAATCTTGGGTGTACAAACTTTACAGCTTCACTAGGATTTATTACTAATTTGAATAAGGAGTTTAGGATAACATCACGCCTTATCACTATGCTCCAAGCACAAAAAGATAAGGATTACGAAGAAGAGCAGATTCAAGGAGCTCAAACGTTTGTTGCTGACGTCAATGAGCATATCACGTCAGAAAAATTTTTAATTAGTTCTGTATCGAACTGTGATCAGAGTCAGTTCAACTATGAGCTTTCTTCTGGCAGAAAAGGGGAGAGAAACGCTGTCTCGATGTTGCAATCAGTTAACAGTGCAACACGATCGATGTTGCTATATCAATGGAAGGACGATTGGCAGACAAACTCTATATTTGCTTCCAAGAACCTAGTGGAAAGTTTGGACCCCGTGTGTCAAGGGAAATAGAAACTCGGTGCCCTCCAAATGTCTTCGTCGATGCAAGTGTGAGTGGGAAGATGACGAAACAACATCTGAAGACTTTTTCTGTCAGTTTTGAATCCAAATTTGTCGAGAAAGTCATTAGTACTTTGTGACTCCTGGTCTGGACATAAGGATGAACAACTACTACTGCAAGCATCTGGTGGAAAGATGTAAATTTAAAAATCATTCCACCTAAAACTACAAAATATGCACAACCTCTGGATGTGTATTTCTTCAGGCAATATGAAATATATGCAAGAAAATAACAGACTTTATTAAACTACATTCCAGTAATATGCAGCCAAAATTGCATGACAGATTCTTTATCATGAATTTCCATTCTGTCATTTACAATCAGATATATGTGGGAGTATATAGACCAATGCTTCATTACGCGTGTCAGAACGCTGGCTACGATATTGGTGAACCAGTGGACAACTTCAAAAGTGTAATTGACGTGGCATTCAGCACTGATATCATCATCATCCATGCAAGTATTAGGCCGTGTGGCCTGTTACGGTCTCAAAGAGGAATTTTCCATCCAGCGCTTTTTTGGACGTCCCAGCGATCTTTTGCCTTGGGGGCAGTAGCGAAGTATGGCTTTTGGAATTCTATCAGACGACATTCATTGAAGATGGGCTTTCCAGTTGTTCTGGTAGTTTTGTATATGGTGAAGAATGGGTTCTACATCCAACTCTTCCATAATTTCCTCATTTCTTTTATGGCCCCACTTTGTGTAGCCTGCTGTTCGGCGTATAAATTGCATCTCATTTGCTGTTATTCGGCTTTCATCTCTTCTTCGTATTGTCCATGCTTCACTACCATATCTTAATACTGGTCTTGCGAGAACCTTATAAAGCATAATCTTGTGCTCTTCTGTACTAAAGATGGTTTCATTATACTGTTAATTATCCCCATTGTTTTTGTAAAATTTTTTTTTTCTTTGATATATCAGTTTCATCTCGAAATGTTAAATTACTCGTATAACCCAAATAATCACTTACTCGTTCTAAAATTTCATCATCCAAAACAATTTTGCTAGGTACAGTGTATTTCCTACAGAAGGCCATCGCTTTAGTTTTCTTTGTATTGATTTCCATATTGTACCTTTTTGCAATTATATTAAAATTGTGTATAGAATACTGTAAATCTGTTTCTGTTGGAGCTATTAATACCAAATCATATGCAAAAGGCAAAGAGTCTATTTTATGGTTTCTATTAATTTGGATAGAACCATGTCTCATCTGTCGCCAATCTTGGAGTATTCTATCCATGTATATGATAAAGAGCAAGGGCGAGAGGCCACATCCTTGTCTTACGCCCCTATTAATTTTGGTCCATTCTGTTTGTGTGTTATTGATTCGAACTGAAATCAAATTTGTTTTATAGATACTGTATAAATTTAAAATATGCCCTACTGGCTATAAAGTAGTGTTAAATTCCCAATAAATGTCTTCTTAACTAAGAAGCCGCCATTTGCAAAGATAGAAGCTATGGTTTCAAGCATTTGGCGCGAGGGAATTACAACGTACATAAGAGAAAAATTTGCGTCTAGATCGTAACTCACCTCGGTAGCTCTGTTGGTAGAGCACTTGGCCCGGAAAGCCAAGGGTCCCGGGTTCGAGTCCCGGTCTAGGCGAAAATTTTTCTCTTCAAATATAAAAATTAAAATATGCTGTTGTGGTAGATTGTTGTCAGCTAAAATTTCCAACAGTTTATTCCTACTGATTTTGTCGAAGGCTTTTTTGAAGTCCACAAAAGCTGAATGTGTTTCTACAGGGTGCGGCAGCATAACTTCCTTTTTTTAAAACTTAATAAAATGCATTGTATGAATCAGAAAATTTTTATTCGTTTTTTATAATATAGGCACATACATAAAGTTTTGTTTTACTCAGTTTTGAAGATCAAATCAGGTAGGTGACGTCCCCCATTCTCCATACACTGAGTAAACCGATTTCTGTCGTTTGTCATGACTCCTGCCAGCATAGCAGGCGTTATGTTGGCAATTTCTTCCTGGATGTTGGTCTTCAAATCTTGTAGGGTCCTTGGACGGTTCACATAAACACGGGATTTCAAATAACCCCATAGAAAAAAATCACAAGGGGTCAAATCGGGAGAGCGGGCCGGCCACTTCAAATCGCCCCTAATTGAGATAAGGCGCTCTGGGAAGTGTTCCCTCAAAACAGTCATCGATGCTCTTGAAGCGTGTGCCGTTGCACCGTCTTGTTGGAACCAAGTGTCCCCTAAGTCCAACTCATCTAGCCGTGGGAAAAAAAATTCCTGTAACATGTTTACATACCGGTCCGAATTCACTGTCACTGTGACTTCATTTTCCTCAAAGAACCAGGGACCAATAATTCCACTTGAGGAAATTGCACACCACACTGTGACTTTAGGTGAATGCAAAGGCCTTTGATGCAATTGTCGAGGATTGGTGTCAGCCCAGTAGCGCATGTTTTGTTTGTTGACGGATCCACACAAATGAAAATGGGCTTCATCACTAAAAAAAACAATAGCGTCCTCAGGAATGACTTCCAGAAGAACCTCACACGCGTTCCTCCGAGAATTGAAGTCACGTTCAGAAAGTTCCTGCACAATTGCCATCTTGTATGGATGGAAATGAAGATCATCATGAAGTATTCTCCTTACAGAACGATCGGAAAGTCCAAGGGCATACGCATGTTTGCGCGCAGAACGCCGTGGTGATCGCAACATTGAAGCTCTCACTACCTCAATGTTCTCAGGTGATCTAATCGGCCGAGGGACTCCAGTTCTTCGTCTTGTCGCACTTGCAGTTTGTCTGAACGTAGTGACCCACGTAACAATTGATTTCCGGTCTGCGACAGGGGCCAACGGGGCTAAATTAAAGCGATTCTGAAAGGCACGCCAGGTTGCGATCACAGAACATCCGCTCGAAAAGTAGGCCTCAATGGCAAACGCACGCTCCTCACTGTTCCAACGCATGATGGCGACTGAACTGTGTCAGGACAAAACTTTATAGTCCCCCCTCTCGAACGAGACCACTAGCGCTCCGCTACGACATCAACCGACTAAATGGCGCACATTTTAAAAAAGGAAGTTATGCTGCCGCACCCGGTACATTGAACTCCCTGTGTTTTTCTATTAATAATTTCATGGAGAAATAACCATCACAGCAGGATCGACCTTTACGAAAGCCATTCTGTTCTTCACTGAGGAGGCTGTTAAGATGTTTGTATAATTTGTTCTTAATTATATTGGCGTAAATTTTGTATCCAGTATTTAGTAAGCTGATGCCTCTGTAATTTTCACAGTTTTTCTTGTCTCCTTTTTTAAATATTGGTATTACAATAGATTTTGTCCAACTTACAGGAATGTCTCTCCCTTCCCATAGTTTATTTAAGAATGTTAGAAATTGGTCTAAAAACAGAGGATTTGCATTTTTAAATAGTTCAATACTGATTCCATCCTCTCCAGGAGCTTTATTGATTCTCATTTTCATTAATACTTCTGATAGTTCATCCTCTGTAATCAAGTCTGTAGAGGTGTTATTGGATGATGGTAAAGTGAGAGTATTTGGAGTTTGGGTCCATAGATTTTGAAAATAATTTGACCATTGTTTGGCTGGGATGACATAAAGGTTGAGATTGTCTTTTGTTTCACGATTCAAATTTTTCAAGATTTTGTATGTTTATGGTGCCGGTCTAGTAATATCATTCTCTAATTGTGACACAAATTCCTCCCAATTTTTTCTATGTCTCTTCCTGGTTTCTCTTTTTGCTATTGCTCTTGTTTTGTGGTAATTGATTTTGTCTTCTTCCAATTTATTTGATAAGTACTTGTTGTGTGCTTCTTTTTTGTCTTTGATAATTTGCGCTATTTCTTCATCCCAATGTCTTATGCCATTTTTTTAATCATCTCCTTTTTGTGCCTAGGCTTTCTTTTGCAGATTGTTTTAAGATGTTAGCAAGTTTAATCCATTCCTCTTCAATATTTTCGGAGACGGGCAATCCTTCATAATGTTTTGCATTCTTGTCCCAGCTGTGCTGGGATCTCTGAGGGAGCTTACTTTGAACTTCAAATCCAATTTCTGAACTTTCTTTTTTTTCTGATATTATAGAATGTGCAAATATGACATGTGATCGATCAACTTGCTTTTCTTCACTGTGCATTTTGCAGTCATTCATATTGCTGTGAGCATTTTATTGAAAGTCCCCATAGTTAAGATATCTGCATTGCATATGACATCTAGAGCATGATTGCAGAGTTTTGCAGAAAAACGACACCCACCAGCACATTGAGAGGACATAACGGTCCTGTAACCAAACTTTTATACAGTTATGTTTGTTCAAGTGCAAGTACTTTCCTTGTAAGACATCCACTAGATAGGTCTCACCTCATCCACTAGGTAGGTCAAGGAATGAGGTGAGAGAATAACATTAATCATGACAGATTAGGTAGCACATGTTTTAATAATGGAGAATCAAAAAACGGAATGGAAAAACAGAGAGTGAAGCATTCACTAGGTAGATCCAGAAACGAGGTGAGAGAATAACACTAATTATGACAGATTGGGCAGAACATGTTGCACAAATGGAAAATGAAAAAGGGGAAAAAATACTTACAGCAAAATATCCACTAGATAGGCATGGAATGAGGTGACAGAATAAACTTTATTATTATTGATTGGGCAGGACATGTGGCATGAAAGTATATTAAAAGAGAGGCATACAAAACCCAGAGTGCATGAGATCCACAAGGTAGGTCATGAAACAAGGTGAGAGAACAACAATAATTATGACAGATTGGACAGGACATGTTGCACAAATTGAGAATGAAAAAGGGGTAATAAACCTAGAACTGAGATATCCTCTAGGTA
Source organism: Diploptera punctata (assembly GCA_030220185.1). Taxonomy (NCBI): domain Eukaryota; kingdom Metazoa; phylum Arthropoda; class Insecta; order Blattodea; family Blaberidae; genus Diploptera; species Diploptera punctata. The sequence goes on along the minus strand of JASPKZ010007776.1, from coordinate 83,063 downwards.
GGTAGAGAAACGAGGTGAGAGAATAACAACTATGACTGATTGCGCAGTATGTGTTGTACAAATGCGGAATTAATTGGCGACAAATATAAAACAGAGACTAAGGTATCCATTATGTAGGGCAAGGAATGAGGTGAGAGAATAACAATCACAACTGATTGGGCGGTATGCATTACACAAATGCGTAATTAATTGTTGACTTGTAAAAAACAGAGACTAAGGTGTTCACTGTCAAGTCAAGAAATGAGGTGAGAGAATAACATTAATCATGACTGATTGGGCAGTATGTGTTGCACAAATGCCCTAGAAAAAGACGGACCATTCAAACCACAACAGACTTTGTGTCTCAGACTCCTTTGAAAGATGATTCATAGGGGTTGTGCCTGTGAGATAAGTTATTGTATTTTCTGTATTATTTTTAAGGACAGCACGGAGCTTTTTATACCAAGTAGTTTTGAAATTACACAATTTACACACAAATATCTACGATACAGCTTTTTTATATTTAATTAATTTATACAAAACTACTGTAAAGTCAACACATTAATTTAGGAGTCCTATTATTTACTACTAGGTCTGCCGCAGTGGGCTAGTGCCTCTAGTTCCAAAGGATACAGGTTCAAACCTCACCATGGTAGATGGATTTTTTTAGGATGGAAAAATCCAATGAAAAGTCCTCCAGGAGCTACTTTATGCTGTGGGTTCCAGATATTGAGATTTTCAGGCTCATAAAAGAACCAAAATGTCTGAATAAAAAGCCCTCTGTGCAAAATTTACCAACCTTTCCCCATTGAGAATTATCTTAATTACCCCAGGCACTAGGCTGTCCCCTTACCACTTGCTCACATCTGTGGGTAAATGATCATAAGAAGTCCCCATTACGGAGTACCTTAATTCCAGCACAGGGAAGGAAAGGGCTTAACAAATAATTATTTATATATCTATATTTGTAAAATAATAAAATTTGGAATAAATTGTAATAAAATTGATTTACAACTGCCACAAATCCAGTTATATTATATGGGTGCGAAACATGGACTCTTACTTTAAGAGAGGAAAGGAGACTACAAGTATTTGAGAATAAAGTACTTAGGAAAATTTTTGGACCAAAGATAGATGAACAGACAGGTGAATGGAGAAGACTACATAACAATGAACTACATGGTCTTTATAGGAAGCCAGATATAATAGGAACAGTTAAGTCTCATAGACTGCGATGGGCAGGACATGTTGCACGTATGGGGAATGGGAGACTTGCATGGAAGCTTCTTGTAGGAAAGACAGAGGGAAAACGCCCAGTTGGTAGACCAAGAATGAGGTGGGAGAATAACATTAACTATGATTTGAGGGAAGTAGATTATACAGGGAATGATTGGAAAGCATTAGCTCAGGATAGGGATGTATGGAGAGCTTATGTCCGTGCGGCCATGAACCTACGGGTTCGATAGTGCCAGTGAGTAAGTAAGTAAGTAAGTACAAATAACATGGCCACTTTCTAAAAACTGAGACTTGTTGTTGCTATTGTTAGTACAATGACTATGCAGCTTTTAAAATAGAGCTACTTTACATCTTGTCTCGTACCAGCTGAACGGATGACATCTCCATTCATTACTGGAGAATTATACTCCTCCTACCTGGACATGGTAGTCCAGTATTGCCAATATATGAAAAATTATTTTGAAAAAATGTTCTAGAAGCTAATCTGGTTTAAACTGTTTTTTTTTTCTGGAACCCAAACCACGCATCCATACATCATGAGAGGGAATTCACTCTACGACTAGTTGTGGCAGGCGACAGACCTGTTAGGCATGGGTCCATTGTCTCTAAGACATGCATTTGATTAGAATTAGAAATTAACCATAGTGCAACATCAATACTTCAATAAGAATTTATACATACATTCTGTATTTAGTTATTATTTACAAGTGCTAAATTATGTATTTCAGTGAAAGCTTAAGATTAAATTTAAATGTTTCACACCTCACCTCATCTAACTACACCAGCTTCATCTTCAACTGATGTTATATCGATCAGAACAACTGCTTCTTGCTCCCTCTTTTTTCCTACAAAAGTTCAATTTAGTAAAAAAAGTGTTTTAATTGTTTATTTAAATATATTTTTGTTCTAAATTACCAGTTGTGATCATTAAAATTGTCCTGTGCTGTAGCCGAGTGGTTAAGGCAAGAAGTCTTGGCACAGAGCTGGTTCGAGTCCCCAATGGGGGAAGAAATGTTCTCATGGGATCCAGCATCGTGAAGCATTTGAGTAGCAACTCCAGATTGAGAAGAATCAGCTATAACAGCTGGCCCTATACTGGCTTGATAATCATCTACCTTTGTGAGGCCAAGAGCCTTCTAAACCTGTCGCGCTTGCAAGAAAAAAAAAATATTAAAAGTGACCCATCTAAAGAGAATAGTTTAGAAGGGAAAACCTAAACACAGTCTACGTTTAAAAAACAAGTTACCTTGATATGTGGCACTGGGCCTCATCCATATAACTGTTGTACACCTTCACCATCTGATGTTCTGAATTTCAAAATGTATGGATCTAAATTTATTCTTTTCAATGTGTATCTTTTCCTGAACTATCAAATCCAAGGGTTTTTCCAAATGTTTCAAAAGTTTAGCTTATTTTTCAATTTTATAGCATTCTAGCTAACTAAGAGCTGTAATTGTTGATTTTTCAATTTCACCATTTTTAATATTTCTAAAGTGTTCATATGTGCGAGTGTCCCCTACATATACTTTATTGCAGTCTTTATAACTAATTGAATAAATTCCAGATATTTTAACTTCTTATTAGCTATTAGTAGATTACTCAGGCTAAATGTATACACCGGTGCTAATGTGATATAGAATTTCTTGAATTTTTTAAAAAAATTGTTGTGTATTTCAAGATGGTAAGTTGGTTGGTATCTAATGTCGAGCACTTGATAATGAAATCATTCGCTCTCTTGCACTCCAATATTTAGCAGAAAGGCTGGTCTCTTCTACAAAAGCTGGACAACGGAGGAGATGGTTTCTTTCCATATCTTCATTTAAATTGCAAAAAGGGCATTTAGGTGAATCTGTTATGCCAATTCTTTTTCCAAGGCTTCATGTTTGTATTGGAGTACAATAAACTAGTTGTAACCGTTTAGTAGTAGGCACCACATGTGGTGGTTACGTCACCCATTGAGTGAAAGTAGGTATAGGAAGGAAGGAGAAATGAACCCCTAGGCCTCGAGATGGTAAGTAATTTTCTGAATATTGTTCTTATTTCTTGGAATCAGGATGGTGTATTCTTTTAATGTTTTTTTGCTGTCTGAATTTCTTTAATATATCTATTATTATTTCCTTTCCAAAGCCATTTAAACTATCATCATCATCCATCACAAATTGACCTGTTTTGGCCTCATCCAGCAGTCTTTTAAGAGGTCTTCCTGGTCGACAATGTCCTTATATCGCATCATCATTTTTGGGATTCTTGAATTTTCCATTCTTTTTACATGGTCCAGCCAGTTTAGTTTATTAAACTAGCAATATATAGAAAGTGATTTTATTCTTTCTTAAAATCTTCTTCATTTAGTGGAATGTTTAATAATCTATATATTAAACTATTGAAAACTGTATGTTTATGTGCAATATGATTCAATTCTGAAGATTTTATGTATGAGTATCTATCCTATAAATACTGAATTTGATTCTTTGTTGTTGTTCATTTTTGATTATGTACAGGTCCAAAAAGGGGATTTGGTTATTTCTTTCTAATTCAACATTTTACAGATTCATCTTGAAGATTAAGTATCAATATATTTAGTATTTATAACAGAGAAAATATCATCTACACATCTGTACCAACACTTAAAAACCCAAGGGTAAAGCACCGGTGATGTGACATTCGAGATAACCCATAAATAAATTGGCCAAAAATGGTGAAATAGCCAAACCTGAGATTTGTTTATAGTATTTTCCAATGAAGGTGAAAAAATTATTGCCGATACAAAGTTTTGTAAGATTTAAATATTCATCTATCATTTCTGTTTTTAATTTCAAGGAAATTAACTTTTTTTTTTTAATATTTAACATCTTTTTGATTAGGATGCTAGGTAACAAAGAAACATCATATGAAATGAAATGAATCCAATTCTTCTACTAATTTGACTGAATTTTCAATACTTTTGTTGTTGAAACTTGGTAATTCAATAATTTTTTTAAGAACAATTTTAGATCCATGAATTTTGAGATTCCTGGCAAACAAGATTTGATCTCAAAGTTCATCAAATCAACACCAAAAATGAAAATGAAGGTGTAGACCAAAATTCAACAGTCACAAAGGAACGCCTGTTGAAACTGCAGTTCCAAGCTTGAAGATCACGGAGTTCTGACAACTCTGTATTTATTAATTATTAAAATAAATTCTTCATCACATCACCTCACCTCATAATTTATTTTAAATTTAAAATCACAAATTGAGTTTCTCCAAAAAAGTAACCATAAATTTGATTTACTGACTGCATGATACAAATAAGATTGTTGATGATGTTTTTATTATTAATTTAACACTTCTCACTGAAGGATAAGTTATATTTGAAGATAAATTATACGCTCAGACTCGGATTTGAACCCAGGACCTTACCAGTACTCTACCACCGAGCTATCCGAGAAACTCCAATCTAAATGCAATTTTTTCTCATATACACTGTTAATTCCCATCGTCAAATGCTACAAGCATTTGCTCGATCATGCAAATGGTAGCTTCTTGTTTAAGAAGACATTTATTGGGAATTTAAACTCTACTTTATAAAGCCAGTAGGGCTTCTTTTGATGTTTATATTAATTTAACACTTCTCACTGCAGGAGCTTTGGCTTTCTATGCTGCAAGGCTACAAAAATGCTCGCCATTGAGTCAAACTAAAGCGAAATCTGAAATGTAGATACTGTGGTGCCAATTGAAGACAATGTATTAAACCCTTATTGTCCAGCACAGATCCAATTTAAGTGCTGATGTGTTTTGCTGGAACATACACCACGTCTTCATTCACTCCCAGTGAAAATTTTAGAAGTTTAGAACCAGTTCCCTATGGTCTGAATATCCTTAATATCTGTTTACGTTAGGGTTGCCATAGCAACCATGAGAAGGCATTTTTTTTCCCAAAGTTGTTAAGTGTCAAGATATAACCCATTAAATTTTAGTTGAGTTCACTGTGGTAGGAACGCTCTAGTGGACACAATGCAAACTATCAACAGCCACTGTTCTTAAGAAGATGACGTAAAATAGACATTCTTTTGTCAGAGGAAGATAATAAATAAATATTAAAAGTAAATTAAATAATTATACTGTTATATAATTATCATATAGGGGAAGAGCCGCTACTGATAGAAGTATATCTCTGCTCATTAGCACGTGAGTGTTGTTCATAAATCATCAGAAAAAAGTTCCATCACACATTGTTACCGTTGTTGCCGTCTGACATTCTTCAATTTGTAAGTTTCATTACTTCATCAACGTCATCATGTCCTCGATATCTTCTTTGAGATGGTATCCATATTAGTAGAGTCTTCTGGATTTCAATGTACTTACATATTATTTCATCGGGATGAGAATGTGTTAAGCTACGTACTTTAAACATAATTACATATTTTTTTGTCAAAGTTGAAAGTACATGTCCATCTGCTTAAGCATTCACCATTGGTGTCGAGCAATAGTTTTCAATATATAAAATAAAATAATTTGTGCCCATTAACCAAAGCTTCTTCTAAAAATATTTTCATGTGAAACACGTCTCGATGTGATAAGAGAAGGAATGACACATACAGTTAGTTTGGTTTGGTTATGTCAATAGAATGAAGTAAGAAACACTCGCTAATAAATAGAAGCTAGATTTTTATACCCTATGAAATATATAACAAAAAACTGAAAATATGTAATACCAAAATTATAAAGATACGTTAAAAATGATTCATTCATTCATTCAAATGGCAGGAACATGAATTCCATCGTGTCATTAGCAGACGTGAGTGTTGTTCATAAATCACAAGAAAAAAGTTAAAATAACAATCTTCTTCATCACACATTGTTACAGGCGTCGCCATCTTTCTCCATCTGACATTCTTCAATATGTAAGTTATATTACTTCATCAATGTCGCCATATCCTCGATATCTTCTTATTAGTAGAATCTTCTGGATTTCATATACTGCAATTTGTATAAAATCATTTTACACCTTTTAGTTACATAAAATAATTTTAAAAACTTGTAATCACTTGAACTCGGTGCTACTGCCTTGGTGCAGAGCTACGGGACTTGCTAGATATCAGACCCATATGTTCCTACCATTTGAATTAATTAATTAATCATTTTTAATGTATCTTTGTAATTTTGATATTATATATTTTCAGTCCCATACAGGCCACATGGCCTAAAACAAATTTGTTCATGATGATGATGATGATATTTTCAGTCCCGCGCCATATCCGAGTGGTTAAGGCAAGAAGCCTTGGCGCAGAGCTAAAGGATTTGCGCTGGTTCGAGTCTCCATGGGGGAAGAAATTTTCTCATGGAATTTCGGCCAGTATAGGACCGGTGTCCACCCAGCATCGTGAGGCATTTGGGTAGCTACAATAAATAGCGGCTCCAGGTTGAGAAAACCAGTTATAATGGCTGGGGGACTCGACATGCTGACCACATGTCACCCCTACACTGGCTGATCATCTACCTCTGATTGACACAAGTGGATGTGAGTCCAGCAGCCAGCTGGTAGGCTAAGGGCCTTCTAGGCCTGTCACGCCAGTCTATCTATCTATATTTTTTCAGCGTGTTACTGTGTGTGTACAGTTTTTAAAATTATTTTATGTAACTAAAGGTAAAAAATGATTTTACACAAATTGCACATATTGTATTGGCACCAGGTCTACCAGCCTGGTGTGTTCTTATTTTAATAATGATATCTCATCTACTTGATTTAATAGTATATTGCACATATTGTATTGGCACCAGGTCTACCAGCCTGGGTGTTCTTATTTTAATAATGATATCTCATCTACTTGATTTAATAGTATATTGCACATATTGTATTGGCACCAGGTCTACCAGCCTGGTGTGTTCTTATTTTAATAATGATATCTCATCTACTTGATTTAATAGTATATTGCACATATTGTATTGGCACCAGGTCTACCAGCCTGGTGTGTTCTTATTTTAATAATGATATCTCTCATCTACTTGATTTAATAGTATATTGCACATATTGTATTGGCACCAGGTCTACCAGCCTGGTGTGTTCTTATTTTAATAATGATATCTCATCTACTTGATTTAATAGTATATTGCACATATTGTATTGGCACCAGGTCTACCAGCCTGGTGTGTTCTTATTTTAATAATGATATCTCATCTACTTGATTTAATAGTATATTGCACATATTGTATTGGCACCAGGTCTACCAGCCTGGTGTGTTCTTATTTTAATAATGATATCTCATCTACTTGATTTAATAGTATATTGCACATATTGTATTGGCACCAGGTCTACCAGCCTGGTGTGTTCTTATTTTAATAATGATATCTCATCTACTTGATTTAATAGTATATTGCACATATTGTATTGGCACCAGGTCTACCAGCCTGGTGTGTTCTTATTTTAATAATGATATCTCATCTACTTGATTTAATAGTATATTGCACATATTGTATTGGCACCAGGTCTACCAGCCTGGTGTGTTCTTATTTTAATAATGATATCTCATCTACTTGATTTAATAGTATATTGCACATATTGTATTGGCACCAGGTCTACCAGCCTGGTGTGTTCTTATTTTAATAATGATATCTCATCTACTTGATTTAATAGTATATTGCACATATTGTATTGGCACCAGGTCTACCAGCCTGGTGTGTTCTTATTTTAATAATGATATCTCATCTACTTGATTTAATAGTATATTGCACATATTGTATTGGCACCAGGTCTACCACGCTGGTGTGTTCTTATTTTAATAATGATATCTCATCTACTTGATTTAATAGTATATTGCACATATTGTATTGGCACCAGGTCTACCAGCCTGGTGTGTTCTTATTTTAATAATGATATCTCATCTACTTGATTTAATAGTATATTGCACATATTGTATTGGCACCAGGTCTACCAGCCTGGTGTGTTTCTTATTTTAATAATGATATCTCATCTACTTGATTTAATAGTATATTGCACATATTGTATTGGCACCAGGTCTACCAGCCTGGTGTGTTCTTATTTTAATAATGATATCTCATCTACTTGATTTAATAGTATATTGCACATATTGTATTGGCACCAGGTCTACCAGCCTGGTGTGTTCTTATTTTAATAATGATATCTCATCTACTTGATTTAATAGTATATTGCACATATTGTATTGGCACCAGGTCTACCAGCCTGGTGTGTTCTTATTTTAATAATGATATCTCATCTACTTGATTTAATAGTATATTGCACATATTGTATTGGCACCAGGTCTACCAGCCTGGTGTGTTCTTATTTTAATAATGATATCTCATCTAACTTGATTTAATAGTATATTGCACATATTGTATTGGCACCAGGTCTCCCAGCCTGGTGTGTTCTTATTTTAATAATGATATCTCATCTACTTGATTTAATAGTATATTGCACATATTGTATTGGCACCAGGTCTACCAGCCTGGTGTGTTCTTATTTTAATAATGATATCTCATCTACTTGATTTAATAGTATATTGCACATATTGTATTGGCACCAGGTCTACCAGCCTGGTGTGTTCTTATTTTAATAATGATATCTCATCTACTTGATTTAATAGTATATTGCACATATTGTATGTTGGCAGCAGGTCTACCAGCCTGGTGTGTTCTTATTTTAATAATGATATCTCATCTACTTGATTTAATAGTATATTGCGATACGATCGATATGGAATGAGGCGCTTGTGCTAAGTTTTATTTAAATTTCCAAGATTCCATTATGTGTTTACCACATGTGTATTGCATACAATTTTTTTGCACTATATGTATTTATTTTAGTAATTAAGATATTAGCTAAAATAATAATAAATATAATTGAAGAAAAATGCTAGATTTCAGAAGGTGAATTGGCTATCTGCGAAATAATAAGTATTGTTGGTCATGTCACCATCTTATATTTGTTAAAACTGTAAAACCAATTTGATTTGGGATTTACTTCTGATTATGGAGAAAGTTTTAGACGATGTGGGCAGTGATGATGAACTAGAAGAGACATGGAAAGCTGGATGTGATGAATTAAGTCTAAACAGAGGTATGAGTTAGCATATGCTTCATTGTGTAAATAGTTGAAAGAACATCAATGAAAAGAATAAATTGGCGTATTTTGTATTAAGAAGTAGTAAATTGATGAGTCCAGCAAGTTTGTGGTGTGAATTTTTGATGCTAGAAACAATGATAAAGTTAAATAATGGAATTGATATCACAAGTTTCACTATGTTAGTGTGCTTCTTGAAAAGGAAAAATGGTCATTTTTAAAATATTGAGATTTCTTTTGTTTTCATAGCAACTAAGATTGTTGGCGGGAATGTCAAATTACGATGCACAGCAACAATAACAGTAAGTATAGCATATTAGTTACGTAGTGCAAAACATTTCAAATTTATTTAATTTGTGTTACAGGTAGCTTCAAAGAGCATCTGTATTTAAAAAAAATGCCACATACCAAAGTTGGAGCTGTGTTAACATGGGTTTGACACAAAACAATTTAATTTTCAAATCAGAAAACACACGTTAGATCGCAGCTTCATGGAAAGTGAGTATTATTATTATTTAGGTGCAAGAAGAATGGCATAAAGACGTGCATGGAAGCTTCTTGTAGGAAAACCAGAGGTAAAATACCCAGTTGGTAGATCAAGAATGAGGTGGGAGAATAACATTAACCATGATTTGAGGGAAGTAGATTGTACAGGGAATGATTGGAAAACATTAGCTCAGGATAGGAATGTATGGAGAGCTTATGTCCATGTGTATATGAACCTGCAGGTTTGATAGTGGCAGTGAGTTAGTTAGTTAGTTAGGTGCAGGAAGATGTTCTGAAAACTTGATAAATAAAATTGTCATTGTTATTATTACTGTGGTACTGTCATTATTATTAGTAGTATTTTTTCCATGCCACAACAGGTACTTGGCTGCTGGCCACACTTCATCACGAGCAGCTAGTTACTTCTTCCATGGGGACTTGAACAAGCTTTAACATGAGAGAGGACATTACTAGCATTAATATTTTTATAAAATAATTATTGTTTTATTATTTGCAAATTCCAAAGGAATTAAGGTGAGTTTCTCTCATGAAAGGATTGTTGAAATATGTTATATATCCTATCTAGTAGACACCAAAAATTAACAAGACAAATGTGTGTGTGTGTGTCCATTAATGATCCAGCAGCCATAATTTTTGTTTTATCATAACCAAACTTTGCATATAGCAATATATTTTTTTTAAAAAGCCATGTCAAATTCATTAACCAGCAAAATTGGACCATTAGGTATAGTTTGCCTGACCACAAAATTTAAAAATTACTATAGCAGCCCCACGTTTTCTTTGTTATAAGGGTGGTTCCCTCTAAGAGTGCAGGCTTAATTTTCAAAGATGGCAGTAATGCAACGGAGTGTTGAAAGAAGAGGTTTGTGGTGGTATCTTGACAATAAATTAAATGCATTTGTTGGATTTTGGTAATTAACTTATTGAACCTATTATTTGTAATTTTTAGGTCTTAAGAAATAAGGATTTCCTGGAAATATTTTGGGTGAATCATTCAGAACTTTGCAGGCACAAAAAGGAGATGAAGAAATAGCACAAATTATCAAAGACAAAAAAGAAGCACACAACAAGTACTTATCAAATAAATTGGAAGAAGACAAAATCAATTACCACAAAACAAGAGCAATAGCAAAAGAGAAACCAGGAAGAGACATAGAAAAAATTGGGAGGAATTTGTGTCACAATTAGAGAATGATATTACTAGACCCGCACCACAAACATACAAAATCTTGAAAAATTTGAATCGTGAAACAAAAGACAATCTCAACCTTAATGTCATCCCAGCCAAACAATGGTCAAATTATTTTCAAAATCTATGGACCCAAACTCCAAATACTCTCACTTTACCATCATCCAATAACACTTCTACAGACTTGATTACAGAGGATGAACTATCAGAAGTATTAATGAAAATGAGAATCAATAAAGCTCCTGGAGAGGATGGAATCAGTATTGAACTATTTAAAAATGCAAATCCTCTGTTTTTAGACCAATTTCTAACATTCTTAAATAAACTATGGGAAGGGAGAGACATTCCTGTAAGTTGGACAAAATCTATTGCAATACCCGATTCCGATTGATTGAGGTCTTTCCACTTTTCAGCGGTTGCCCTTTTACCAGCCGGCTGCTGGCCCTTCACATCCACATGTGTCAATCACAGAGGTAGATGATCAACAGCCAGTGTAGGGGTGACATGTGGTTAGCATGTCGAGTCCCCCAGCCGTTATAGCTGGTTCCTCAACCTGGAGCCGCTACTTATTGTAGCTACCCAATTGCCTCATGATGCTGGGTGGGCACCGGTCCCATACTGGCCGAAATACCATGAGAAAATTTCTTCCCCATGGAGACTCGAACCAGCGCAAGTCCCGTAGCTCTGCGCCAAGGCTTCCTACCTTAACCGCTCGGCTACGGCGCGGGACTATTGCAATACCAATATTTAAAAAGGAGACAAGAAAAACTGTGAAAATTACAGAGGCGTCAGCTTACTAAATACTGGATACAAAATTTACGCCAATATAATTAAGAACAAATTATACAAACATCTTAACAGCCTCCTCAGTGAAGAACAGAATGGCTTTTGTAAAGGTCGATCCTGCTGTGATGGTTATTTCTCCATGAAATTATTAATAGAAAAACACAGGGAGTTCAATGTAGAAACACATTCAGCTTTTGTGGACTTCAAAAAAGCCTTCGACAAAATCAATAGGAATAAACTGTTGGAAATTTTAGCTGACAACAATCTACCACAACAGCATATTTTAAATTTATACAGTATCTATAAAACAAATTTGAATTCAGTTTGAATCAATAACACACAAACAGAATGGACCGAAATTAATAGAGGCGTAGACAAGGATGTGGCCTCTCGCTCTTGCTCTTTATCATATACATGGATAGAATACTCCAAGATTGGCGACAGATGAGACACGGTTCTATCCAAATTAATAGAAACCATAAAATAGACTCTTTGCCTTTTGCATATGATTTGGTATTAATAGACTCTTTGCCTTTTGCATATGATTTGGTATTAATAGCTCCAACAGAAACAGATTTACAGTATTCTATACACAATTTTAATATAATTGCAAAAAGGTACAATATGGAAATCAATACAAAGAAAACTAAAGTGATGTCCTTCTGTGGGAAATACCCTATACCTAGCAAAATTGTTTTGGATGATAAAAGTTTAGAACGAGTAAACGAAATTAATCATTTGGGTTATAATTTAACATTTCAAGATGAAGCTGACATATAAAAAAAAATAAAAAATTGTACAAAAACAATGGGGATACTTAACAGTATAATGAAACCATATTTAGTACAGAAGAACACAAGATTACGGCTTTATAAGGTTCTCGCAAGACCAGTATTAAGATATGGTAATGAAGCATGGACAATACGAAGAAGAGATGAAAGCCGAATAACAGCAAATGAGATGCGATTTATGCGCCGAACAGAGTGGGACCATAAAAGAAATGAGGAAATTATGGAAGAGTTGGATGTAGAACCCTTTCTTCACCATATACAAAACTACCAGAACAACTGGAAAGCCTATCTTCAACGAATGCAGTCTCATAGAATTCCAAAAGCCATACTTCGCTACTGCCCCCAAGGCAAAAGATCGCTGGGATGTCCAAAAAAGTGCTGGATGGAAAATTCCTCTTTGAGACTGTAACAGGCCACACGGCCTAATACTTGCATGGATGATGATGATGATGATGCACAACAGAAAATTACTTTACCTGCTTATTGTGGCGGATATATTGTGAAAACGAAATTTGCATTCTTGTGCCCTCTGTTGAGGGATTTATAAAATACTATTTTCTCAAAGAGGGTGCACTGACTCGTACTCAAAGAGTGCGAATGTGCAGTCATGAAACTTTAAACTCTCAATTTGAACACAGAGTTCTAAATTTGCAAATGTGTTTACTGTTACAATTATTGTATGTAATAAATATGACTTTTTTACATAATACAGTGATTTAGACAATGTAGTGATGTAATCGTGAGATATTTTGGATGCTAGATTTTATGGTATTGATCGGAAGCAGCTAATGAAGTTAGGTTTTGATTATGCCGAAATAAATGGCATAGAACACAAATTCAATCGCCAGAAACAAATGGCTGGGAAATACTGGCTTTATGGATTTTGCAAGTGACATGGGCTTCTGTGCATTCGTCTCACAAATGTAGCCTTGAAAGGATGGGATTTGAAATATCTTCCTATAAACCAAAGTGTTTATTATTTTTAAAAAATTGAAAGCAGTGTTGGAGGACAAGAAATTTCCTCCTTACAGAACTTTTAACGAGGATGAGAGTGGAATTTAGACTGTCCCCAATCATCTTCCAAAAGTAATTTCACCCAAGTGGAAGCGTTACATAGTCAAGATTGTTTCTGCAGACATGGGGACATAGTGACAGAGAGGCCGGAACCACAAGGCAACAGAACAGGAAGGAGAAGGTCTAGAATACAGGGAGACTGTAGTCGCTGTATCGCTAGGAGACTTGCACCCGCTCTGAAAAGGGGTTTTGAACCCAAAAGGAAGAGGAATGGGAGGAAATCCGAGATAACGACGGTGTCTCAATACAATAACATGCTGCACGAGGCTAAGGAGAAACAACTTAAAAAATCATTTTGACTGAGGGCAAAGAAACAACGCCTTTTTGATTCCAACACACCCTCAACTTCGGCTGGCACTGAAGAGGATATTGCATATCCAGGATGCTAGGAGAAATATGAAGAGCCTTTCACTGAATATTAAATTCAATGAAAAATGTTCTGGGGGTGGTGGCATGACAACTACTCACGTTATGAGGGCAATGTGCCAGTTGTTAGTGCATACTCTTGAGGGATGCTATGCGCACTCTTAGATGCCTGTGCGCATCCGCAGAATTAAGGAATAAATGTGATATGCCTGTATGTGTTGGGAAATGTGCATTTTGTTTTATGGCAATTGATAGTATGGGTAATCAAAGAGTTCTTGGTATTAATATCATTTACTTCTACAATATTCCCTAAGCATACCGAAGGGGTTTAAGTTAAGTACGAACTCTCCCTTAATGTATATTTTGAATTTTCAGTTATTTTGTTTTTATCTTTTGGTGCATTTTTTCTCTATATATACTTTACATACAATTTCTATATACTATACAATTTAATTAAATTTTAAATTGGCAATGTTAATATACAGGTCTGAGACTTGGCCTTTAACGAGCTCTGATAAAAATAAAATTGAGACAATAGAAATGAGATTTCTCAGATCAGTTGCAGGTGCAGCTCTAAGAGATCAAAAGAGAAGTCAAGATATCAGAGATGAATTACAAATATATAATATAAACGAGAGAATACACAGAAATAAACGTAATTGGTTTGAACATATACAAAGAATGCCAAATAATCGTTTATCAAAGCAGCTGCTTCATTATAGGCCTCTAGGCCGAAGAAATGTAGGAAGACCAAAACGTCATTGGAAAGATGACCTGCAGCTGCAGCATATAGTGCACCGGGGAGCGGAATGGGCCCAACAGGCTCATACCTTGAAGATGATGATGATTGGCAATGTATCATAAAAGATAATAAAGTAATGGAACAAAAGATTAATTAGTAGAAATTATTTAAATTGTTTATTTCACTCACAAATAATACCACACAGTGTGAAAAGTTATTTAAATTGCATCCAATTATATAAGAATATTCAAAAGGTAGTAACTTAGGTTTGCTTTCTCTGTTGCGTGGCTGCACAACAAGAGATTGAGTCCTTCCGACCAACATATTATTTTTTTTTCATTTGGGTTTATTGTTGAACACAATGTGTGGAATTCTATTTGGCGACACTCTTTCAATGTGTTTCAACCAATTTACTTCAACTTTATCTATATTCCTGTATTTTATTCAACATGTGTTTGCAGGTGACTTGGAAACAATGTTATTTAACAGTCTTAGATTCAGAAGGCATGCTATAATAAATGAAGAAACAGAAAATAAAATTTGGAAAATGTGGAAAAGGTTAGGAGAAAAATAAAAAACAAGTGGCATGACAACTAGGTTAATACTATAAGAAAGTTGTCGCAACATAAGGAAACAACAAGACAATGTTGAGAAAAATACTTAAAACAGACATAACAAACAAGCAACTGCATAACAAACCACTACAACAAGTTCAGAGAAGCTGTGCTCACATTTTGAGAAAAAGGAAGAGAAAGAATGCAACAAAAGATAAAAACAAAATAACAGAAAAATCAAAATTTGAGGAAAATGAAAAAACAAAAAGTCAAAATCAAGGAAGAAAAAGAAAAATAAGAAACAGAATAAAGCTGAAAAAATATTGGTAAATGGAAAATAAATTGGATGCAAAGAGGAAGATGTGAAAAAATTAGAAAAAAATCCTAAACCAAAAAATTTTATAATAGGAATACAGTTTTCTGGCTTTGTTTTATTGCCTCTTTTAAACATTGAGATTATTTTTCCAATTTTCCATTCTTCTGGTATTGTATTTTGTTTTCAGCACTTGTTATAGAATTTTAATAATCTTTCTTGAAAATTCTTTGGGGCATTTTTATCAGTTCTATGTTTATATTGTCTATTCCACATGCTTTATTATTTTTACATTTCTTTAATATTTCCATCATTTCTTGCATCTCTAATTCATATACTTCTGCATATTGTTTGTTTGTTTCTACGAGTGTTATTTCTTCTTTATTTTGTTCGTCCGTCCACAGTTCTTTATAATAATTTTCTAATTCTATATCTTGTATAGTTAGCAAATTTATTTTGTCTTTTACTTCAGAATTAAGGCTTCTTATAAATTTATATACTTTGTCTTGTCTTCCGTGTAAATTGTGTTCCATTATTTATGCTACGTATCTATCCCAATGTTCTCTATTTACTTTTCTGGTATTTTTTTACTAATGCTCTTGTTCTATTATATTTTGGTCATTCTTGTTAAGTAGGCCTCCTTTTTATCCGTTACCAATTTCTGGATTTCGGGATAACTCAGTATGTGCTATTAAAATAAGACAAGGATGGTATTCTCCAAAAATTAGCAAAATGTGACCTTCAGAAATGGGGTTTACCTTAAATCCAAAATTAAAAATGTGCTCTAAAAACAGCCATGTTTTCATGTAGCAATGTAATTAACCCTTAAATTGTCAATGTATCCACATTGCATTCATGGAAAACCATATCGGTGGACATTCAAATTTGTGTCAATTTACAAAGCAATTTGCAATAGGTAATAACTTATGGTTATGCACTTTTAGATAATCTGACATCAGAAAATAAATTTTTCTAATTTAACAAAATAAATATATATTCTGTGAACCAGCAGAATGCTGAGGAATTTGCTTACTTTACACCTTCATAGTTCAATTTTTTTAGAGAACACGTGAGATATTCATGGATATTGGCTGACCAGACCTGTTGTAAGTCTCAGAAGTGGTGGTATGACAGGAGAAACCATAAGGAAAGCCTTCCCTGACAGCGCAAACTTCACTGAGATGCAAACTCAAAACCCAGAATGTTTAACTACTTGAGCTGGATTAAGTAAAATACCAATTTCCTTAAACAATGTAATTAAAAAGTTTATACCTGAAATGTTTCTCTTTTATTGCATCGTCCACTTCGTCCATTGTCGAATCTTGCATTGATTTCTTTCCTAAACCAGAGTCTCTCAAATGTCTTGTTCATTATTCCAACCAAAATGGACAATCGCTGAACAAAACACCTGCAAATACACAATTTCAATACATACAATAAAAACTTGACATTTTCAAGTAATTATATATAATAATCTCTTTATGTAAGCAAAAATGAAGAACTGATGGACTTCAAATACCTAAAAATAATAATTACTAACAGGAATGAGATGCAGAAACTATTGCTTTTATACATTACAGGGACTCTTTTATCATCTCAACTCCTCTCAAAAAAAAGTTAACAGAAGATATGTAAAATGGTTATTCCTCCATTTAAATTATGGACACTAAATATGGTCTGTTACTTTAAGAGTTGACAAAAAACAATGAATATATGAGGAGAATGTACTTTTTTAAACAAATGAATGAAGAAAACAACAAAACATGAGAAACTAGATGTAAAATGAACAATTCTCATATACAACGATGGGCAGGACATGTGGCACAAGAAAAGTTCATGGAAACTTCTTGTAGGAAAGCCAGTAGGTAAGAAAAAACATGAGAAACTAGATGTAAAATGAACAATTCTCATATACAACGATGGGCAGGACATGTGGCACAAGAAAAGTTCATGGAAACTTCTTGTAGGAAAGCCAGTAGGTAAGAAAAGAATGTGGGAGAATAACATTAATAATGATTTGAGGGAGATAAATTATAGAGCAAGTGACTGTAAAATATAAAGACAGGATAGGGATGTATGGAGAGTTATGTCTGCACAACCTTAAACCTCTGGACGTCATTTCTGCAATTGGATCACCAATCAAATGGACAATCATAATGATTTCATTAAACAAGTTATTTTCAGTGATGAGCGTTTTTCTTATTTGGACGGTGATGCTCATACTCAAAATACTTGCTATTGGTCTAGGCATGTGGTGCGGTTGAAGTGCTGGACTCTACTCTACTAGTCTTTCTGGATGACCTGCCATTCAACAGACGGCAACAAGATGGAGCTACTGTAATTGTTTAAAACAATTTAAATAGGAAATTTTGATATTAGTGGATTGGATGGGGTAGCCCAAGGGCTTGGCCTGCACGGTTACCTGATTTGATGCCCCTAGACTTCTTTCTTTGTGGATACATGTGCTCCAGACTCAGCACTGGAAGACCAAATCAGAATGTCATTTCACCAGATACACTTTCAAATGTGAGCGAGACATTCTCTCCAGTGGATGGGCATCACTGCGTTAGCTCTGAACATGACAACTCAATCAGTGTGGTTAGTTTTAACATTTTAACATCAGCCAAACTTCTCCCATTTGTCAACCGACTTTTGGGCCACGCGGTATAATTAGTCCTTTCTCCAATAGACGGCAGATAAATATCTATATGAATCATGTGTTTTGATGGTTATTCCCTGTTTTGTAGAGTGTATTTTCAGAATAAACATTGAAGACGACAGTCTGAGTTACAAGGCAGTGCACGTATTTTTCACTCAAGTAGGCCAAGAAAAAAATAAATTATTATGTCAAGTAAAGAGTATATATATATCTGTTGATGAAGAAGTAGGAATTGTTTATGCAGAAGATTGATGTGATGGAACTAATACCACAAAGTGCTGAGATCGCACCACATGATGCATCACCTAGTTATCGCCCACTTTTGCCTGACTTTACGACCAACGTGGGCCTAATTACGGACAGTGACAATATGATAGCATTTGTAAATATATTTATCACTGATGAGTTTATTGAATATATTTGTGATCAAACAAACGCTTATGCAGACCAAATAATTAGTGCCACATCCCGTCCCTTCACAAAACATTCAATAGTCCAGACTTGGCAACCAGTTTCAATTTTAGAAATGAAACAATTCCTAGGTTTTGATGTTTGTTACACGCATTATTGAGAAACCTGATCTGAAGCCGTATTGGACAGAAGACTCCATTTTTTCAAACACCTATATTTTTGGAAACAGTGTGATCCAGAAATAGGCTTGAAAATATATTGGCATTTCTTCATTTCAGCAACAGTAATCTTTATGATAATAGTACAAATAATCAGGCCCATTTTAGAAAAACTCTTCAGTGTACACCCCAGAATAAAACTGTTCTTGATGAAGGGATGTTGATGTGGAGGAGGCACTTACAACCCTGGAAAAATTACAAAATATGGTATCATGGTTTCGTATGATCAGTGAATCTAGTACAGGACACATATGCAAATTGATTATATGCAATGGTAGTGGGATGGCCCTTCAAAATACAGTGTATGAACTCCTAAAACCTTTGATGATTTTATTCATTTCATACATCTCAATGATGGATAAATCATATTTGAAGAGAAAAATTATATGCTCAAACCCAGGACCTTTGGCTTTCTAGACCAATGCTCTACTGACTGAGCTATCTGGGCAAGTTCTAATCTAAATGCAAATTTTTCTCTTATAAATCACCCAGATAGCTCAGTAGGTAGAGCATTGTTCTAGAAAGCCAAAGGTCGTGGGTTTCAGTCCCAGTCTGATCGTATAATTTTTCTCTTCAAAATATGATTTAATTTATCCGTGTATATCTTTTGTTGATTATACTAAAGCATTTGATGGTGTAAGAAGAAATAAATTATGGAATATATTAGAAATAAAAGGAATTCCTCAACACCTTATAAGAGCCATTCAGTTTATATTTAGAAACAAATTTCAAAATAGACTGTGGAGATAAAATTAGTAAACAAAAAATAGAAATAAGCCAGGGAGTAAGACAAGGGTGTCCATTGTCACCAGTATTATTTAATTTATACTTGGACCATGTCATAAATGAATGCCAAGAACAAATTAACAAAAATAGTGTATTGACAACTCTGCTTTTTGCAGATGATCAAGTAATAATGACAGCATCAGAAAATGCTTTACAACAATTCCTTTATACTTTAATTAATATCTCTCTAAAATACAATTGAAGAATATCTACATCTAAAACTAAAATATTAGCTCTGAAAGTAAAATGTGCAATAAGAACAAAAATAGTGATAAACAATGTAATTATAGACCAAGTTCAGAATTTTAATTATTTGGGATGTCATTTAGGTAATGACAGAAATTTAGATAAACACAATAAAATATGATTCAATTATCTATGTGGCACAATTAAATGCACTTAATTGAATAAAACTGGAAAAGAAACTATTTTTAAAATTTTACAAAGTATTGGCAGTTCCATCTCTTATCTATGGATGTGAAACCTGGATATTAACAAAGGCAGATAGTAAACAAACAGAGGCTGCAGAAATGAAGATGTTGAGAGCAATAGCAGGATACCAAAAGACCGATAAAAAGAAAAACGAAGATATAAGAACAGAACTTAATATATTTCAATCTCTGTGAAAGAATAAAATATTATCAAAATGCTTACCTTCAGTACATATTACGAATGAATGAACAGCGCATACCAAGAAGAATGTATAATTATAAACCAAAAGGGAGAAGATTGTTGGGAAGACCATTGAAGAGATGGAAGGACCAATTCGACCTATAATGAGATCGGTACAGGCCATTGGGCTTAATCCTTGTTGATGATGATGACGAACCCTTATTTAGGATTGGGATGTTTTGTACATATATGGGTAACTATCACAACAGTGTTCAAATGACAAAACAATTACACAACAACAAAATACTACTGTTTGTGGTACAATAGGGGGCTTCCAAAAGATCTTAGGGACCAACAGAAAACATTGAAATGGAGGGGAATGACATTTAGACAAGATGGGGTAGTTCTTGTTTCATGGGTAAATAAAAAATGTAAAAACATAATTTCAACTGTACACTCTGCTCAAATGGTTGAAACTCAATCAAAATTTGGTAAAATGAAAATGAAACCAGAGTGCATAGAAAACTATAATAGAAATATGCATGGGGTGGACACAGCGGACCAATATTTAGCATTGTATCCATTTATTCATAAAACATTCAAGTGGCTAAAAAAAGTTTTTTTTCTACTTGTTACAGTGCACTCTTTTCAATTCTTTCCGTCTATACTAGAAGTCAAACCCACAGAAAAAAATACCATATTTGGCATTAATGCACGTACTATCACATAAATTCTTTGAAGATCATAAAATGACTCCACATGCTTTTGTGCCCTCGCCAGCTGTTTTCTGCACATCATCCTGATGGTCACAGCCTCCTCATCATGGACCTCCCAAAAAAAAGCTCCCACAAAAGACCCTCCATTCCGTCTAGATGGATAAATGGAGGTACATGTACTTTTGAAATTCCCTCCCATCAAGAAGATGAAGGGCATGTCTCAAAAAAAGAAATAAGTGAAACATCCAAACATCACACCCTCAAATCATACCAAGTCATCACCTGAAGGGTATGTACAATATTTCAAATTTTTCTTACTTATATTTAGAAATTATTTGAATTTTTATTGGGAGTACTATTGGGCAATAGCAAGGAGATACTAAAGGCCAACACGTACACACCATTGAGTAACACTAATAAATTAGAACTGGAAGTAAATATCAATAAAACTAAATTATATTATATGGATGCGAAACACAGACTCCTATTATAAGGGCTGGTTTTATCAACATAGGTAATTGTGTTACTGCAGAATTAAACAGTGCGTTTTCCAGTGATAGTACAATTTTCGTTTCACCATCAACAGTAAGTAACTTATCACCGGGAGTAATCTCATTGGAAAACCTAAACCGTACAAATTTCGTCGGTAGAATCATATATCAGAGGGTGATTCCTATACCAAAATGGCATATGAAAGACTGCAAAATTTAATCTTCAAAGTTGAAGAGGAGTACGATCCATATTTTGAAGATGAATTGGACAGAAGACTCCCTAGATGGATTAAAGAACGTTTTCAATACTTTGAAAATTATGACGATCTGGATTTTGTGACCCATTTTAGATGTCGAAACCATCTGCTCTATCAGTACTTGATGTGACAGACAGGTAAGTATAATATAATATTATATGGAAATTGTCTCCACTTTACACAGTGGATAACGAAGTATACTGTAGGTTCATAAATTCCCAATATTTTAATGTAGTAAGCAAATTGGTATAAAATGATGAATGTTTAGGAACAATAAGCTTGTTATAGCCTATGCTTTTTTTACATTATATTTAACTATATACAATTTTATTCACATATTTAAAATGCATTTTGGATATTGTGAATATGTGATGTGAGAACTACTTTGAAAATGTTAGGGATATTAGCACCCATCTCAAACAGACAGGAAAATTTAATTTATTATTGAAATTGACTTTATTCATGTATAATACCCTAGGTCCTACATATACATTTTAATCTAAGGTAGCCAATTGACACAAAATAAAAAGAGATTATGTTAGCTTTTCTGAAACATATTTTTAATTACAGTCAAATATTTTTAAAATTATTTATTTTTCTCCTTTTTAGTATTTGGGGTTTTAAATGTGTGATTATATGTTTATTAAAATTGTTTTTCAAGAAACATGCAACAAGTAACGAGTGAACCTCTGCTAGGAATTTACTAATAACATACACTACACAAAAATAATAAAAATAAGGTTAGGATGAGTTTCTCAGTTAACTATACTCGTACATAGGGGTTTTTGTTAAGAATAGCGTATGAATTATTCAGAATGGTACCCAACATTTATCACTATTTAGCCTTGTTAAATATCGTAGGACTAAATGTATTAAATTCATTAAATGTTTCTCCAAATGCTGTACATGTAATGAACTAATTCACAAAAGTGAAACATTGAAGGTTGGACTAACTCATTATAGCATTGTTGCATTACATCAGATGATACTACTAGCAATGAGCAATATGCTTCACCTATCCATCTAGTATCAAATAAGATCTAACATGTTCCACAACACAATAATTATGTATACCACAGTACGCTTAGTTTTATCCTTATTTGCTTGTAACTAACTCACTGTCACCATTGAACCCGTAGGTTCATGGCCACACGGACATAAGCTCTCTGAACATCCCTATCCTGAGCCAATGTTTTCCAGTCATTCCCTGTATAATCTACTTCCCTCAAATCATAGTTAATGTTATACACCCACCTCACTCTTGGTCTACCAACTGGGCATTTTCCTTCTGCTTTGCCTACAAGAATCTTCCATGCATGTCTTTCATTCCCAATTTGTACCACATGTCCTGCCCATCACAGGCTTCCTATAAAGACCAAGTAGTTCACTGTTATAACCAAATAAACTATAACAAACAGGACATAAAGTCAATGAGAGGTCCAAATATTGATTCTGATCATTACCTAGTAAAAGTAGTAGTCAAACAAAAGCTTCCTAATATATATAGAAAGAAACTAATACAGCAAATCAATGTAATTAAATGGAATAAAACAAATCTTTTAGAATCCCTTTAAAATAAGAGAATACAGTGAAACTTTACACGATAATTTAAAGAAAGTACCCGAACATCAAACCATAAATGATGAATGGAAAGGTATAAAATTACAAATACTCCAATTTTCTAAATAGATAATACCAAGAACAAGAAAAAACCCTAGAAATGAATGGTGGGATGATGAATGCAAGAGAAAAATAATGCTAGAAAGAAAATGTTATACAATTCAAAACTGGAAACAATAATGGCCTCTACCAAGAAAAAAGAAAGATAGCCAATGCAATTGTGAAACAGAAAAAGAAAAAAATGGCTTAATGAAAAAATTATGAACATTTGAGAAAATCAATAAAAAGAATGATACAAGAAAATGTTTTTGATAGTTTTAAAGCAGTTTAATCAACGGCAGGTAATTCACTAATTCTACCAAGGATAATGAAGACAATCTTATAACTGAAATCGACCTCGTTATAGAGAGATGTTCTGTAATGTTTTGAACCCAACTGATACAACAACACTAAGGGAGGAAGAATGTAACGAGTATAATCAACAAGAAGTGACACCACCATCATACAATGAAATCTGTTATATGATTAATAATCTTAAATCAAATAAAGCTGCTGGTTCAGATAACATTTCTGCTGAAATAATCAAACAAGGAGGGAGAACATTGAAACTAAAATTATTTGATCTGATTACTAAAATTTGGAATGAAGAATTATTACCAGAACAATGAAATGAAGGTATTATAATTCCAATTTTAATTCAGACCAAGCATGGGCTGCTACAGCTGACTTGTCCACTTCACCCTTTTTTACATTTCTAAGGTGTTCTCTCAATCTGGTTTTTAAATTTCTTTTTGTTTTTCCTATATAGATTTTGTCACAATCCTTACATTTGATTCCTGATTTGTATTCTTCTCCAATTGTTTCATTTTTGTTGCTTTTAATTATCTTGTTTAGGCTGTATTCATTCTTTGGGGCCAATCGAATGTTAAACTTATTGAAAATTTTCTGGAACTTGTGGTGTTTAAAGGATGGTAAGTGAATTTTTTTTAATCTTATGTTCTCTTCTGTTTGTTTTTTAAGTGTGCTTTCATTGATTAGTTTTTGTCTTCTAAACTTATTTATTTTTTTGTGTACCATGTTCTCTTCATAACCATTTTCTATTGCTACTTTAATTATGTATTCTTTTTCTTCTTCATATTTTTCTCTGTTCAGGAGTATATTCGCCAATCTGTGTTTTAGACTACAGCTTCTTTGTGAGTGAAATGGTTGAATCCTGATGCCTGCAAATACATAGTCTCTGGTGAGCTGAGTTTTCCGTGAGCATGTGCTAAGTTCGAATTAGCGAGTCGCTGACTGGTCATGCATCAAAGTAGTTTTTTTCGTAATATTGGCAAGAAATTGCCCAGAATTCTCAGTGATAAAACCACTTCCGTTATTTTTGTCTGCTAGAGGAACGCATTTACGCTTGTGTCCTGCAAATAAAACCGTATAAGTGACATCTGCATCACGCAATATTACACCGATTCTCCTGTTCCGCCAGTTGAATTCTTTGGTAGACTCTAACAAATTCCTCTTCTCCGTGTATGCCGAAAACATGATGCAAGTCTTCAAGGTCCGACATCTTGGATAAAGCAGCAAGGTTTCAAAAGTAAATCGGTCCCATGGGTTGTTCACGATTCGTTCTCTGCAAAGTCACCTCGCCAGGTAGCTTAGGAATTTCAACAATTATTATCGCATGAACAGATTTTTGAGTACACAAAAATATATTTGGATGCAACTTTCTCAGCAGAGTACATGCTGGAAACGACTTTTATGGTCTAATGCATTCATAGATACGACCCTTAATGTAATTATCTTTATGTGTGTTCTTTCTGTATATTCCAAATTCTATTTTGTTTTTTTTTTTCATTTCTAGTTAGGTTTAGATCCAAAAATGAAATTTGTCTGTCAATTTCAGTTTCCATTGTGAATTTTACAGTTTTGCTCTGAAGGTTCAGGAGTTTTAGAGCATCTTCTATTTGTTTATAGTTTACAATAGCTATTATATCGTCAACATATCTGTACCAAAATTTGAAAATTAATGGGTGTCCCCTTGTTATTTTCTGTTCAAAACTACCCATGAATAAATTAGCCAGAAAGGGAGTTCCCCGTGGAAAGTCCAAAATTTTGTTTGTAGTATTTCCCATTATATGTGAAAAACATTTGTTTGATGCACAATTTTGTCAAAATGAAGTATTCTTCTATCTTTTCCTTTTCTAAATTATTATTCGTTAACCATTTTTCCAGAATTTCAATGGTGGTTTCTCTTGGGACACTGGGAAACAATGAAACTACATCAAAAGAAACTAACCTATCAGTTGGTTCTAATTCTGTGTTCTTGATAATCTCTATCAATTCTGATGAATTGTCGATTGAAAGGTTCTCAAACCCTCCCATATTCTTACATTCACTACATAACTATCTAGATATTTGGTATGTAGGAGACCCTGCATAATGGGTCTCATTTTGTTTCCTTCCTTATGTGTTTTCAGGAGGCCATGCATATTAGGGTTTTTAGGGTTGGGAACCTTTAGCTAAAACTTTTTTTGTTTTGTTTACATTCTTTAGGGTGTTGTCCACCTCTTTGATGCATTTTGGAAGTGGGTCAGATTTAATTTCTGTGTATTCAGTTGATTCCAAAAGATTGTTAATTCTATTTTTATAATCAACAATGTCCATGATTCTTTCCCTGTGAAAGTTAAATAAATTGTGATTAGTTCATCTAATTTACTGTGTGAAATACTCATTGCTGGTTTCAGCTTGCTTACACGCATTAGATGCTAGGTGACGGCACGTTCCTGACGTCACCGAGCTATCATTAGCTCACCCGCATTCCTTGCCTATAAATCACGCTCGGTCCAGGTAAATCAAATGCCTACTCTTCACCATTGTAGATTAGCCTTTTCATTATATCACTACCTATTCCCGTGTAATTTATAACATGAAGATTATTTAAAAAATTGAATATCATTAATTTTTGACAGCATAATATAAATTACTCGTTATTTTGATTCTTCATTAGAATTTCAGGGAGAAAAAGGGACTTGGCATTTTCTTTCCTTTTTTTTTAATTGACATAACAGCAGTTAATACCAAGTGATCTTCTTGGTGATAAAATATTAAAATATATATACAGTCAATATGCCCATTTCACCCATTAATGTTTTAAAATGGTCAACAAGTTCTACAGCCAAGCTGTCATTCTCAAGACCAGATATTGACTCAGTAGTTATTGTTAAATTATATGAAAATAATTGGAAATATTTTTATTGTAACTACGTGCTGCCTTTAATATTTATTTCTCACTAAACATAGTGTCATCAAATTACTTGTAAGGAAATTAATAAACTTTTAGGAGTGTTTTAAAGTTAAAATTTACTCCCCTGAAAAGTTTAAGAAAGTGACTAAGCATGTTCTTTCCGTGGACCCTTCATATGTAATGAATTTTAAAAAATTAGAAAATTAATGGATTTGAAAATTTTTCAAATTATATATGTAATGAATTTAAAAAAAAAAAAAATGAATGGATCTCAACTTAAGAAGGAATGAAGCAAATAAGATAGAATTTGGAATATACAGAAACAAGAACTATATAAAAGTTTTAGGTTTCAATCACATAGCTCATAAAGAAGCAGTTTTCAATAGTTTGATGCATAGATTAGTGAACATACCCATCAACAAAGAAAACTATGAAAAAGAACACATAACCAATGTGGCTACAAAAAATGGTTTTGAAGAAAGAATGATACACAAGAAAATAAACAAGTTCAAAAGACAAAAATTTATTAATCAAAGCACTCTTCTAAAAGGAAAAGAAGAAAATGTAAAATTCAGGAAATTCACATATCATCCATTGAAGCACTACAAGTTTAAATATTTTTTTGTAATTTCAACATAAGGTTGGCACCAAAAAATGAATATAGCATCAGTAGATTGATTAGACCTAATAAAAATGGGAAAATAGAAGAAGAAAACAAATTAGGAATTTATCAGATTAAATGTGAAGAATGTGAGAAATTCTACGTAGAAAAACTAAGAGAAATTTGAAAACTAGAGTGAAAGAACATCTTAGGAACGTCAAGAAAGGTGAAGTAGAAAAATCTGCAGTGGCTGCCCATGCATGGTCTGAAAAACATCTTATTGAAATGAAGGCTAAATTATTAAAACAAATAGAAAAACCAAAAGAACTCGCTGTTTGGGAAAAGATCTATATTCAAAGGAGCAAAAAGGAGAAATTGATGAACTTCGAAATTTCTGGGGAGAATAACCTGGTTTCGAGGTTTGCCAATAGAATATTGGCAAAGACAGCTCTTCAAGACGACAGAACAACCGTTGCGGAGATACTGACGATGGAACTGAAATCTAAAGTTCCAAAACTAGCTTCAATTAAAATAAGAAGAAAAATATGAGGTGATTAAATGAATATACCGCATAGTGTGAATTCCTAAAATAAGATGGATTTAATCAGCTGTGTAAGATAGCTTATTACATTTTCCTTTAAAATACAGGCTAGTAGCACATAGATATTTTGTTTTTCGTGACTTTCTTCATCAGTTTGTCCTTCATGAGTTTCTAACTTTTGCAGTGTGTCATGAGATGTTGAATCTCTAAAGGCTAATATATCAATCCACCTATTGTTCCTATTATCCATTAACTACTTCATACACGGTTTACTGAAAGACACCAAGCGATTTGGTTAGGATAACATTATGCGTGTATAGATGCAGGATATCTCCAAAAGGACAAAATATCAAGACATGTTCAAAGATTTTGATCTGATTCAGGCAATGGTTGTCTTGAGAATGTGCTGAGGAGTTTGTGCACCCGCTTGTTTGTGTGAGTGAATTCAGAATGCAGGACAATTCCTTTTCCTTTCTGAGGTAAAGTATACGACATAATTCATTCCTTACTTTCTCATTGTATGGCAGACTGTTGGTAGAATATATCTTGTCAGAGACATTAATTTTTCCAAACAATGGTTTATATCATCTGTTAGATTTCGAGATGCAGCAATATAAAGACCCAATTTGAGACAGCTGTTTACACATCCCAAGCAGCCTGAGGGCTTCGTATTTTCTGGCTGAAAACAATACATTAACAGGAAGGTATAATAAGTTCTTTACGGTGTTTTTAATAATCAGGTCTGCAACATTTAGAAGCCATCTTCAATAGAGGGGTTATTTGAAGTGGATGAACTAGCTTAGGACATATTAAACCAGAGATTACATCGAATTCCTGGTGAGGCTGGTGTAGTTAAAGTTGAGATAAAGGTGAAGATTTTCTACAGCTTTTGGCAAATAAAACATAATTTCATCTTTATATATGGTTCCAAGAAACCGAAATGGTATCGGTAATATTTAAAGAGGGCAACTCCTTGAAAGAATCTAAATACAATGCCAAGTTATAAATTTTTGCCATTACGTACGATGGCACATTTTGATTTATTTTCAGAGAGTCTGCTATTAGGTAACTCTTTGAGATGCTTGGGAGAAGCAGCAGCATCTTGTGAACAAAGATCAAAACAGTAATGTCTGGAAGGCCAGGCACAAGAATAAACTACCACTATTCTTTGGAAGAAAGTTCTCGTATTAAATGAAAATTTGACAAAATGAAATAATGAAATAATTGAAACACTTAAGATTTTAGAGCACGTGTCAACAACAGTGTTTATGAAGAGCAGGGGGACACAGAAAACCAATAAACATTTGTTCTGTTCAAGTTGCAACAAAACCATTTCACAGCACTTTCCACATGTTATGAGCTTGTTTAGATTAAAATCATAAAATTCTTTTAAATCTTAACAAGAACACACCTCCCCTGCACTGTGGTAATGATTAATGTGCCATTAACACAGGCTGGATGAGGCCAGCAGCTGATTACTAGAGCAATGACCAGTTGTTATTAACTGGTATCAATTCAGTTGCCACAATGAACAACATACAACAAACTAATAACCATAATAGAACAGTATTGACATTTTGAGAAAGTTCACAAACATTTTATTTGTGCAAAAGTAAATATAAATGTTTATTTATACTATCACAGTATACACATCTAGCATGAGAAACTGCACAAATTCTCCATGATATACAATTAGAAATATATGATTTTAGTCTATCTGAACCTGTAACAGTGGGTGTTATTAAACAAGACAATTTACGTAAGCCCCTACAGATGACAGTGAATGACAAGCAGTTTGCTTATCGCCTCAAAGACAAACTTAGTAAGCTACTAAGAACTACCTGGATGGGAGGAGGAGATTAAGGCTCGTATCTATGAATGCATTCTAGCGTAAAACACGTACTCAGCTGAGAAAGTTCCATCCAAAGACTTTTGGGTACTCAAGAATCTATTCATGCGATAATAATTGCCAATTCAAGTGGAAATTCTGTAAGCTACCTGGCAAGGTGACTTAGCACTTTCAAGCGTGAAATTATGACTGCTTCAATGTATATTTTTTCTTGATTTCATAAATATTTATGTCATTCTCTGTTACAACTTATTTGTCTCTTATTTTAAATAAATAATTTGTTAATATCATATGTTTCTTCAAATATGTTGTAAACATTTGAGGTTAGGCATAATAACACATACCAAACTTGATTAAAAATAATCTTTAATAATTAAATGAATGAATGAATTTTCTATTATTTTGTATGTAATTATAGTTAATTATACATGGGTTTAAGCCTTATTAGCACTTTTGTTTGTTAAATAAATAATAGTGAATTGCATAACAGCATTTTTACTTAGTTTTTAATGGGCAATAATACGAATATCAAAGAATTAATCATTTATTTTTAAAATAAATCGGTATCAAACGGAAGTCTAAAATAATGATTTTTCTATTATTTTGTATGAAATTGTAGTAAGTTACACATGAGTTTAGGCCTTATTGCACTTTTATTTGTCAAATAATTAAAAATGAAGTACATAAAAGCATTTTTATATAAGTTTTAATGAGTGATAAAACAAATATTTAATATTTTTTATCAAAATAAATAGGTATCAAACAGTAACCTAAACTAACAATTTTGCTCATCATGATAACAAAATTTATTTATAAAGAGGGTGGTACTCTATGGTGATAATTTAACATATTTAAGAAATTTTACGAGAATTAGTTTATGCCTATTTTTCAATTTTTTTAGAGGCTTTCATAATATGTGTGTACATTTCACAAAATGATCTATGGCAATTAATTTTCATAAAGAATTGTCATTCATGGGTTAATGATTGATAGGGGTTTTTCATTATATCCCAGTATAAAATAATCGCAACATTACTAAAAAAATCTGTCTTATAGTCTAATAGTCGTTATAGAGAGCCTAAACTTTTTTTTTTCCATTGCATTATAACTCTTGCAAATATTGCAATAAGATATATATATATATATATTTTTTTTTTTTAATTTACACAAGTTAGTAGATAAACTCTGTGTGATTTTTCTTCAGCAGACATAAAAATCTATGGAAATATTGCATTTATGTAACACTTGGTTAATATCCCTATCAAACAACAGTACAGTATATTTGCTCCAGATATTTGGTATCTACTTAATCTCCAATTCCATGGCACGAGAGGTCTAGAAGGCCCTTGACCTACCTGCTGGCTTCACATCCTTATGTAAATCACAGAGGTGGATGATCATGTAGCCAATATTAGGGTAAGATGTAGTCAGCATATCTGATCCCCAGTCATTATAGCTGGTTTTCTCAACCTGGAACTGCTACTTATTGTAGCTACCCAAATTCTAACAATGTTGGGTGGGCACCAGTTCCATATTGGCCAAAGATAATTGAAAAAAAAAATTCTTCTCACATGGGGACTTTGAAATGCATCATGTGTTAAACTGCTTGGCTGTATGCAGAACTGCCCATTTAATCTTGTCAATACACTTCTTATATGTGGTTTTAATAACTCAAAAAAAAAAAACTATCCCATGAGGTTTTAAACTCAGATCTGCAGATCAACAGGCAGGTGTGCCCTAACAGAAGAGTATTTGGTTAATGCAAACATATAGAATTAAACAGTGTGTCACATTATGCCTACAGCATAATTATACTTCTTCTTCCTTGCATGTGATAGACCTAGGGGTCTGTTAAGGTCTCAATCCAACGTTTGAAGGTCTGCCCAAAGATAATAATTATACAAACAGAGCAAATCTGCTTCAGATACATCATTTTCAAATTCATAACATTTGCAAACAGGAAAGAGGATGATGATCTAGCACTCAGTAAATCTCATTTAAAACCATTTGTCATAAAACAGATTTTTTTTTAATTCTGTGATATACAATTTATTAAATTTTAACATCTATTTGTGACTCTAGGCATAACTGTAGTAGATTCTAGTATTATCAATATCTACATTTTATTTTTAAAAAATAACAAATAGAAACTCTTTTTTTCTTCTTCTTCTTCCTTCCAGTATCAGGCCAAGCCTGCTACGATCCTATAGAAAATTTTCCCTCCAGCGTTTCATAGGACGGCCCAGTGATCTTCGTCCTCTTGGTATATAATTATAAACAGCTTTGGGGATCCGATTTGAACTCATTCTTTCAAGATGGTGTTTCCAATTTAGTTGGTACTGTTTAATATATTCCAAATTGGCATAGTCTTCAATTCTTTTAAGATATCGGTGTTCCTTTTCCGATCCCATCTGGTGTAACCCGCTGTTCTGTGCATGAATCTCATTTCACAAGCCGTATTCTGCTTTCATGTTGTTTTTTTAGTGTCCATGCTTCACTACCATAGGTCAACACTGGTCTAGCCAAAGTGTTATATAAACGTAATCTGGTGTTTTTTTGTACAAGGGATGGTTTCATAACTTGATTAATAATTCCTAAACTTTTATTATAACTAGTAACTTTTCAGGGATATCCTTTTCATCCCAGATAGAGAGATAATATCCAAGATATTTAAATTGATTAGATCTCTCTAAATTTTATTTTGGAGACAGATTTTACTTTGTATGGGGTCCTTCCCATGAAATGCCATAATTTTAGTTTTGTTAATTGATATTTCCATATTAAATTTGGCACCTATTTTTTGTAAATTATAAATTGATCGTTGCAAATCATTTTCGGAAAGTTCCAGAAGAGCTAAATCGTCTGCAAAAAGAATAGCATCGAGTTTGAGGTTCCTATTGATGGGTATATATCCTCATTGTGTTTTCCTCCATTCATTTATTAATTTATTCATGTATATAATGAAAAGCACCGGTGAAAGTCCACATCCCTGTCTTACTCCAAGATAATTTGCCATCTTGTTTAACAGAGATTTCATTATCTTTATAGATGTTGAAGATATTAGTAATATATTGTTGTGGAACGTTATCATCAGCTAAAATTTGTAGTAATATATTTGTCTACTTTGTCAAAAGCCTTTATGAAGTCAACGAAGGCGATATGAGTTTCTATATTGAATTCCTTGTGCTTTTCTAATAGTAGTTTTAGAGTAAAGAATCCATCTGTACAAGATCTACCCTTTCTGAATCCATTCTGCTCTTCTCCAATTATATTTCATAAATTTTCCTCAATTTATTCTTAACTATATTAGCATAAATTTTATATCCAGAGTTCAACAAGCTAATTCCACGATAGTTATCTTTGATTTGGCGACTTCCTTTTTTGAAGATTGGTATTACAATGGATTTGTTCCAGCTTTGTGGTGGTTCTTGTCCTTCCCATATCATATTAAGAAGAATAAGAAATCTGTCTAAAAAATTTTTAGTTGAAAATTTAAATAATTCTTGATTAATGTGGTCTTCTCCGGGAGCTTTGTTACTTTTTAATGATTTAACAACATCAGTTAATTCATCTATAGAAATTTGTTCCAAAGCAGTGTTATTAGAGATTGGTATTTGTAATAAATCATCCTTTTGTGTCCATAAATGATGAAAGTCGGTAAGCCAAGATTCTTTAGATATACAATTTAAATGTGCATTTTCTCTTGAATCATTATTTAAATTTTTTTAAAACTTTATATATTTTTGGTTGAGGCCTAGTGATATCATTTTCCAAAAATGAGACAAATTGTTCCCAGCTTTGTCTATGTTTTTTGCGAACTTCAATTTTAGCTATGGCTCTCTTCCTATGATACTCTACTTTATCTTCTTTTTTTGTAGACAGAAATTTTTTGTATGCTTCACGTTTATCATCAATTACTTTTTTGATGTTTTCATCCCATATCCGTAGTCCTTTTTTTCGATTCCATTTAGTTTTGATACCCAGGCTTTGATTTGCTGCTTGTGTCAAAATACTTTGTAGAGCAAGCCATTCTTCTTCAATATTTCAAACTCTTTATCTAATGGTTTAACCCTAGCAATACCAACGGAAGGGGAGGACGGGGGTACTTTATGCCCACATTCTGTCATTTTAATCATTAGCAAGAAGTTAATAGTTATTCATAGTCAATCATTGTCTCTAGTATTGAAATACGTAATTGTTTGTAAGTTTTCATTGTTGGTTATTTTATGAAACAATGATATATTATTGTGGACATAAAGTGGTAGTTCTTGTGACGCATAACATGTCTTGAATTTCTTTCCTTAGCTTCTTCAATAATGGTTTTATATCTCTAATTTTATTTTTACCAACAATGTTGTATAATTCATTATTTCATTATTCATTGATCTGAAAGTTCTCTTATTACTTTTTTTTTTTACTTATTCGGTGTTCAGTCTGTCTTTTGTGAAGTTATAGTTATTCACACATGTGAGTAACAAAATTATTTCAAATCGACGTCCTTTGATTGATGAAGAAATTATGGATATATTTGATAATGAAATAGTTTCAGAATTTGAATTTGATGTGGAAGTGAGTGAAACGGAAGATGAACATACTGTGCATGAGCATTATTGCCTTCAGAAGATGATGATGAGGATCATAATAATAGTGACGTCAGTGTCAGATATGTTACAGCTAATGGAAGAATTTTCACATCAAAGCCTCCTCAGCCTACAAGACGTGAAGCATAGATTGTTGTAAAAGAAAGGGAAGGAATAAGAAATGAAGGTAAAGTGAAAACCATTAGAGAATCATTTGACAAATTCTTTACACCGGAAGTTGTAAGCATAATCATAAAACACACAAATGAAGAAGCAGCGAGAATAAATATACCAGCAACAAATATATGTTTATAGCTTATCTATATGGAACTGCACCTGTATTTCAGATCTCTGGTCTAATATTTCTGGCAGATTCATATATAGGTCTACTGCAACCAGGTTTCTGCAACTAACTAAAATAATTAGATTTGATGATAAAGAAACCCGAAATGAACGTAGGGAACAAGATAAGTTTGCAGCAATAAGACAGATATTTGAAACAATGAACCAAACTTTGCAAACATGTTTTTTTCTGCTGGGATTCATACTGTAGTTGATGAAATGCTAACTTTATTCCATGGAATGTGTCCATTCAGAGTTCAGGTGTAAGAAAGAAAAATACAACAAAAGTATTAAAACTACAATAATTTGTGGCAATTGTCACATGGGAGGCATAGCAAGAAAACAGTGATTTGTTCAAAATGTGAACAGAGTGATGAGTGCATACTACCATCAATGATTAGATTAGGGTATTATTGTTTCTACAAGTATCAATAATGTTCTGCTTACATTGAGACACAGACTATTATAACAGCCTAAATATCTAATGTAGATTAGAAGTGAAAACAAAATGCAAAACTAAGTTAAATATTACATTAATAAGCTTAACATTCTATAATATTTAATTTAAAATAAATATGTTAAAACATGTTCAAATAATTACTCATATATATTGTTTAATGTGGTGGTCATAAGTAGTATAAGTTCAAAAATATAGGTTGGTTAAGGCTGTGTCTCCTCTTTGTACTAGAGGAGCAGGTAATCAAATGCAACATGATAAAAGAAGAGGTATACGCCTAATTAAAATGGTATTAATACATTGTTGGTATATATTGATGATGCATTATTATTAGGTGATCTTATAATAAAGTTCTTAGGAAAAATTTTAAATCAAAAAGAGATGAACAGATAGGTGAATGGAGAAGAAAGCTACACATAATATTTATGGGAAACCAAATGTAATGAGAATGGTTAAGTTTCATGAACTGCGATGTGCAGAACATGGGGAATGAAATATGGGCATGGAAACTAATAACAGTAACCATGATTTGAGAGAGATGAATTATACAAGGAATGACTGGAAACCATTAGCTCAGGATAGGGATGTATGGAGAGAACTTATGTCCGTGCAGCCATAAATCTCTGGGTTTGATAATGCCAGTGATTTTTTATTAGGCATTAGTATTATATTCATAAGTTATAAATATGGTACGCAATTTGTAAAACA
Organism: Diploptera punctata; assembly: GCA_030220185.1. Lineage (NCBI taxonomy): Eukaryota > Metazoa > Arthropoda > Insecta > Blattodea > Blaberidae > Diploptera > Diploptera punctata. Next base: position 47,381 of record JASPKZ010007776.1, on the reverse strand, counting down.
TTTAAAAATATATTTTTTTTTTGCAAATGCCCCAGGTTGTCTTTTCGACATTCCTGGTTTCTCTCCTAGCATGGCATACTTGTAACCCACTTCTGAGGTTGGGGCACCTGGAAGGCAGAGTTACATTGCTCCGATGATATGATCGGTGATGATGATGATAGTGGTGCACCAGGAGAGCCCCTAATCCTAAACTAAGATGAATATGAATGATGACTGCGATGGCCATATGATTTTGGGGACCATTTGGGCCTTAAAGTTTTCCTGACATTTGTCTTACAGGTGAGGAAAAACCCCATTAAAAACCTCACCCAGAAAAAACTGTCTCGACCGGGGATTGAACCCCAGGCCCGCTGCATGACAAGGCAGCACGCTACCTCGAGACCACAGAACTGAAGGTATAAGTGTATTTTAATTGATTATTTATTAACCAAATTTCCTGTGTGGCCTAACCTAAAAATATATAAATTAAGTTAAATATTTCAATAGCCGTACAACATTAAAATTATTTACTTAGATTTCTTTTTACTTTAGGCATAAACCTCACATGGAATAATAGTAATAATCAAACATAAAAGTCATAATGTCGTAATTTCGTCCACTAATTTTGAGACAACAGTAAGCATTTCCATTTGAGGATCTTCACGAATATATAAACTTATTATAATTGAAATAATCGTTAGAAAAAAATGTAAAAATCATTGTAAATGGTGGGAAATAATTTGAAAAATGAAACCCTAACAATAAAATTTGATAGTTTATGAAGGAATTAAAAAAGTTGCATCACAGGTTGCAAACAGTAGCCTAATTTATTACAGAAAATCTGTACGACTACATAATTGAGAGCGTCCATATTCAGTAAAAATTTTTTAATTATTGTATCTTACTTTGTAACCATGTAATAACAGGTATTTTTGTTCTTAAATTTTTATTTTAGAAAAGAATAATATATACATTATACAGCAGCTGTCTGATATAATACGCCTCGGGCAAGTTGGAATGCATTGAAAACCAGTTTTTAGCAGGTATATAGTACCAAACTTGTCAGAAAAATGACTTCCATGCTTGATTAGTGAGCGGCTCCCTAGTTCAATCATTGCATGTTCTCAAGGAAAACTCAGCTCACCAGTGATTGGAAGTAATTGAGTAGAGACAAATGTATTTGCATGTAAATCAATCACGGAAAATACCGTAACTCCGTGAAATATTTGAAAAGCAGCCTCTAGAGTAGGTAACGGAAAACAATCAAATATCACTTTCTTATTAAGCTTTCTATAGTCGATAACTAACCTATGACCTCCGCTAGGTTTTTGGAACAAGAAAGGCAGGGCTCGTATAACTTGAGCGACTAGGTCTGTTGCATTAACTTATGAATCTCACTTTGCAATATTTGTAATTTTGGAGGAGAAAACTGAAAAGGCGGAGACCGCACAGGAATATTATCCAATAGTTCCAGCTCACAGAAACTATCCTTGGCTCTTCCCAATTCATCACTAAATAATCCAGGAAACTCCTCCACCAATTTCGATAACTCTTCATCTTCAGTATTTCCGTTAAGAGACATAACACAATCTTGTCTCGAAGGATTCTTAACACACACATGCCCATAAACACAAGGATGAACATTAAATGGAAGACAAACGTCCCGAGCAAATTTGAAATGACATACTTTATTCTGAAAATCAATTTTCATGCCAGATCTCGACATGAAATTAAAACCTACAATAATGGGAATGGGCAAATCTGACACCACATAAAACAAGTGGTAACACGAAAATTTATTTATTTTCAAATGTAGACGGACCATTTTATTTATAGAGAAAGTCTGGTTATTAACGGATTTACATGTCAAAGCTGTACTTCTCAAAAGTTTCTTAGGCAATGTGGACACAAAGTCTTCCCATACAAGGGAAATAGACGGCGCCACTATCTAACAATCCATCCAAGTTTTGCTGGAAAATTTCTATCGATAAACGAGGCAAGTCAGCGGAATATGACGTCGGTTTATTATTTACCAGAAGGAAAAACTCTTTTATTAGGTTGAAGTTTTTTCTTACCTTTTGGAGATGACAAAGATAATACATTAACATGCAGAGTATTTAAATTTTCAACTCAACACTCCTTGGAAAAAATGCCCAAAAGATGACATTTCCCACATTGGGTCTTATTTTTCTGTTGTTAGGAATTATTATATGAAGAGTGATACACCAGGAACATTTGCTTTATTAGAAGCTTTTGCAACATGTTCTTCACTAAGACTTCTTTGGCTGAATGTTAGCTACCTCTCTTGCCAAGACATACATTTCGGCTACATTTCTAGGTTTTGTAGCGAAAACCATATATTGTCTAACAGCTGGAGACATATTTTGAAGAATAATGTTAATCAAATTTTCTTCCGAAAGTTGAGGATTTAATATAACTGAAGCTCCTTGAATTTGAGAAATAAACTCCAGTAAAGATTCTCCGGGATGTTGGAATTGACGAGAAACAAATTTAATATAGTAGTCTTCTAACAATCTGGAAGGCAATAATGAATCTTTCACATGTTCCAAACATTCAATCCAAGTTAAGTGCAATCTCACTACTTGACTCCATACTTTCATCAAAATTCCTTCAACATAGCTTCAAATAGAATTCCTCCTTTACCAGATTTAATTCAAAAATAGAATTGAGTTTGATAAGGAAGAAAACCAATAACTCAGCATCACTTCCATTACAAGGATCCACTTTCCTAATTAAATCGCTGAAAATTCTTTGATTATTTTCTTCCATGTCAGTAGAATCTATCTTTCTATTAGCACTGTCAGTATTCTGCTCTTCACTAACTCAACTATCCACTATAAACTGTTCAGAAGGAGAAAGGCTATTCAAATGACCTTTTAGTCTCTGACGTACGTCTCCAGAGGTATCTATGCCGATTAAGCTTAATTCCTGAATCAAGTTATCTTTAGAGATAACATCTATCCAGCTAGGCATGTTTACAATAAACAATAGATACAAATGCAGATAACAAAATACGTAAACAACTGTAAGAGAAGTAATTATTATACATAAACAACACAGTACTTAATAAAGTAGGAAAGATGAATTAATATGTTCATACAATACAAACAGAGTACGTAAGCAAGTACTACTTCAATGAATTTACACAAATAAGTCTGACAACGTAAACAATAGTACACGGGACAATCTCTTTTTCATTAATATCAATTTCAAATGTTCTATATTTCCACAAATCTTTCAAAATTATAGAACACTCTACAAATTTGTCGTTACACTTCTCTACAGAGACTTGAACCCAGAACCAACGTTCTATATTGGGACTTGAACCCAAAGTCACTTTTCCTCAAAACAATCTATCTATAATCAAGACTACAATCCAAAGCATAACTCAAAGCTCAAAACTTCTAAATTCACAAACACAATTTCAAAACTCAAAATTACAGCAACTACAATCATTTTTGAACCAATACACTCTCTGTCCAAAAATAATAAACAACAACCCAATGCTCTGCTACCATTTATTGCACCATGCTCTGCTAACATATTTGCAACCACTCGTGGGATCGTACCAATCTTTTTATAATTACCTTGAGCTTGAAAGTATAGAGTGCTTAAATCAACATACCTTTGCCCGGGCCCATAGAAGGCTAAGATTAATCCACCTTTCCTTAATAAATTATTAAACATATAGCATTGTAAGCTACACAGTATTGCAATCGTGGAAGCTAGATGGAAAAGAGGGATTAAATATACTTGAGAAAGCTTTGGAACTTTATATCAAAACCTGACATGACTAGCTATGCAATCAATAAACCGAAGTTAACTAAAATAGCTTATCTTTAATGAGAGTCAAAAATCAGATAGAATGAAACACAAATAACAAAAGATAGTTTTCTTGACCATTGAAAAATAAGTTAAGAAAGAAATGATAACATTTTTGGTCATCCAAACAAAAGTCTATAACAATAGTGATAATAATAAACATATGTACACACTTCCACTCACACCAGTCCCGTCAAGGGCTAGGGTACACAGTCCTAGTGGCCCTACCCTGGCTTAAGGGAGCAATTAACCAAACAGGCTCCTTCGAGCCACTATTGACTTGACTCCGCCGAAACCTAAAAGATGATGACACTGATGTTCACGCATACAGCTTATTTGAGGACTTCACTAGGAAGGGGAGGATGCACAGTAACACACGGCACATAAAGGAGAAAAGGGGGGTACATCCAGATGTATGTCAAAAATGTAATAATATATCATAATATTTATTTTTGTAAGGAGAAAACAAAAACTTCCAGACCACGTTGAGGAGGAAATCCTGATTATGGCAAGAGAATTGCACGAGAAAAAGATGAGTTGTGTAAAGGAACTTCATGACAAAAATATGGAGTCTGTTAAAGAACTGTTAGAATTTGAAAAAAAAAAAAAAAAAAAAAAAAAGAATAAACAAAGAAATCAGTATTTTAGAAATAAAGGAGGAAACTGCTCTTCTAGAAAATACAGCTATGAAAATGGAATTAGGTGTGAAAAAAAGTAATTTATTTTGCTTGTAAAAGGGTTTGCTTTTCAGTCTGTAAAGAATTTAAATTTTCGGCTCAATTGCACTTCTACTAGCACTTGATTTTTCAGTTATATTGTTGTAAACTATAGCTCTTCTTCTGTATTTACTAATATTATTTAATATTTTAAACTTTTTTCAAACAATTTTTATAACATTATTACACAATTTTAAAGTATTTATTTAAATATGCAAATCACAATATTATGACACTGTTAGACAATATCGTGATACTAACTGCTATTTTCTCCACAGCGTATATTACTTAGTCTATGATTTTTCTATCGTTGGTTGGTCAGCGTTAAGGAGTGATAAGTATGTGTACACCCATTTTTAACAAACGTTTGGTAATTTTAATATTATTAATATATTTTTTAACATAGATTTGGGAATTTATTGCAAATATTGATCATTTAAATTTCATAGCGATGGATAGTAATCAATATGTGGTTCGATTGTGGATTATTGCTGGCTCTATATACTCTGGCATATGCGCGCTGTTGTTCTATGGGACTTTGAAAATATTTCATGCTAGTTTAAGTGCAGTTTTTCCAAATTTTCTATCATAATTTCTTTTTCTAGCTGTTAAATAAAATTTATTCCTGACAATACACCTACCTGCAATTGTTAAATAATGGAATTACTACATTTTTCAAAATTACCTTAATATAGTTTTCAAAATTATATTTTTTTTATTTAGAAAATACATTAAACACACAAATATTATTCTATTTGTCAAGATGGTATCCATTTTAGGACGAGCAAGTTATCTCCTCTATTTCTAAATAATGAACTGTTAAAAGTAGAGCAAGGAATTTTATGAAATTTCATGTTTTAAACTATTTGTCAGAGAACGCTGAGGTTAAGTATCTTTACATTTTCTGATATGCAGAATCAAATAAGACCAACAAAAAAACTTCATATTTCATAATATTTTAGCAAAATGTTCATATTTCAGTGAAAATTTCATACTCCTTCATATTTTTCAACTTTCAAATTCTGTTTTTTTTTTTCAATAAAAGTTCTAGGAATTCATTAAAATATTTTTGAAATGAATGTATTTGTGTAATTTTTGACAGTGGAATCTGGTAGACAAGTGAAAATTTTTCAGTATCTTTATAAAAGCAAATAATTGGATGATGAGTCACAGAGTGTCAAGTTCGATGGAGGTTTTTGTCCCCCAGAACAAGATCATGAGCCTAGATGAATAAGTAGAACAACAATATTGGAATTTTCTGTAGTCGTTCTTGCTACCTGAGGACAGTACTTACTTTGTGAATAGATTACAGCATTAAAATGTAGGAGACTTGAAGCAGTGCTTTGTAACATTGATGTAGGTTAGGCCAGCATTTTTCTCACTTACATCAAACTATCAATATAGCATGATACGAGTATCCTCCCATAACATCATGTGATGTTGAGAATAATTTTTCATTCTGCAAAACAATTCTGACAGATAGGCCCTATAGTTTACTATCAGAAATATTTACAAAAATCCTAACTATGTATTATCAACAGAATTAATAATTGACAATTGGATTGTTCAAAGCACAAATAGACCAAGACTAGATACTATGCTAGACCTTTTTCATATATAATAAAACAAACTTTAAAATAATTCTAACTACATTTCACCATGTTTTAAATGTAACTGTAACTGCAAAGAGAGTTCTGAAACAATCCCTATGGACTAATAAGTTTTATCATCTTGTTATAACATACAGCAATGGTTTACTTGTATTCTAAATCATCCAATTTAATGTTATTGTTACATTTGCATCGACATGAATTTAATGTATTTATGCAATGTAAAAATAGCAATAACCCAAACTATACCTGCTCTAAACTTTGTTAGTGCTATATTTCATGAAAACTTGTTTATTTTGGTTGCAATGTTTTGTTTCTTGTATGTTTGAATTTCATAATTAAATATCATCCAATACATTAATTGTATTATAATTATATAACCTCTCAGATTTGATTTATGAAGGTAAAGTGATTCCACTACAGTCTTGAGAGGCCTCTGGGGGTAGTGGCATGTTGAATTTCCCATCTTTCTCCAGACAATAGGTACTAGATGTCCGCCGGGTTGTCGGATCTGCCTGATGGCTGCATTTGTGCCCAGAACATGCATCTAGTACTCACATCCATTAGGATCTGAGTGGATCCCAGGTCCACAATGCCACCAGAAGGTCTGGGGACCAGCTAAAAATCTTGACCATATCAAGATTCGAACCCATGACTTTCCTGTTTGTACCATGTTTCCTTATACAACCACGCTATGGTATCATCCATTAAAATTGTTTCAGATTATGGATATTATATTTTATATTGGGTTCGAATTAATGAAAAATTAAAATAAAAAATACAGTCAACATCATGATTTTTTGAGCTATAAATAAGTTCTGTTTGTCTCATTTACGTGCTGGTATGTACACTTATAAATTGTAGTGCACCTATGTATATAAATATATGTAAAAAGTTTAGAAAATAGTAGCTTCATAATATTTTTGTGTCATATTTTTCATATTTTGTCTTTATGATTTCTTATTTTTATATAATTTTCTTCATATAATTCCTCGCTCTAGTTATAAGTAATAAAAATCAATTGAATCATGAATTATTCTTACCTCATATATCTATGTTATTATAACACAGAACTGCGGTACCAAGAGCATCACCATCGTGATAGCAGCTGATGATCGGAACGGTTGCTCTTGGTACAAGAATTTTGTGTTAAAGAACATTATTTTTAGATGTATGAGGTAAGAATAATTCACAATTCAATTTATTTTTATTAAGAAAATCTCATAATGTAAAATTCCCAACATTATCACATATAAGTGAATGTAGTATTTTTAAAGGAATTTTAAAAATATTTATAGATTTCGAAGGCCAATGTTACATATTATCATCAATTCTTTCAAAATGTTGAATCAGCAGTTGGTTGATTTCTGCTCCCTCTGTTTCAACTGTTAGAAAAAATTGATAATGATACATAACATATGGAAACCTTGGCCTTCAATAAACGGTGGTGCTACTTTTACCTGCCATATGACTTAATTGTGTAAAGAACTGTCATATTTTATGGGAAATAAAACTGAATACAACAAAAGATGAATTAGGAAATTCCTCAATTTCTTAATTAGTAATCAACTTTTATAAGATTCATGATGTGTTCCGTTGAGGTTTATTCAAAATTAATATAAAATTATAGAATTTCACCTGAAAGGTCCGTCTCCTCAACTTAATTATCATTTAACTGTAGCGCTTTCGGGACTTGTCCCATCATCGGCAGGATTCAAAACTGGTGTTTCACAGAAGATCTGGTAGAGGGGGTTACATGTATTGGGTTCGTTTTCGTTTATCAGGCTGTCGTTGTGAGCTGCTTTCATGATTTCCATCTCTTCGAGTACGTTTATCTTCGCTGGATTATTTTCTCTGTGCATTACTGTTAGGGTGTTTTCAATATTTAACATGCGATGTCCTTCATGGATAACGTGTTTTGCATAGCTTGATTTACCTTCTGCGTGAATGAAGTCTCGAAAATGTTCTTTGAATCTGATGTTAAAACTCTTGTTTGTCCTTCCTATATAAAATTTGTTGCAGTCCTTACATGTCAGTTTATAAACTCCTTTGCTGTTGAAAATGTTATTTTCTTCAATGTTATTGTTTATTATGTTGTTTAATTTGTTATTGGTTCTGTATGCTATTTTTACGTTCGGCTTTCTTTAGTGCATTGGCTAATTTTGTCGTTTCTTTTCCTGTGTTATCCATGTTTTCTTGTTGTTGTCAGATTCTTTTTCTAGTTTAGTTATGTTGGTTATGTTGTTCTTCCTTTTTTTGTTTTTTTACGAGCTTATCTATGAATTCTTCATTATAGCCATTGGTTTTTGCCATATACTTAATGTAGTTGAGTTCTTGGATATAATTGTCTTTGCTTAATGGGAGTTTCAACATTCTACTGACTAAGCTATTAAATGTACTAATTTTCTGTTGAAAGGGGTGTGTAGAATTTTTGTTTATGGCCAGAGCATTGTTTGTGGGTTTCCGGTAGATACCGATTTCTAGTTTATTGTTGTGTAGATTTTTGGTTATAGACAAATCTAAGTAGTTTATTGCTGTTGTTAACTTCTATTTCTTCGGTGAAAGTGATTTTTTCATGCATGTTGTTTAAGTCTTGTAGTATTTCTTTTTCTTTTCTGTTTTCATTTTCATATATTATTAGTACATCATCGACATATCGTGTTATTAGTTTTTATGTTGAATTTGTGTATTAGTTCCTCAAAATGTTTATTTTCCAGTTCTTCTTGTAGGAAGATTTCTGCCATTATTCCAGATGTAGGACTCCCCATCGGGATCCCGTCTTCTTGAATAAATAGTTCATTGTTAAATTGGAAGTAATTTTGCTTTATTGTTGTTGTTATTAGTTTGTTTAACTGATTGATATAGTTATCTTCAAGTTTACTGTCTGTTAGTTTTTGTTTTATTATGTTAGCTGTTTCGTTTATCGGGATATTAGTGTATAGGTTTTTTATGTCGAATGACGTCATTTTAGTATTCCTATTGATTTCTAAATGATGTAGTTTGTCTGCTAGTTCAAATGAGTTCTTAATTGTGTAACGATTTTCAAGTTTGACATCATTTTTCATTTTCTGAGCGACTAATTTGGAAATTTTATAGTTAGGAGCATTCATGTAATTAACAACTGGTCTTATGGGAATGTTGTCTTTATGGATTTTTGGAAGGGCTTTCATTACTGGTGGTGAGGGAGTATTATTTACCCATTTGGCGTTTTTGTATTTATTATGTTCATTATTGGTTGTGTTGGTGATTAGAGGGCACAATTTTAGTGCTTCTTTTATTTGTCTGCTATACTTTCCTGTGGGATCTTTTTCAATTTTTTTGAAATTGTTTTCTTTTATAAATTGCTTGGTTTTATTGATGTATTCTTCCTTTTCCATGATAACTATTGTGTTGCCCTTGTCGGCTTTTGTGTGTATTATATTATTGTTCCTAAATTTTCTTTTATTCCAAAAATCCATAAAGACAACATTCCCATAAGACCAGTTGTTAATTGCATGAATGCTCCTAACTATAAAATTTCCAAATTAGTCGCTCAGAAAATGAAAAATGATGTCAAACTTGAAAATCGTTACACAATTAAGAACTCATTTGAACTAGCAGACAAACTACAGCATTTAGAAATCAATAGGAATACTAAAATGACGTCATTCGACATAAAAAACCTGTACACTAATATCCTGATAAACGAAACAGCTAACATAATAAAACAAAAACTAACAGACAGTAAACTTGAAGATAACTATATCAATCAGTTAAACAAACTAATAACAACAACAATAAAGCAAAATTACTTCCAATTTAACAATGAACTATTTATTCAAGAAGACGGGATCCCGATGGGGAGTCCTACATCTGGAATAATGGCAGAAATCTTCCTACAAGAACTGGAAATAAACATTTTGAGGAACTAATACACAAATTCAACATAAAACTAATAACACGATATGTCGATGATGTACTAATAATATATGAAAATGAAAACAGAAAAGAAAAAGAAAAATACTACAAGACTTAAACAACATGCATGAAAAAATCACTTTCACCGAAGAAATAGAAGTTAACAACAGCATAAACTACTTTAGATTTGTCTATAACCAAAAATCTACACAACAATAAACTAGAAATCGGTATCTACCGGAAACCCACAAACAATGCTCTGGCCATAAACAAAAATTCTACACACCCCTTTCAACAGAAATTAGTACATTTAATAGCTTAGTCAGTAGAATGTTGAAACTCCCATTAAGCAAAGACAATTATATCCAAGAACTCAACTACATTAAGTATATGGCAAAAACCAATGGCTATAATGAAGAATTCATAGATAAGCTCGTAAAAAAACAAAAAAGGAAGAACAACATAACCAACATAACTAAACTAGAAAAAGAATCTGACAACAACAAGAAAACATGGATAACACAGGAAAAGAAACGACAAAATTAGCCAATGCACTAAAGAAAGCCGAAAAAATAGCATACAGAACCAATAACAAATTAAACAACATAATAAACAATAACATTGAAGAAAATAACATTTTCAACAGCAAAGGAGTTTATAAACTGACATGTAAGGACTGCAACAAATTTTATATAGGAAGGACAAACAGGAGTTTTAACATCAGATTCAAAGAACATTTTCGAGACTTCATTCACGCAGAAGGTAAATCAAGCTATGCAAAACACGTTATCCATGAAGGACATCGCATGTTAAATATTGAAAACACCCTAACAGTAATGCACAGAGAAAATAATCCAGAGAAGATAAACGTACTCGAAGAGATGGAAATCATGAAAGCAGCTCACAACGACAGCCTGATAAACAAAAACGAACCCAATACATGTAACCCCCTCTACCAGATCTTCTGTGAAACACCAGTTTTGAATCCTGCCGATGATGGGACAAGTCCCGAAAGCGCTACAGTTAAATGATAATTAAGTTGAGGAGATGGACCTTTCAGGTGAAATTCTATAATTTTATATTAATTTTTAATTAGTAATGACAAAAAAAATTATATATGGGGCTACGTAATCAGACATTTACTTTTTTCCATGATGTTGATAGATATCCTTTATTTACAATTCCATTACGAGCAGAATTTACGCTCCATGCTGATTTACCTGTAAATTATGTTATTCTCACATCCTCGAATTCTAATGTAACCTGCATGCATAAGAATTGCTTGAGTCGTGCAATCTCACCTCATTAGCTATTAACTTGAAAACTTCATAATGTTAATTGATGAAATAAACTGCTTATTTATTTAATGTATTAAAATTGTAATTATATATTTTAAGATTCTCCCATATAATTTATACAGACATGTGCTATATAATGCATACTTTTATATCCTTTACTTCAAGTGTTAGCGAACTAGTATTTTTTACACGCTTGAAGGTAAAACCATTATGTGACCAATGAAAACGTAGTCATGTGTGTGGTTTATTTACATTACAGCTGGAATTTAGCTTGGAAGAGGTATATACAAGAATAATCCACAGAATGAATATCATTATGCTGGAAAGTTGTGCTATAACAATGAGATACTTGATTTCACAAAGATGGCTAATCTAATCTCATTAAACATTTATCAACATGGCCCCTTCTTAAAGTTATATGTAATGTCTGTAGTTCATATTGTCTTTTGCTAGCATAATTGTTTCTTCACTGAAACCTATATGGAAGTTGCATAGTCAAATCTATTTCTGTAAAATAATCTAAAATTATTTTCATGCTGCAAGAAACTGCCATTCTTAATTTACAGTTGATCATAAAACCTATTTCTGTAATAATATAATACTTGGGGAAGGTGTATTTGTAATGTAGGTAGAGGAAATCAGTTTGCCAAGCTTATTAAGAGATTTATATATTAGCATTTACTTTTTTATATTTTTAAGTACATGAATACCCTGTCCATCCAAAATAAAGATAAAATGATTCCACTACAGGCAGGCATGGGGTGTGGGAGGTTCTTTCCAAGGAATTGGCATGAGATGTCGGCTGGGTGATGGGTGCCAGGACGTATGTCTATTCCAGACCTTGGTGCTGCTGCCTCTAGGTTTAGGAGAGTTAAATATAAATCCTGGCCCCATTGCGACTTGTGGCATATTGCCTTAACCGATTATACAGGGTGATATTAACCTTTATATAGAGTAAGTTCAGGTAATGTAGACCCTGTTAAGATCTTTTTTTAATTGGAACAGAAAAATTTTGATTTTTCCTCATAAACTTAGACGTGTTCAAGGCGAAGAAGGATTTATTTGTGATATTTATGAAGACGACCATTTAAAAGTTTTTCAAGCTAAGAATGTATTCTTAATTTCTGCTATTGAATATTACAAATGTTGAAAAAACTCCTAAATATATTAGATTATGTAATGTTGTTTTAATATACTGACAGGTATGGTTTGAATGTAACAAGGCTGCCGTATAAAATAATTAAAGATAACAAAGGAATTTGGTTAATGTACAACCTCCACAAGGTGGTTAAAACTGACCTGGGTCCACTTTACACGAATACATATATTTTATAAATAAGGGTGCCATATGTAAAAGCCATACACTTGATTAATTTTATTTAATATCCTTGAAATTTCACCTAAACCCAAAGACTGTAGCTGCCTGCAGATGAATGACATGTGAATGTTATAATCACCAATTAATGTTTCAAAACATTAAATAAATATTAACACTTTTTTTAATAATGATCAGCCATAAATACTTTCAGATAAATTTGTACCTGTCTATATAAGTAAAAAAAACTTAAAATAGTCTACAGGCTAGGATGGACTCTGGGGTCCACTTTACCGTAATATGGAGGTTACAGTGGACCTTTCTTGTAATGTAAAAAAGTTTATAAATTATCAAGATGTTTCCATATTTAAATAAAATAACAATGCTATTTCATAGTTCTTCTTCTTCTTCTTCTTCCGTATGCAGTATTGGGTGATGATGCCCGTTCTGTGACTACAAAAACTGATCTTTCCATCGGTTGAAGGGTCTTCCGAGGTCTCTTTTGCTTTTAGGGTTGAGGTGGTAAATCATCTTTGGTAAACGGGAATTTGACATTCTCTGGACGTGTTGGAACCATTTAATATTTCATAGTTATAACACTAATATCCACCGCTGTGGTCTCGAGGTAGTGTGCTGCCTTGTCACGCAGAGGGCCCAGGCACTTTTCTGGGCGAGGTTTTTATTGGGGTTTTTCCTCACCTGTAAGACAAATGTCAAAAAAACTTTAAGGCCCAAACGGTCCCCAAAATCATATGGCCATCATCATCATCATTCTTATCATATCATCATCCTTCATCGGTGTGGAAAGCAACGGGAAGCTACCACACCTACAATTCCCTAGTAAAGCTGCAAGCATAGAATAAAAATGCTATAATTGCAGTGAAGGACCTGCCTTTGGGCAGAATTACTATGGATGGATGGATAACACTAATAATAATCACTGTAATTAAACAAATTCAAATCCCTTAATTAAAAGAAGAGAAAACAGCAAATTCAAAATAGGAGTCCAATTTCCCAGAAGTTCCTCTATATACAATGAATCAACATATAGATTATTATGTAGAACATTTTTCTTCATTTTGATTCTGAAGTTATATTATTAGTGTTATTTAAGTTTTAATATAAATTTATATTCACAAATGGTCTTTTTTACACGCTTTATATTAGCTTGACCTGCATCTATCTATCTACCTATGTAACAGAATCTTTCAATGCGATTTTCACTCACTTAAAATCATTGGATCAACTTGAAACATTGTATACTTGTAAAGGACCCGTGACAATACAATATTTTCATATTTATTTCTAAAATCGTGGCCAGAATCGTCAGATAATAAAAAAAAAGTGTCTTTGTATCTATGTAACGGAATCTTTAAACACGATTTTCACCCACTTAGAAACATTGGATCGGCTTGAAACTTTGTATACTTATAAAGGACCTGTGACAATACAATAATTTCATATTTTGTTTCTAAAATCCTGGCCAGAATCATCAGAAAATCAAAAAAATGAAAACTGGTATAATAGCTTGCAGACTTGTCGACTTTTTAGCTAATCGTAAGAGCTCAGTTGGTAGAGCGGTGAACTCTAGTGGTATATAATTTCAGTAATTCATAGGTCGCTGGTTCAAATCTGACTGAGAGGTTTTTTTAGAAGAGTATTACTTTTAGTTCATATTACGATAGTGTCGAATTTAAAGATATTTACATTTTTATCTTATTCTGTAAAATATTAAAACTAAAAAATAAATAATAGTTTTAAAAAACTAAAAATAATTTTACCATCAAAAGCGTGGGGTGCTTTTTATGATTTTTACATTTTCTTCTTAGACACTTTACTTTTACCAATATGTTTTATTCAAATGTATTAATCAATAAAGAACACCCCATGCTGTTGATGGTAAAATTATTTATCCCAAGCATGTTGCAAATTGAATTTATTTTTCATTTTTTTAGTTCGGTTTTCTAATAAAGCGTGTTGTTTTAGTTTTTTACAACTTTTTTTTTTAACTTATCCATGATTTGTTTGATCACAAATAATAAAATTGAATGTAGAAAGTAACTTGGAATTTCAATTTTAAAATATACAAACCTTTATAACATAATTATATTATTTTTGGTCTGGACATCTTACCTCAATATTAATGTTGATTTGTTCTTGAACATGTTTCAAAACGATTCTGTTTTATCTTCAGCTTTCCAGTCTGGGAAAGCTGAAGATAAAACAGAATCGTTTTGAAACATGTTCAAGAACAAATCAACATTAATATTGAGGTAAGATGTCCAGACCAAAAATAATATAATTAAAATAACCTCAAAATATAACTTCCTAAAATTAAATACTTTATAACATATCCTGTACTTCCCTTTAATTCCATCGGGGATCTTTTGTGGGGATATCAGGAACCTTCCTCATTGAGTTATTAGGGAGTAGAAAGGGATAATGATGAAATTTATTATTGAACAATTTTTTTTAATAAAAGTATCTGTTGCATTACAATGTATTCAATGACATTAACAAGTAATGAAAAACATAAACTGGATAACATTTTATATGACAAGTGCACTCATCAGTTAAGAACCAAAATCTAACATAATATGAGAATTAAGTTATGTAGATAGGAAATAACACTATGAGGTTCTTTAATATTGTTTATTTTTTATTATTTCACTCACCTCATACTTCATAATTCATAGCAGACCCTGGGTTTCTTCACATAATTTGTGACATTGTCAATGCTGCGTCACGTTCACAACTGACGTCCAACGGCCTTCTATCCTGCAGACTGACCTCCGCGCCATCTGGTGGCCGACCGAAGAATTTCCAAATCAGTCCTCTTTCTTTATAACCGGGTATTTCAAAATTCATAGTTGTATTTTCATTCTTGCATATGTAAATTTTTTCCCAAATTGTGAGTTCCTTCGGTTTTTCCAATTGTTTAAGTAATTTTGTTTTGGTTTCTATTCTATGTTTTTCTGACCAGGCATGTGCAGCTATTGCAGATTTTTTCGGTTTCTCCATTTTTAACATTTCTGAGGTGTTCTTTTAATCTTGTATTTAGATTCCTTTTTGTTTTTTCCTATGTATATCTTTTCACAATCTTTACAATTAATTTGATAAATTCCCGATTTTTTTGCAGTCTTCAATCTTTTCATTTTTGTTGGTTTTCATTAAATTACCTAAGCTGTAATCATTTTTCGGTGCTAATTTAATGTTGAATTTGTTGAAAATTTTTTGAAACTTGTCAAATACGAAAGGATGGTATGTGAACTTCTTGAATGTTTTGCCTATATTTTTATCTGTCTGAAGAGTACTTTCATTGATGACTTTTTGTTCTTTGAATTTATTTATTTTCTTGTGTATCATTTTCTTTTGAAAACCATTATCCTTAGCAATTTGTATGATGTGTTCTTTCTCTTTATTGTAATTTTCTTTGCTCATGGGGACATTCACAAGTCTGTGTGTTAAACTATTAAATACTGCCTGTTTGTGTGAAAAATGGTTAAATCCAGTAGCTTTTATATAATTGTCGATGTGAGTTTCTTTTCTGTAGATTCCAAATATAGGCAAAAAATTCAAGAAGTTCACATACCATCCTTTTCGTATTTGACAAGTTTCAAAA
Organism: Diploptera punctata; assembly: GCA_030220185.1. Taxonomy (NCBI): domain Eukaryota; kingdom Metazoa; phylum Arthropoda; class Insecta; order Blattodea; family Blaberidae; genus Diploptera; species Diploptera punctata. The sequence goes on along the minus strand of JASPKZ010007776.1, from coordinate 31,101 downwards.
AATTTTCAACAAATTCAACATTAAATTAGCACCGAAAAATGATTACAGCTTAGGTAATTTAATAAAAAACCAACAAAAATGAAAAAAATTGAAGACTGCAAAAAATCGGGAATTTATCAAATTAATTGTAAAGATTGTGAAAAGATATACATAGGAAAAAACAAAAGGAATCTAAATACAAGATTAAAAGAACACCTCAGAAATGTTAAAAATGGAGAAACCGAAAAATCTGCAATAGCTGCACATGCCTGGTCAGAAAAACATAGAATAGAAACCAAAACAAAATTACTTAAACAATTGGAAAAACCGAAGGAACTCACAATTTGGGAAAAAATTTACATATGCAAGAATGAAATACAACTATGAATTTTGAAATACCCGGTTATAAAGAAAGAGGACTGATTTGGAAATTCTTCGGTCGGCCACCAGATGGCACGGAGGTCAGTCTGCAGGATAGAAGGCCGTTGGACATCAGTTGTGAACGTGACGCAGCATTGACAATGTCACAAATTATGTGAAGAAACCCAGGGTCTGCTATGAATTATGAAGTATGAGGTGAGTGAAATAATAAAAAATCTAACAATAATATGAGAATACTATTCTAATACTTAAGATGTAATACAGAAAATAACACTAGCCAACAAAATTTTACTTTTTTTCTGTAATTGGCATGGAAACAGCTATCCATGTTTTCGGGTGTGCTGATAACAAAAGTGTTAATGAAAATACAAGATTAGCTCTCGTTTTGAAGTTATGCTAACTTTACATTATTGCCTATATAAGCTTATGCATGTTGTTATCCCTTTGTCAGGCATTTGTAATTTTCTGCTGGTGATTTCCTAATTAGTGTCCACAAGTAATCGGCTAACGTTGATGCACTCCACTTTCCCGGGTATCTTATTTTCATGTTGGAAATTTGCTGGTGGAAGTATTCCCCGTGTTCGTTGCTTACAGCATGACAGTTGGGAATCTAAGAAATGTAACTTTAAGGACATGTTAACCCCAGCAGTGTATACAACATTCTTATAGTTTTCTGCCCTCTTATTTCCTACAAAGTTTGTTGACACTTGAACAAAGCTAACTTTTCATTACCTGCCAGCGTGGTGTTGAAATGTTCATCTTTGTACATTTTCCGTATCTGGGGCCCATGAAAATCCCCCCCCTTTTTTTTTCGTCTCACTAAGCCATGGAAATCTCTGGTGCAAATAGATAAATGCTACTCAGTTTTGTCCATATCCTTAAGAAAGTTCTTCATTAGGTCCAATTTTACATGAAGAGCAGGGAGAATTATGTTCTTGGATTTGACAAGTACTTTTTGCATAACATTGTGCAGTCTGGTTCAAGTGATTAATGCTTAGGCCTATCTATTTATAATGAAGTGCTATCCCAGAGGTACTGGAAGCAACAGAACTTGGTATAGCCCTGTTATAGCCTATGATTTTGAGATCCTGGAAATCAGCCATTTAAACTTGTCGCAGTAACAATTGTTTCATGTTAACATATGTTTCTTCCGATCGGAATCGATGGTAACATATTGCCATTATGCTGTAGGAGGAGTTGATGAACAACCTCCACTCAATAGCTATCTACTTCACTACAGATTATTAAGTTCCTTTCGAAAAATAGAAGGAATGGCATGTGGTGGGTACAGAGCAATCACATTTACATCTTCTCAAGATTATTATTGTAAGTGGTTCACAGGCAGCAGGAGTCGGAGACAGCAAGATGTGTTGTAATGGTATTTTGTGTGCAATGGGGAAAAAGTATGTTTCTGGACATGGGTTCCTATGTTAAATTTATTTGTTTTTGTCCCCTCTATAAGTCCTCAAATTCTAAGGGAAATTTAGACTCACCCTGTATAAATAAGATCTTTCTCTAGAATGTCCACGACAATCATTACTACATAGGCTTCCTGAGTGCAAGGAAAGAAATGGAACACTGGTGTATTGCAATGTCTTAACCAGATAATACAGCTGGGCAGAGAACACAAGGTACTGGTAAGTGCATATACGGTTCTGCATTATCAGTTATTAAATATCTACTCACTCCAGTCTAAGGTTGTAAAATCATAAAAGTTTCTTCCAATATTACAACATTTCACAAAGATTTCTTTCACTGACATTTCCTCAATAGGACTAGGATGCATTTAATATGCATTTATGTATGATACAAAAATCTATAAAATAAATTGTGTGCTCTCATATGTAGAGCGTAAATACTAACATTGTATCTCTCCAAAATTACTTTCAACTGAATGAAACATTTTATACATCACCTCATGTACAAACTTTTAGGAATGATGGATCAAACAGAGAGGATTTCTTTCTAGGGAACATACACATTTTTTTTTATTTCTGAACATTGGTCAAGGTAAGAATCAAATGAATTGTGAATTCTTCTTACCTCATAGTTCTATGTTTTTTAAACACAGCACCGCAGTATCGGCAAACAATCTTCACCATCATCAGCTGTTCTTATGACTGTCAATTTTTTTCTTTTGCCGGTAATTCCCAATTTAATTTGAAAATTACTCCTTAAAAAATAACACCAAATGGCAGTTCGGATAATTACTGGCAAAATTGACAGTTGTGAAAACAGCTGACGATGGTGAAGGTTGTTCGCCGATACTGTGGTGCTGTGTTTATAAAAACATAGAGGTATGAGGTAAGAATAATTGTAATTCATTCCATTCTTATTAATAAAACCTCACAATGTTAAAATTCCCAAATTTATTATATTAAATTGGTCAAGGTGCTTGTCTAAAATGTCCCACCATATATATCTCAATCAATCATTTCAGCCCAGATTTTCACATAAAACCTTCATTGTTCAAACAAGGAAATGTATTTGGATTCTCATAATCCTTCATGCAAATTATTGCCTCATCTGTATTGTATGGGCAGGGCAGCATCATTACTGCTGTGATGATGAAACCACTATATTGCATACAAGAAGCAAAATATCATGGTCCTACTGCCCGATTAAACTTATCAAACATGTCTTCCTCAAAGTCCAGCTGTTCTCACTTAATGCCTTCAACCACCAATACAAGGTTTCCCATCTTACAAACCGTCAATTAATTACAATAAAGGTACTGTACTGTGGATATCTCTCGTTAAGATGTAGATGCTAAGAGCCTTACCTTCACCATAATGATGTTAACAAGGTGTTGTACTGAAGATATATGATGCAGATTAACTAATTAAGTGTCATAATGTGTGCATAAATCATAATAAATGTTCCTTTATAAAAAAACATTCAAGGTGAAGTCCTATGTAATTACATTAATTACTGCTGTATAGTCAATGATCAATACAAAAATCTTATATAACAAATGTTAAAAATATATCTAATAACACAATGAGGAAGTTGAAATGTAATTAAATGATTATACTTTTTCAATCACATAATTAAATTATTTTAGCATAAAAATATTTTTTGAATGTTTACGAACTATGAATCTGAACCATAAATATAATTTTTTTAAGCACTGTGAATTATACTAATAATATTACCAAGGGTTTTATAAATTAACATGAACACACAGGACTGTTCTTCATAATTATCTGCTTCTTCTTCTTCTTCCTTCCAAGTATTAGGCCAAGGCCTGTTACAATCCTATAGAAAATTTTCCCTCCAGCATTTCATAGGAGGGCCCAGTGATCTTCGTCCTCTTGGTATATAATTATAAACAGCTTGGGGATCCGATTTGAACTCATTCTTTCAAGATGGTGTTTCCATTTTAGTTGGTACTGTTTAATGTATTCCAAAATTGGCGTAGTCTTCAATTCTTTTAAGATATCGGTGTTCCTTTTCCAATCCCATCTGGTGTAACCCGCTGTTCTGCGCATGAATCTCATTTCACAAGCCGTTATTCTGCTTTCATGTTGTCTTTTTAGTGTCCTTCACTACCATAGGTCAACACTGGTCTAGCCAAAGTGTTATATAAACGTAATCTGGTGTTTTTTTTTGTACAAGGGATGGTTTCATAACTTGATTAAAATTCCCAAACTTTTATTATAACTAGTAATTTTTTCAGGGATATCCTTTTCATCCCAGATAGAGAGATAATATCCAAGATATTTAAATTGATTAGATCTCTCTAAAATTTTATTCTGGAGACAGATTTTACTTTGTATGGGGTCCTTCCCCTTCTTCATATTTATAAGAGCAGGAAATAACAAGTTAATTGGAATCTACCTATTACTTAAAATGAAACTACTGTAATTCCTTAAAATTGTTGGAGGAGAGTAAAATGGTCACATAGCAGAGGGAGCATGATACAAGAAACAGATGTACACTACGTGACAGTGTAAACAGATAAAAAATGTGAATTTTGAATTGACCTAATTGAGTGTTAATATAATAAATTTGGAAATTTTTTACATTATGACATTTTCTTAATAAGAATTCTTACTATATTTAATTAATGTTGGGAAGTAAACATTATGAGGTATAATCATTCAAATTCACCTCATAGGATTCATGCTTCCATGATATCGCGATTTCAAACACAGTCATGTTCATCTTCAGCCATAACTCCGAATGACAAATTCCCTCGGCCATCAACTGTTCTATTGCCGCCATCTTCAGTGCTGCCATCTATGGTTGAATTTATGAACTTCGAAATCAAAGTAATTTCGTTAGGGATATCAAAATTCATTGATCTATCTTTGTTTTTCTGAATGTATATTTTTTTCCCAAACTGTCAATTCCAAAGGTTTCTCTACTTGTTTTAAAAGTTTAGCTTCTCTTCCAATTTTATGATGTTCTAATAAACTATGTGCAGCAATTGCAGATTTTTCAATTTCACAATTTTTAATATTTCTGAAATGTTGTTTTGTCCGAATTTCCAAATTCCTTTTTGTTTTTCCTATATAAACTTTATTGCAATCTTCACAACTTATTTGATAAATTCCAGATTTCTTACTGTCTGGAACACTGACTTTTTTATTGGTACTTAGAAGATTACCCAGACTAAATTTATTTATTGATGCCAAAGAAATGTTGTATTTGTCAAATTTTTTTGAAATTTCCTATGCATTTCAGGACGGTAAGTAATTTTCTTGTATTTTTTCTTTTCTTTGCAATTTTGTAGAGTAGTATATTCATTAAGTCTTTCTTTGTGTTTGAATTTCTTCAACTTATTTATAATTAATTCTTTATCAAAACCATTTAATCTAGCAGTATTTATGATATGTTTATACTCTTTGTTGAAATTTTCTTTGTTTAATGGTACATTTGTCAATCTGTAAATTAAACTATTGAATATTGCATGCTTATGAGCAATGTGATTGAAGCCTGATGATTTAATGTAATTATCTGTATGAGTTCCTTTCCTAAATATATCAAATTCAATTTTGAGTGTTTGATCATTCCTAATTAAACATAAATCCAAAAATGGAATTTTGTTTTCTTTTTCTAATTCACTAACAGTCTTACTAATAAAAATCTCTTATATTGGCTTTCAGCAGTTATTTAGTTATGCAATGTATAAGCCTTATGTAGATCATGTATAATTTCCTTACTAACAAGCATTGTGCAGGAGCTATATAACAATACAACCGTTACACACAATATGTCACATATTCGTCATCATTATGACGTCAGAACATATTACGTGCAGTTTGTAACAGAAAGAAAACAACATCAACTAGTGATTAATTGTGTAAGAAATGAGTATGGATAAGAATAGAGAGCGATTCCCTAATTGGGGAGGTACGGAAAAAATAAGTGTGTTTTAGTTTATATACATTTTCCTTCAAGCTATGTCAAATATATCGTAGAATTAGTTTCACAGATAATGTGCTGCCATCTAACGCCAAGAATTTCGAACAATTCTTGGAAGCTAATAAGTTTTTCCCATTACTTATGAATTATATGTAGTATTTTAAGATGCGTTAGAAAACGTTCAAAATAGTAGGAAATGTTACCGACAACAGAATAACACTTTAAGCGAAAAAAAAATTGCAGACCGATCAGGAATCGAACCTACGACCTCACGGACCGTAGTCAGAAGCTCTAACCACAAGACTATCAAGCTAACATACAACGTGCTGCAATAATAGTACCTCTATAATTAAATAGATTTTTTTATTGGCATGTGTATTACGTATTAATGATGCAAGAACGTCTTGTTAAAATAATATTATCAAGCATTTAAACTACATTCAGGTTAATCTTGTCTACAGCAACTATTGTAGAATATATTCTTTTGTGAATCAACGTTCAACTTTAAAATATTATTAGGCCTAATCGAGAATGAGTGTAACAAAAGGCATTTTATGATGTCTTTATTTTCCTACCCAGAGCTTTATAAATATTATTTATGTCCTGTGCATCCATCAAACAGTCAAAGTTTTGCATTTTGCATTAAATTTAAGGAAATATTCATCAATATCATAAGAAAACAATCAATTGATATGAAAGTCCGACATTTTTCTAGTTATACAATCCTTAAACAAGGCTGGGGGCATGTATAACGATTCCCATGTAAAGTTGTAGATCTCTTACACACTGAGCAGCTAATACAGTGTTTATTAGTAAGAATTTTCAACTGTAATGTGTATAAACCTTGTATAAAAGTTATATATCGTTTATTAGTAAGAGGGTAACATTCACAAAATGGTATTTGAGAAAATAATTTAAACTTTGATTCCCGATTTGTCTTGTCACCGTGGTCAATAATGTACAACAGGCTTCCTTTGTGTGAAATTAAGTATATTTTGCATACATGAAAGTATATTTCAGGAATGATTTTTGAGTCTTTGTCCTGTATGCCAAGTCTCAATAAAGCTGATGTTAAAACTTCAAAGAATATCGCCAGTTGAAAACGAAAACAAGGAAATTACCACCAATAAACTGTACATTGTTGGCAAGCATGTTCATTTCTTTCGAAATCTTCCTTTCAGAAAATGGTTTAGGCCAGATTGCTTTATTGACCTGTTGAGATTTAAAAGTTCAGATGTCACTGTTGTGCAAAAATGCAAAATAGGGATTCTCGCTTTCTATGAAAACAAGATTTTCATTTGATAAAAACATGACAATAAAATAGAAACTTGTCATTTTATGGGGTTACAAACTAATATTTCAATATGAAATAGAGAAAAAATTATAATATATGCACCCATATGCACATATTAGTGAAATATGTGCTAATCCCTTGAATATGCATTTATATGCACTATAAAATTTTGCCAATTGATTCCAAATGACATGGAAACACATTTTCCTCCTCCATGCATATGTTTATCTTTGAAGGAATAAAACATGTAAATATGCACAAATCCACCCTCTACTAATAATATACATCAAACCAAAAGAATAAAAATATATTAGGATGATTTAGTTCAGTTATTTTTTATCAGATTATATCAGTTTAAAGCTATACTTCCAGGTTGGTAAAATGAAGGTAGTAGTAGCATTAGGCCTACTCCAAATATCTCAAATTTACTTACCTAAAATTTTATGCATTCCCATTCACTGTATACACCAATAAGATTTGATCTTGACAGCCTCATTTATTCTGTGAAAGAAACATTGATGAATAAGTACACATATTACAGACTAAGAAATACAAATTCATGTGAATTATAAACAAGTTTTGGAAAAACTGCACTTGAACTAGCGTGAAATATTTTCAAAGTTCTATATAACAGCAGTGCGCATGCGCCAGAATATATAGAGCCAGTGATAACCCACAATCGAACCACATATCAATTATTATCCGTCGCTATGAAATTTAAATGACCAATATTTGCAATAAATCCCCAGATCGATGTTAAAAACGTATATTAATAATATTAAAATTACCAAATGTTTATTAAAAATTCCCTAATGCTGATCGAACCAGCGATAATCCAAAACAGCGATAGAAAAATCATAGACTATGTAATGTACTCTGTGGAGAAAATAGCAGTTAGCATCACAATACTGTCTAACAGTGTCGTAATATTGTAATTTGCGTATTTAAATGAATACTTCAAAATTGTCTAATAATGCTATGAAATTGTTTGAAAAAGTTTAAAATATTAAATATTGTTAGTAAATACAAAAGAAGAGCTACAGTCTAGAACAATATAACTGAAAAATCAAACGCTAGTAGAAGTGCAGTTGAGCCCAAGTTTTTCTTTAAAGAGATATTCTAAATCAGACGTAAGGATTATGTCATGATGCAAACAAAACATACGGAATGCAATTTACATAATTCACAGTTAGACCTATTATTTGAAAACACGATTTTGAAAAGTAAACCATATTTTTGAGAAAAAATATGCCATATGAAATCATTTACTTACCTTCCATCAGGATCTATACCTTCCATTAGCTGTATTTTCCAGCTTCACTTTCTCCTTCAGATTGTAGAAAATTAATTAATTTAACAATTAACTTCGAAGCATTCATATTCAACCTCAAACTTCTCCTCGTACATAGCTGTACATAGAGAACTTCTTCGTATGCATAACAATTTTACCGTTCGCTGTTCACTAACATTTCACTAATCAGAGTGGGCAATGCTCAAGTCAACAATAATATTGGAACATTTGGCGAACCAACCAGCAATAGGAATGGGACAAGATTAACAGATTTTGCTATCTACAATGAACTGAAAATAACGAATACCTTTTACAATCATAGAAACATACATAAATATACCTGGCATCGTCAGGACTCAAAATCAATCATTGATTATTTCATTGCAAATAATAAGATTTTTAAATTGTTTCTCAATGTCAGAGCCTACAGAGGATATGATATTGGTTCCGATCACTACCTAGTAGAAGCAAGAATAAGATTTCCACCAAGATGGTTAAAAAAGAAGAAACAACAGAGCATAGAACAAAAGTATAAGGTAAAATTATTTTATGATGACAGCATTAAATGGTTATATTCGAGAAGAATTCAGCAATATATGGCTACAACTCCAGAAAGTAATGATGTCGAAGAAGAATGGAAAAACATTAAAATGATAATTCAAAATGCAGCTAATGAAACTTTAGGAAAAGTAAGTATACAACAGAGGAAAAATAGAACTCTAAAAATCTGGGATGATCAAATAAAACAATTGATTGAAAAAATGCAGCTTATAAAAAATATTTGAACACAAAGTAGAAAATGAAATAGAATTCAAACGCTGTAGAGCTATCGTTAAGAGGGAAATAAGAAAGAGACATAGGAAAACATGGTTAAATTTTGTTACACATTTAGAATCAGATTTGCATAAGCTCCAACCTAATGCCTTCAAAATATTAAAACATTTGAATAAAGATATTAAAGAATCTACCAAAATTAATTGCGGAATAACAAAAGAAGATTTTTTCAATTATTATAAAAGTCTTTGGACTGACAATAGCTACGAAGATACAATTTTCCGAAATAATAATGAGACAGATTCCATAATATCATTGGAAGAATTGAACAATAGTTTAAAGAAATTGAAAAATGGGAAGGCAACTGGCACAAGTGGCTTGAATTCTGAATTGTACAAATATGCAGGCAAACAGTTCCATGAAAGACTGTTGTCCTTCTTTAATAATGTATTCAAAAATGCAGATATACCACAAGAATGGAAGACAAGCATTGTTGTACCCCTGTTCAAGAAAGGAGACAAGAGAAAAATGGACAACTATAGAGGAATCAGTTTGTTAAACATATGTTACAAATAATTAAATTAATGTTTTTATTACCTCACCTCATATCCTTTTTCTTCTATACTGCAGTTTCGGAGCTTATCTCCATCGTCAGTAGCCTCTGGTCGACCGGTGTTATGTCGTTTCTTGGCAGTTTCCTTCTTACTTCTGATCTTAGAAGTAAGAAGGAAACCGCCAAGAAGAACGACATAACACCGGTCGACCAGAGGCTACTGACGATGGAGATAAGCTCCGAAACTGCAGTATAGAAGAAAAAGGATATGAGGTGAGGTAATAAAAACATTAATTTAATTATTAAATTAAACCTCATAGTGTTCTTTCCCTGTGAAAGTTAAATAAACATGTTACAAAATTTATGCAGACATTTTAAATGGAAAATTGAAAAGTTTCAGTGAAAAATTCCTTATGGAATGTCAAAATGGATTTAGGAAAGGACGATCTTGTATTGATTCAGCATTTTCTGTTAAACTATTGCTTGAAAAAAAGAAGAGAATTCAACTTAGAAACACATTTTGCTTTCATAGATTTTGAAAAAGCATTCAACACAGTCAAGAGATCAAAACTCTTAAATATATTGGAAGACAGAAATATACCAAATTTACTTCGGCAGAACATACAAAATATTTACAAAGACAACACCATAAAGATTAAATTAAATAACAGATTTTCTGAAGAAGGAATTATAAATCGTGGTGTGAGACAAGGCTGCCCCCTATCCCCAACACTCTTTGCAATTTATATCAATGAAGTAATTTGTTGCTGGAACAAAACATATAAATTTGGAATAAGAATATCAGAAAATAGAAAATTAAACACCCTATTGTTTGCAGATGACCAAATAATAATAGCAAATTCCAAAGATAATCTACAGAAAGGTCTGTATGAACTTAACAAAATTACAGAAGAATATGGATTAAAGATATCTACAGAAAAAAACAAAAATTATGGCATTTCAAGGTGTAGATCCTGTCAGAAGTAAAATTGTACTGGACAATAAAATTTTGGAGCAGGTGAATAATTTTACATATCTATGATGCAATATCTCATATGAAGAAGAAAAGGATGTAAATGCAAAAATATCTAAATTTTTAAGAATTTTAGGGTTAATAAATTCTATCTTCAAGCCACAGTTAGTCCAAAAGCATTCAAGACTGAAAGTGTATAAAACACTGGCTCTTCCAACTCTTTTGTATGGTAGCGAAGTATGGACGTTGAAACAGAAGGATATACAGAGACTTAGATCTGCTGAAATGAGATATCTTCGGAGGACTGCAGGATACACACTACTAGATCACAAAAAAATGAAGACATCTTAGAAGAATTACACATGGAATCTTTAGAAAACAAAATTTCTGATTATAAGTCAAGATGGATGCAACATGTTCATCGAATGGAATATCACAGAATACCCAAACAAATGTTAAGATATCAACCTGCAGGAAGAAGAAGACCAGGACGTCCACTCAAAAGACTTCTGGATGGTGTTTCTCTTGAGGCCGAAACAGGTCAACAAATGGCCTAAATTCGTGAATGTACTATGATGATGATGATGTTAAGATATCAACCTGCAGGAAGAAAGAAAGCCAGGACGTCCACTCAAAAGACATCTGGATGGTGTTTCTCTTGAAGCCGAAACAGGTCAACAAAATGAACAAATGGCCTAAATTCGTGAATGTACTATGATGATGATGATAATTTAAATTTAATTCGATTTTCCAACTCGATTTATTTATACGTTTACAGCGATGTCGACCATAAAGAACCGATGTTGACCATAGAGAAATATAATAATAAAAGGAAGTGCGCACAATGTGCATGTTAGTTTTTGCAAAAACTCTGTGAGTGAGGTTGCTCTTTTTGTGCATGTCACAGCATTATATCTGTCATATGAACCACCGCACAACCTATAAACACAGTTTTCATTCTTGGCCTATCTAGTACGTTGTTTTCCTCTGTTTTTTTCTGCGGAGAGTTTCATGCTCCTTTTTCAATTCCTATTTTCGTGGCACAACGTCCGCAGTCTTAGTTCTTATTTTATCTGGATTTCCATAAACATCATGTAGCTCAATATTCATCTTGTCTGTTTGTCTCTCTTTCCTAAGAACATTATTCCCAATTAACCTCATCTGTGCAGTAAAAGTATACCACACACCAAGTTAAGACCATAGAGAACGAAGACTGTTAAGACCATAGAGAACCCGAGTTAGTAAAATGAAGGTAGAAGCATTCATCATCATCACTTTGTGACAGCTATTGGTGCTGTCCAGTGTGCCTTTCCTGGGACTTGTGTTTGTCCCTTGTCGGCGAATTCGCGTGTGTATTCTGTATTGGGTTCAGCTGGTATACCCTAGCCTACACGGCGATTTTATGGGGATTTATTTTATTGTTTGAGTAGTGTGAGATTTATATGGATATTGATCTCGCTTGATTGGGGCATCGGAAACCGTGTCGCTGAAGAGCTTGGCTCGATTCAGGACCGGAATGAGCCACGCCACTCTGCGCTCATCATTCTGACCTTGGTTGCTACATGCTAAGTACTATGGATTATTTATTTGGTCGAATATGTTTCTATGTGTAGTACGCCATTGTGGAAGGTGTCCTATATTGCGTACTATTGGGTTTTCATGATCATTTATGTTTTGAAAAATGGTGGTGACCCTTTCTGATATGATAGTATCAATATATGGCACCCTCGTGGCCTCGTGCATCTCTGTTACCCTTGTGTAACGCGGGGCCGAAAGTATGATTTTTAGACACTTGTTTTGCAGTATCTGTAGTTTTCTTCTTGTGGCATTTCGCAAGGATACTCAGAGATTCACAGCCGTACAATAGCATACTACGGATCACAGCCACATATAATGTGAGCTTGATCCTACGGGAGAGTGACGGCGACTTGAAAAACGGATATAATATCGCTATGCCTTGATGGGCTCTGGTTATTATATGATCAACATGGGCTCTAAATGTAAGCCTTTTATCCAATATTAGGCCTAAATATCTGACAGAAGTTTCTACTGGCAGAGGTTGTACACCCATAGTGAGCTGGATTGGACATGGAAAGTTCGATTTGGAAAACAGGACGACTTGCGTTTTCCCAGCATTTAGTTTAATGTTCCAGGAGCAAAACCATTCATATATTATGGTTATTGCTCGCTGGAATGTTGCAAGTCTGTGAGGAATGGATTTAAGTTTGGATTGCATGAATAGACAAGTGTCATCAGCAAAGGAAGCTATTTGGAGTGATGGAGGTGAAGGTAGGTCAGAGACATATAGGGAGTACAATAAGGGTGAAAGGACAGCTCCTTGTGGAACTTCTGCCAGTATGGGCTTCGTATCAGATTTATTTCCACTCACTGAGACATAGAAGGTTCTATTTCTCAGATAAGTGGAGATTATTTTTGACTAAATTTGGATTAATTTGGAATTGTATCAGCTTATATATCAATCCGTTTATCCAAGTTGTGTCAAAAGCTTTCTCAATGTCGAGAGAAGACTGCTATTGTACTACGCTTGGCGTTGAAACCAGTGACTATTTGGTCTATAAAGCCTCGCCAGTTGCAGCGGTGTGCTGTGTGAATTTCGAAATCCAAATTGATGGTTGGGTAATAGTTCTTTGTTTGAGACTTCAATTTTTAGTTTGGCCAAAAGTAGTTTTTCTAGGATTTTTTCCAGAACTGGTAGAAGGCTTATTGGACGCAAATTGTCTGGATTACTTGGATTTTTTCCTGGTTTCGGTAGCACAATAACTTTAGCCATCTTCCAAGTTGCAGGGAAGTGATTAAATTGGATACAGTATTTAAGGATAGTAAGGAGTCGAAGTAGCGCTTTGCGCGGGAGATGCTTTAAGGCTAGGTTACTTATACGATCATGTCCAGGTGCACTTGAAGTGCGAAGGGCCTGGACGTGAATGCGTAGGTCAGCGAGATGGATGTCAGGTCTTTCATTTGGGTAGGGAGCAGCTAGGAAGGTGTCTACTCTATTATTGACTTCAGCTTCATGAACTTGCGACGTTAACTCTTGTGGTCTGAATCGATTTGTGCGAATTTTCCGCGAGAACTTGTGCTTGATCATAAGGATGATAAGCCCAAGTTCCATTGTTCTCAATTGCAGTCGGTTTAGAAGGTCCGCGGTTTAATTTAATTCTTTTTATAATCTCCCAAGGCGGAGTTTTTTGAGCATTGAAATTGGATAGGGAATTTTCCCATTGCGTAATTTTGTGATCTCGCAGTCTTTCTTTGACCAGTCGAGCATAGTAATTGTACTCCTGTTTCATTTGTGGGTGTCCATAGAGTCTGTACTGTTTGAGGGCTCGTCGCTTATGCTCTAGGTAGTCAAGAAGTGTTTGATCTGTTTGATTTGGACGTGTAGTGTTGTTTCTTGTTGTAGTTATGTCGAGGGCTGTTTGAATAGAAGCCTGGAAGTCATTTATAGAAGTCTCAAGTTCTTCAGTGGAGTTTACTCTTAATCGAGGACTGTGAAAGGAGTCTTGAATAACGATTCCAGTCTGTATTCATTGTGTGAGATCGGAACGGGGGCTGAAGTATGAATCTAGTAGTGAGCTTAAACATGATAGGGACGTGGTCTGAGTTTAGCTCACCAGGCAGTGTATCTATGTGAGGGGAGATGGTAATGTTTTTCAAAAGTGCGATATCTAGAATGTCGGAGCATAAGCCTTGTTGAGTGTTTCTAAAGAAGGTGTGTTCCCTTGGTGCTGAGATTTCGATGTTGTGGGTATTACAGAAGTGTTGTAATACCACACCTGAAGCATTGGGTACTCTACAGTTCCATGCGCGATGCTTTGCATTGAAATCGCCTGCCAGTAGGTACCGGGGCGAGATCGATGCAAGTATGTGCATGTCATGTCGAGTGAGGGGCCTAAGTGGAGATTTATATATGGAAGCTATGAATATATTCATGTGTTGTGTGATTGGAAGTATAATGCCAGTGGCTTCTATGAAGTGAAGCCCTGGGACAGAAATTTGTCTGTGGGATATGGATTTTCGGATGCAGATTGCAGTGCCACCAAGGGGGGCATTTAGGCGATCTGTGCGATAAGTGTAGTAATCAGCGAGTCGGAATTTATCCTTTGGTTTCAGATGCGTCTCGCTGATTAAAAGTATGTCTATGTTGTGTGTATGAAGTACAATTTCCAATTCATGGACCTGTGAGGCAATACCATTGGCATTAAATGCCATGACATTAAGAAATTGTCCCTGAGCGTGTCTATACATCGTTAAAACATATCGACCACATTTGGCTGAGGAACATCATTCGTTCCATGGGATTTTTAATAGTACTTAGCATGGGTTGTGACGCTTTGTACCAAGCTTTGTAAATTAGGAGTGACCGCTGGTGCCTGAACTGAAGCAATGCGTTCTTGTATGCTGGTTTTCGGGGCTTGATTTTTGCCAGAGTTTACTGCAGCACTGAAGGAGGTTTGGGGGTTGATTTTCTTACTAGTAAAAGTGCGTGCAGTTACTGTCTTATTTTGTTTTGGTTCCCTATTTCTGAGGTAGGCCTGTTGAGCCTCTTCAAATTTAGGGCATTTCCTGAAGGATGCAGGGTGTCCTGATTCTCCGCAATTTGCACATTTGAGTTTGCTAGTGTCGATTCGTGCTTCCTCACGAACTGGGCATTGTTTGTGACTATGTTCCTTGGCGCATATAACGCATCTAGGAGTCAGGTTGCACCCTGCAAAGGTATGGTTAAATCTCTGGCATTTAAAGCATTGCTTCAGGCCAGAGCGTGGTCTATATGGTTCAAATGAGACCACAGTGCAGTAAAGTTTTTCCAGGTGATAGATCTCTTTGGATCTTTCATTGTTGGCAAGTTCAACAATGTACAATGGGTACTTATATATGGGCCCGTCCTCTAGTTTTTTTGTCACTTGCTTGATGCCTTTAACTTCAAAGTCCAATTCAGTTAATTCGGTTTTTATATCCTCTGTATATACATTCGAGGGCAGCCGTTTGAGCATGACCCTTAGGGGAAGGTCTTTTTTCAATTGGAAGGTGTAGTATTGCCTTCCAATCGAGTCAAAGTACTTTATTACTACACTGTGGTCTTCCTGTGTGCTAGTATAATATCTTAGACCTTCATGTGTACTAACAACTTAAGGTCTTTTTTCACTAACATTTTTAGTGCCCTGTAAATTTTGACTAGGTCAGTGTGACCTATGAGTGTTACAGGCGGTGGCCTGGTTTCTTTCTTTGGAATATTATTGTTGATTTTTTACACTAGAAGGTCCAGATCTTGGTGGCTCTTCACGTGTGTTATCTGTTGTTGTAGTATGTGAGGATGGTTTCTCTCTATGTGAGAGGCCATTTTCCTCGTGTGTTTCTGTAGCTGATGATACTTGTGTTACATCCTTACCTGTGGTTGGTTTCTCTTTTTTGTTGTTAGAGCCACCAATATTTGTTTTCTTTGTGTATTTTTTCTCCTCGCTTGGTACAATGTGCATGGAGGGCCCAGAAATTTCCTCATCGCTTGACAATATAGAGAATTTATTGTACAGGTCAAGCGGGGAGGTATCAGCACTGGCTGAAGTTTGCCTTGGCACTTTTGGGTCTTTAGGATAGTCTTTATTTTTAAGTTTAATGATGTTTTTTGGTTTGGAATTATTAGTTAATTCAGGGAATTCCTTGTCGACATTTGAGTTGATTTGAATTGCCGTGGGTTTTGGAATTTCTTTGATTTTCGTAGGTACATTTTTGCGACGTTTTGACATACATTCATTTTGAATTTCTAGATAAGTATCTTTCACTATGTTTTCTACGGTTTCTAGATAGTAATCTAGATCTCTAGTTGCAACGTTTAATTCGTCAATTTGGTTTCTACATTGATAGGCAAGATCTTCAGCCAGTTGCGAAATAGCAAAATCTGGATAGATGTCTAGGAAGTTCATTATGAGTATTAAAAGACCTCTAATTTCAGTGGCTGTTTTGAGGTATTTTGATTTAGGATGCAAGCCTTTATTGTCTATTAAACATTCAAAATCTCTCAGAACATCTCCCCAGATTTCATCTACTTTCTGGCGGCCCTCGTCAATATCCATATTTTCCTCATGCAAATTACTCATGCTTGGAATGTTGCTTGCCATTGCAAGACTTAGTTCAGACACTTATATACTATAGGCAAGTACACGACTTACCAGCGTGTAATTTCACAGCAATGACACTATCACTGATTTGAATTTGTACGTATACCAGCTAAAATTTAACACCGAATACACGGGAACGGTGTCTTTTTCACTTGACCCTTTTGGGCCCACACTTTTGGGGCGTAACGGATTTGTAATCACGTAAGCACACTGAACAACACTTTAAATATACTGCCACAAGCACTTCCCCAGATTTCATCTACTTTCTGGCGGCCCTCGTCAATATCCATATTTTCCTCATGCAAATTACTCATGCTTGGAATGTTGCTTGCCATTGCAAGACTTAGTTCAGACACTTATATACTATAGGCAAGTACACGACTTACCAGCGTGTAATTTCACAGCAATGACACTATCACTGATTTGAATTTGTACGTATACCAGCTAAAATTTAACACCGAATACACGGGAACGGTGTCTTTTTCACTTGGCCCTTTTGGGCCCACACTTTTGGGGCGTAACGGATTTGTAATCACGTAAGCACACTGAACAACACTTTAAATATACTGCCACAAGCACTTCGACTTCTTTGTTTGCAGCAGCCACTGAAGGCCACGTGGTGACCGTTCTCTATGGGGTTCCGCAGCGAAGTGAGAAGCATTAGATCCACTTACCTAAAATTGTATACGTATGCAGACTTTCTAATCACCGTTATAAGGAAGTACGCCCATACGATTTGATCTTGACAGCCTCATTTATTCTGTGAAAGAAATATTGATCACATTACAGACCAAGATATAAAAAATAATATGAGATATAAACAAGCTTTTTTTAAAGGGATATTAATTTCAAATACAAACATTATAATGTCACGATGCAAACAAAATATACGGCATGCCAATTTACATAATTCACAGTATTATTTGAAAACACGATTTTGAAAAGTGAACCAAATTTTTGAGGGAAAAAAATGTCATATGTAATCATTCTCTTACCTTCCATTAGCTGTATTTTCCAGCTTCACTTTCTATTTCAGATTGTAGAAAATTAATCAATTTAATAATTAACTTCGATGCATTAACAATATTATATTATATTGAACCTCAAATTTCTCTTCGAACAGTACATAATAATTCTACCGTTCATTTTTTAAATTTAGTTCGATATTCAATTTTACATTTCGATTTGTTTTTACGTCTTATGCTACGGTTTATTATACAGCGTGTCGCGCCCGACGTGACGCGAATTCGCGTTTCGCTCGGCGTGATGCTGGTTCAGCATGGAGCGCATACGTTATAGCGCATATGTTTATGGAATTGTCGCCAGATGGCACCACATATATGGAAAATCAAAATGACCAACGTTCATAATAAATGTTGAATGCAGTTCATAATAAATTTCCAAATGTGTTTACAAAAACTAATGTATACAAACCTGTCCCTGCATAACCTAATAAAATAAATTACATACATACTATTTAGTAAACTATAAATTAATCTGATGTACACTAAACTGACCCATCGGAATCTAACAAAATGAAGTGATTGAACATTTATTTCTTAAAATATGGTTTGGAATTAAATGCAAATGTTGGCCATTCACACATATGTCCTGCCATCTGGTGGATTTAATTTTATGAGCGTTCACGTATGTCAACTTCAATTCTAATAAAGAACTTTGAAAATAAATTGAGAGGAAAAATCATAATTTGTGTACATAGATAAACATATTAAAATTCTTCATTTAAAAAGTTTCAAGTGTCGTTGCAAAACGATTAAAATAGTTCCAAATATTAGTAAAGACAGAATAATGCTACGGTTTATTATACAGCGTGTCGCGCCCGACGTGACGCGAATTCGCGTTTCGCTCGGCGTGATGCTGGTTCAGCATGGAGCGCATACGTTACAGCGCATATGTTTATGGAATTGTCGCCAGATGGCACCACATATATGGAAAATCAAAATGACCAACGTTCATAATAAATTTCCAAATCTGTTTACAAAAACTAATGTATACAAACCTGTCCCTGCATAACCTAATAAAATAAATTACATACATACTATTTAGTAAACTATAAATTAATCTGATGTACACTAAACTGACCATCGGAATCTAACAAAATGAAGTGATTGAACATTTATTTCTTAAAATATGGTTTGGAATTAAATGCAAATGTTGGTCATTCACACATATGTCCTGCCATCTGGTGGATTTAATTTTATGAGCGTTCACGTATGCCAACTTCAATTCTAATAAAGAACTTTGAAAATAAATTGAGAGGAAAAATCATAATTTGTGCACATAGATAAACATATTAAAATTCTTCATAAAAAAAAGTTTCACGTGTCGTTGCAAAACGATTAAAATAGTTCGAAATATTAGTAAAGACAGAAAAAGTACCTAGAGCAACAGCATCATATGAATGTTGTATGGAAAATTATAGAATAAATTATTCTTTTGTTCTTAAATAAACATATGGTTGATGAATATACCAAATTTTAGAATACTTCAGATTTTCGCCTGAGCAGTTTTATCAGGTTTTGATTTTAATAGAAGACCGAAATTTATGCACATCCATGATATCCCCGAGATACAATATTTACAGCTTTTATTAATCTCTGACTAAGTTCAAGCCACAATAACTTTTTTCTGTACATCTCTGTACTCCTTCATGCTCATATTGTATAAAACATGTATAGAACTCGATGATTTGCAACAAAACTATCTAACTTTCGTCGTTAAAATTGGAAAGTTATAAAACAATTACTGTATTTGCGACATTTTGTTGTAAAATCTTAGTTTGTTTTTAGCAATTACACCAATGAGTACGGGTAATATTTTCTATATTCTTTGTTTGCGCTGGCAAATTGCGTCCTGGATTCAAGAGATTCCAAAACACGACGCGACATGTCAGCGCAAATTTTTTTGCGCCAGCAATTTGCGTTGTAGATAAACCACCTCCATTTAAATACATGGGGAGCAATTTTTGCGCTGGCGCGTTGCGTCGTAGATAAACCACAGCAAAAGTAACAGCTTTTATTTATCTCTTGACTAAGTTCAAGCCACAATAACTTTTTTCTGTACATCTCTGTACTCCTTCATGCTCATATTGTATAAAACATAAATAGAACTCGATGATTTGCAACAAAACTATCTAACTTTCGTCGTTAAAATTGGAAAGTTATAAAACAAGTTCTGCATTTCCGACATTTTGTTATAAAATCTTAGTTTGTTTTTAGCAATTACACCAATGAGTACGGGTAATATCCTCTATATTCTTTGTTTGCGCTGGCAAATTGCTTCCTGGATTCAAGAGATTCCAAAACACGACGCGACATGTCAGCGCAAATTTTTTTGCGCCAGCAATTTGTGTTGTAGACAAACCACCTACATTTAAATACATGGGGAGCAATTTTTGCGCTGGCGCGTTGCGTCATAGATAAACCACAATTATACGTCTACAATCGATAAAATAGCGACAGTTGCGCAGTCTTAAGATGACCCGAGTACTACGTGGACAAAAAAATAAAAAAAATTTGCGTCCAAATCTCCCTATAAAGATTCACTGGCCTGGTTAAGACTGTGTTTGTGGGTTGTGCGGTGGTTCATGTACAGTGACATGCTCAAAAAGAGCTACCTCGCTCACAGAGTTTAGCAAAAACTAAATATGCACATTGTGCGCACTTCCATCATTATTATTATTTCTTATTCCGATTTACAATAATCACAAATAGGAATGAGATGTACAACGAAATTAAACATAGGCTCAATTCTAGAAATGCGTGCTTATTATGCATTACAAAGACTCTTGATGTCCCAACTCCTTTCAAAAAACGTCAAACTAAAAATATATAAAACTATTATATGGATGCGAAACATGGATTCTTACTTTAAGGGAGGAAAGGAGATTACAAGTATTTGAGAATGAAGTTCTTAGGAAACGTTTTGGATCAAAGAGACAGACGGGTGAATGGAGAAGACTTCATAATAGTGAACTACATGGTCTTCATAGGAAGCTAGATACAATAACAACAGTTAAGTCTCGTAGATTGCGATGGGCAGGATATGTGGCACGAATGGGGAAGGAAAGGCGTACGTTAAAGCTTCTTGTAGGAAAACCAGAGGGAAAACGCCCAGTTGGTGCGTGGACCAAGAATGAGGTAGGAGAATAACATTAACTATGATTTGAGGGAAGTAGATTATACAGGGAATGATTGGAAAACATTAGCTCAGGATAGGGATATATGGAGAGCTTATGTCCATGCGGCCATGAACCTACTGGTTCGATAGTTCCTGTGAGTTAGTTACATTATTCCCAATTACCGGTACTCGTTATATTTTATTTTTTCTTAAAGCAAACGTCCGTTTTTCACATTCATGAAATATAATTAGGGGAATAACCGTTTTATATATTTTAGAGAGAAGTCGGAATGTAATGGGCAATAGCATAGAGCCAGTGATTAAATCCTTTTATCACTTCATTCCTGTTTATAATTATTATTCTTCCTAGATATTTGAAATTCCGCCACTCTTCGTCCAAATTAGCCTTTATTTCGGCATTTTCATTATATAATGTATTTGTGCGTTTGCCCATATATTTAATCTTATATAAATTAATAAATTTTATCAAAACTTTATTCTATTTCTTATCGCTTGGGATTAAAGAGAGACGAGCTGACAGGTGAATGGAGAAAATAAGATGACGGCCAATCGAGTTATCCTTATGAGAAATCAAATATAATGCAGATGGGAAAGATACTTATCTTTTTGTTTACTATTTATTTGTTTATTTAGCGTGGTGAAGTTAAGGTTACGTGGCCATCTCTTCCATTCTTCATTTGAGATTCCCCTCCCCCAAAAAGAGAGATGAACAGACATGTGAATGGAAAAAGAATTACACAACAGTGAGCTACAAGATTTTTATGGGAAATCAGACATAATAAGAACATTTAGGCAGGACATGTGGCATGAATGGGAAATGAAAGAAGACAAGAAATGTTATTATAGGAAGTGCCCAGTAGGTAGATCAACAATGAGATTAACATTAACATGATTTGAGGGAGGTAAATTATTAGAGGGAATATATTAGCTCAGCATTAGATTATGTCCACGCGATCATGTTTGAAAGATGATTAGTTATTTAAAGTTCTTGAGTTAAAAAATTTCTCTGCTTTGTTAAGTGTAAATTCCAGTTAAAAATGATAAAAAAACTCGACCGGGTCAGGGATGAAGTCACTTACGTTGAAGGTCTGTGTTATCAAGGGCCATGCCTGACACACTATAATGGGGGCAGATGATATGAAAGAAATGGATGAGAATGAGTGTAGATAGGTGGTGAAATTAAAATTGTGGCAGGGTAAAACGGGGAAAACTCTGAGAAAAACTTCAAAAGACACCGTTTCGTCCACCATGAAGTGAAACCCCAGCGCTACAATATGTTTATTCTTATTAATTTTATTGCTTTTAATTTAATTTGTCTTAGTGGATAAAATCAGTTATTTCACATCAATGGCGTGTATTCAACCGGAGAACTGCTGGGGTAATAATTAATACATTCATAACTTTGAATAGAATAAAATAATACATTTACCAAATCAAGGCGTGAACTGAATTTCCCGCCGCACCAGCGTATTCATCTTCTGTTTATCCGCACTGACTTACGTTAGAGATGAATTAACGCAAGCTCTTATCTTATATTTCAATAGACCAGCGATAATCCACAGTAGACAAACATTTTTGTCTCAAGCCATCGAGTTTTTTTATTGATTACAAGCTAGCTGGTCCTGCATAATTCAGAATTCGAGAAACAAATCTACAAGTTGACCGATAACCATGAAACATGAAGTTTCGAGCTAGTGATTCTGATATTCACCGGTATTGGCTAAAATGAGACATTAAAAATGTGATTGGCTGATTTGAGAAGTGAAATAAAAGAAATATCATGTTTCAAATTCGTATTTCATTTTACAGAACACAAAGAAACAATATAAAATCAAATTATATGCTAAGCTTCGTCAGCTATAGCAACCTATTAATTTAAGAAGCTTTATTTATATTATCTAACCGAATAACAACAATTAGACCCAAATGAATATGAACGTGTATACATTTTTTTTGTGGAAACCATAAGTTGAAATAATTTAGTATTGGCAATGAGTTTATTTAAGTGCGCTATTAATTTGTTCTCACGTGTTTTAGTTAGTGTTACTGATAATAATGTGATTTGCCAATTACTGAATATGAATGTAATTTATATTATACACAATAACTCATGCACACTTTCTACAATATCTCGTACAACAAGGTAAGCCAACTCTAGATTTACCGGATATAATATATATATATATATGAGTTGCACAAAGAAATTAAACACATAGGCTCAATTCTGGAAATGCGTGTTATTATGCATTACAGAGACGCTTGACTTCCCAACTCCTTTAAAAAACGTAAAAATGAAATACATAAAACTATTATTCTACCATTTATATTATATGGTTGCGAAATACGGACTCTTACTTTAAGGGAGGAAAGGAGATTACGAGTATTTGACAATAAAGTTCTTAGGAATTCTTTTGCACTAAAGAGAGATGAACAGACAGGTGAATGGAGAAGACTTACATAACAGTTAAGTCTCGTAGATTGCGATGGGCACGACATGTGGCATGAATGGGGAATAAGAGACGTGTATGGAAGCTTCTTGTAGGAAAACCAGAGGGAAAACGCCTAGTTGGTAGACCAAAAATGATGTGGGAGAATAATATTAACTATGATCTGAGGGAAGTAGATTGTACAGGGAATGATTGGAAAACATTAGCTCAGGATAGGGATTTATTGAGAGCCTATGTCCGCGCGGCCACGAAACTACGGTTTCGATAGTGCCATTGAGTTATATATATATATATATATATATATATATATGTCCACCACTGTGATCTCGAGGTAGCGTGCTGCCTTGTCACGCAGTGGGCCGGGTTCGATTCCCGGTCGGGACAGGCTCCTGGGTGAGGTATTTTTCGGGGTTTTTCCTCACCTGTAAGACAAATGTCAGGAAAACTTTAAGACCCAAACGGTTCCCAAAATCATATGGCCATAATCATCATCATTCTTATCTTTATCATCATCCTTCATCGGTGTGGAAAGCAACGGGAAGCTACTCACCTACAATTCCCTAGTAAAGCTGCAAGACCTGCCCTCGGGCAGAATTACTATGGATGGATATAAATATATATATAAGGCATTATACTTTTTCGGCGAATGAGAATTCATGGTTATCTGGCAGTAAACAATTTTATGGATTATTTTGTTGGAATTATTTGGCCAAGACAGAAATATTAGTTGAACGAAAACCAGGTTCGTTATTAGGGAATATTAACAAAAGCAGCAATTTCCCACGATGAAACTATTTGCCATATGGCCGGATGATTTTCGGGCATCTTTGGGCCCTAAGCATCCTGACATTTGTCTTACGACTTACATATGAGGAAAAACTCCAAAAAACCTCACCCAGGAGCCTAACCCGACCGGGAATCGAACCCGGGCCCGCTGCTTGACAAGGTGGCACGCTACCTCGAGACCACAGCGGTGGACAAAGGAATAATAATAAAACTAAAAAATATATCACAAAGAATCAGTGATTGTACGAATGAACGAAATATGTAGCGGGTGCCGAGACACCCTAGGCAATATAGGTTCTTACGTATCTTTGCCCTCTTTACCCATTAAGAGCCAGTATGGCTAGGTTGGAATTACGATGGCTGCGTATCCTGCTTCCTAGTAGTTCCACCGGAGGGATCAGTGTCATAGTTTGTGGAGGACGCCTCTGGTGAATGTAGGATCATCAGTGCGCCGTGCTGGTTGCTGGAGCTCCATCCGCAAGTCGAGCTTGAAGGCTTGGTCGAGATCAAATTTAGATGATTTTAATTTGAATTCAATGTGCTGAAGATCCGAGAAGTCGCTATTTCGAAATCAATTCCGAAAAAAGGCTCTTTTCAGGATGAGCTGACTATCGAAATTTATAATTTGGAAAAATTATCAATTGTAGCCAAAGATGAAATAATATTTAGAATTTAAACTTTAAACAGGGAGTAATAATTTATTGGTGGAGTCTAAGGGACCACTCCGACTATTGTCTTAGCGCTAGGGAAAACCACCGAAAACCCTAGCAGAGTAGCTTGAAGGTAATAAATAAGCCGAAAAGTCAACTGTCGCGGTGTTCCAGTTTTATTATGAAGTCGTCAGGACTTCTCGTAGACATTTTGTAGGTGTTCTCCGGTAGATTGAAGTCATTTTAACTACAATCTGGTCTGGATATTTTCTAAGCTCTTTCTTGACCTGATCCGTTAGATCATTGAAGATTCGGGTGTTTAGTGTTTGTGTGCGTTTTTCTTTAGATTTCCAAAATGAGGAAGTCCCAGTTTGAGTCATCTTAGAATGAGACTGCTTGATTTTATTGGGAACTGAAATTTTCCTCGGCGACGTTAATAATATGGAGGAATGGCAGGTTTTCAGGAGCTTCTATCTCAACTGGAACTACTGCTGTTTCCACCTGAGTGTTATTTACTACAGAGACTGTTTGCAGTCTTCAGTCGGCGAAATGGCTCGACTTTTACTTTAAAAAAGCATGCTTTTTTAATTTCGTAGCTTCTTGGGCTTTGGGGCCGTCGACCAGGGTCGCCAGAAACATTGGCATTGGGTTCCAGAGGTCATATTAACCACCATCAAGACCTCGAACCCTTTTTCCTTCAGGCCCCCTTGGATCACTGCCAGATCGACGCTGGAATCGATGCCTTTAATGACGAATCGCAGAACTTGCGTTCGACTTTTCTTCATAATATCGCCTGTGAGGCAGGGGATATTATGTTGGGCCAACAGCTGCTGGTATTTTTTGAGAACTTGTATTGAACCCAGTCTCACCCTAATGCTGGATCGACTTGGAGTGCAAGTGAATGCACGCGATCCGTTTTTGGCGAACTCCACGTTCGCAGCTGTCAATAATGACGTATGCTCGCAGCAAATGATCAGGGCCGGAGGTCTGTTTACGCCGGGGCGCTGATCCGGAGTCCTCCCACCTCCCGACGCTCTGCCGTCAACTGCCGGGGAAGCAGCGGGAGAGGGGGGACTCTAGGCTTTTACGATTGCCGGCCGGTTTGCTTCAGACGCGGTTAGCTGGGATTTATTCAGTGTAGTTATTACGCGTCCTACGCGAGATTGGGGGACGAAGATTCCTTCGTAGACGGCCGAAGCATAGTGCCTTTCCTGAAAAGGAAAGCCGTCAGACGGTTTATTTCAAATGCACAGGCCATGCAGCTCTATACGCCGGCAGTCAATTGTAGGCGTTCTTCTCCGCGAAGGCGTTGACTTCCAGCCGGATGCTGGAAAGAATCCTCTGCTACGAGGGTGTCGCTCGTAGCGCTGGACCTCTCCGCTGGCTGAAGACCATATCCTTCGCTGCTCTGCTGCAACTCCCGCAGATGTCAGTGCATAGATCAAAGGAATCCCTGGTCAGTGATTGAGTTGTGCTTTCACTTTTTAAATAGTTGGACGGGAAGGGTGCTTTCTATGCGTTTCAGTTACCGCGATTGTAAAAATATATCATCGAAACGTCGATAATAGCCAACACAAAATATGCAGAAACACGTCCTACCACGACTGCAATATGCTCACTATGCGGACAACGCTGTGAAAAATACCATATCAACAAATGCAGAAACAATAACAAATCGCTTAGTGACTATAGCAAAAGCTAACGAATTAAACTCCTATGCACGTTAGTGCGCTTTCTAGTTATTATAATAGCCAACATAGACATTTTGTAGCTATTTTCAGCAGTCGCTCGCATTCCACTTTATCTTCTTCTTGAGCATAGTTCTTGAGGTGCAGGTTACTGTGCACATATTGAATAATAGCAGTAGACAGAAAAAATAGCATTCTAAAAACTACTAATTCTGTTATTTAAAAGGAGCATATGTCTAGTGAATGTTTCTATTTAAAGTACCGTCATTATATTTATATTGGCCAGATTGCTTTCGCTTCAGTGTTCGTGACGTTATAATCCATCATAGAGAAACTTCTGTGATAATCCATGACCACAGAGTATTAAACAATCCTCATTTGTGACATGACGTTGGACCTAATCTGTTTTTCAAATTTCAAGTTGAAGCAACCTGAAGCCATAGATGAAACATAGATCAAAAAAGGAATTGGCAAGGTATCATTTGTTTACTTTTTTAGTTTTATTATTTTTCTGGTATATATTGTCTGTATCGGTTCCATGTCCTTTAATAATCGCTTATATGCAATTTTTTTTCAAGCTGCTAAATCTTATTTTTGTTGAAGAGGATTTCGAGGATACATTTAAACTATTACAGAAACCGGTTGATTAATACGGTATCTAATTGGAATTATATATGATTTCAGCATATAGTTGGTTGGTGAAATACGGTCATGTAATTATTTTAAACTTAATTGGGAATACCATAATCGGAAAGAGTCGGTTATATGTCTCAGACGAATTCTTGTAAGTTCCACAGAATCGCAGTGCGCATGCGCGAGTTGCGGGAATTGCTGTAATGGTTAATATAGCCTCCAGTAGATGGCTCTGCAGTCGGCGTTACCAACATTGGGAATAAATTTCCAAATGCAAAAAACAAAATGGACGTTTAACTAACTTGCCATTTTCTAACTAAAGAAAACAATTTACACACACATTATTTATTCCCAAATACTTAAAAAAATGGACCTAAACCAACTTCCCATTTCCTAATGTAACAAAGCAATTTACATGCATACTATTTAATGAACTATAAACTAATTTTACGTACACTAACACTAAATATGGTTTGAAATTATTTTCAAATGGTGGCAACGTTGGAACAACATGGGAAAGTAGCAAGCAAGTAATTTATATCCACGATCATGTTTTACATAAATATAAAATATATTGTAAAGAAAGCTTGAAGGTCATTGGAAAATGTTTAAAACAGTACAAAAGTGTTTACAAATGTTTAGTGCATCAGTGGCATAAGA
Organism: Diploptera punctata; assembly: GCA_030220185.1. Taxonomy (NCBI): domain Eukaryota; kingdom Metazoa; phylum Arthropoda; class Insecta; order Blattodea; family Blaberidae; genus Diploptera; species Diploptera punctata. The sequence continues at coordinate 3,327 of JASPKZ010007776.1, read as the reverse complement.
GTAAGTGTAGAATTGTGAGAGACATAAAACCTACCACATCCCCATAATCTATCAACGTATATCAATAGGTTATATGCCGGTCACAATTCTACACTTACACTCTTATGCCATTGATGCACTAAACACTTGTAAACACGTTTTGTACTGTTTTAAACATTTTGCAAAGATCTTCAAGCGTTCTTTACAATATTGTATATTTATATATTTACGTAAAACATAATCGTGGATACATTACTTACTTGCTACTTTCCCATGTTGTTCCAACGTTGCCACCATTTGAAAATAATTGCAAACTATATTTAGTGTTAGTGTACGTAAAATTAGTTTATAGTTCAATAAATAGTACACATGTAAATTGCTTTGTTACGTTAGGAAATGGGAAGTTGGTTTACGTCCATTTTTAAGCATTTGGGAAGAAATAATATGCATGTAAATTGTTTTCTTTAGTTAGAAAATGGCAAGTTAACGTCCATTTTTTTTTTTACATTTGGAAATTTATTCCCAAAGTTGGTAATGCCGACTGCAGAGCCATCTACCGGAGTCTATATTAAACATTACAGCAACTCGCGCATGCGCGCTGCGATTCTGTGGAACTTCGAAGAATTCCTGAGAGACATAAAACCGACTTTTTTTCCAAATTTCCAAATGCAAAAAAAAAAAATGGACGTTAACTAACTTGCCATTTCCTAACTAAAGAAAACAATTTACATGCATATTATTTATTCCCAAATGTAAAAAAATTGGACGTAAACCAACTTCCCATTTCCTAACGTAACAAAACAATTTACATGCGTACTATTTAATGAACTATAAACTAATTTTACGTACACTAACACTAAATATGGTTTGAAAATTATTTTCCAAATGGTGGCAACGTTGGAACAACATGGAAAGTAGCAAGTAAATAATGTATCCCCGATCATGTTTTACGTAAATATAAAATATTGTAAAGAAAGCTTGAAGATCATTGCAAAATGTTTAATAAAACAGTACAAAACGTGTTTTACAAATGTTTAGTGCATCAGTGACATAAGAATGTACGTGTAAAGTTGTGACGGGCATATAACCTACCTCACCCAAAATTAGTTTATAGTTTATTAAATAGTACGCATGTAAATTGTTTTCTTAGACTAGGAAATGGGAAGTTGGTTTACGTCCATTTTTTAGGCATTTGGGAATAAATAATGTGCATGTAAATTGTTTTCTTTAGTTAGGAAATGGCAAGTTAGTTTACGTCCATTTTTTTTTTTTTTTTTGCATTTGGGAATCTATTCCCAAAGTTGGTAACACCGACTGCAGAGCAATCTACTTACTGGAGGCTATATTAACCATTACAGCAACTTGCGCATGTGCACTGCGATTCTGTGGAACTTAGAAGAATTTGTGTCCGGCATATATCCGACTTTTTCCAATTTAAGTTCAATAGAATAGCATTCTGCGTGTGCAAACGTTTTTGGAATTGTTGTCAAATGGAACATCAGTGAAATCAGCATGACCAACCCTCGTAATTAATTTGCAAACATGTTTATAAGAGATGTATGTAACACTAATCGGCTGAGGTTCACTTTAAGATGTACACAATTTTCCATGACATTCTTATGCCACTGATGCACCAACACACTTTTCAACCATTTATAATAATGTTTTATACTATTTTAAACATTTAGGAACCATTTTATAAACATTTCTTACAATTTTTAAATATTTCTAAATTACGCGAATATTGTACATCGAGTTCTACAGGTGTGGAAATGCTTCATGGAACATCCGCTAGGAGACTCTCACGTCGCAGTTACCAACATTTGAAAATAATTCGAAACCATATTTAGTGTTAGTGAATGTAAAATTAGTTTATAGTTTGTTAAATAATATGCATGTAAATTGTTTTGTTAGGTTAGGAAATGGGAAGTTGGTTTACGTCCATTTTTTTTTGTATTTGGAAATAAATAATATGCATGTAAATTGTTATCTTTGTTTAGGAAATGGCAAGTTAGTTTACATCCATTTTTTAATATATTCATATATATATATATATATATATACATACATATATATATATATATATATATATATATATACATCCATATTAATTCTGCCCAAAGGCAGGTCCTTCACAGCAATCATAGCATTTGTATGCTATGCTTGCAGCTTTCCTAGGGAATTGTAGGTGTGGTAGCTTCCCATTGCTTTTCACACCGGTGAAGGATGATGATGATGGCCATATGATTTCAGGGACCGTTTGGGCCTTAAAGTTTTCCTGACATTTGTCTTACAGGTGAGGAAAAACCCCAATAAAAACCTCACCCAGAAAAACTGCCCTGACCGGGGATCGAACCCGGACCCGCTGTGTGACATGGCAGCACACTACCTCGAGACCACAGCGGTGGACATATATATATATATCCATCCATAGTAATTCCTGCCTAAGGGCAGGTCTTTCACTGCAATCATAGCATTATCATACTATGCTTTGCAGCTTTACTAGGAATTATAGGTGTGGTAGCTTCCCATTGCTTTTCACACTGGTGAAGGATGGTGATAATGATAAGGATGATGATGGCCAGATGATTTTCGGGGACCATTGGGCCCTAAGTTTCCTGACATTTGTCTTACAGGTAAGGAAAAACCCTGAAAAAACCTCACCCAGGAACCTGTCCCGTCCGGGAATTGAACCTGGGCCCGCTGCATGACAAGGCAGCATGCTACCTCGAGACCACACGGTGGGCTATATATATACATACACACACACATTATTTTGTGAAACTGATATGACCAACCTTGGCAATAATTCTCAAACATGTTTTTAAAGAAAAGGAAAAAAAAAATTTCTGTTGGTCACTGATAAATTTTTACTATGTTCTACAGAATGGTAGTGCTTATGTGGAAGGCTTTATGAAGTTTTACAGATAGCAGTTCACATTATCTGATATTTTTACCTTGCAGTGGAAATTTATTGTGGAGATTGGTGATATCAGTTTCATGATAATATTGCTGCTATCTAATGGCAATTTCTTAAGTCTCACATATGCACACCACTGATTTATAGACCTCGGAAATATTCTTGCGGTCCTAATGGAAACTTTTTTCATTATATAAAAATTATGAACAATGATTTCACATGTGTTAGAAAGTTTAAAAAGTTGGAAATGTTTGTGAAAATGAAGCTGTAACCCATTAATTTGACAGAAGTTGTTGAGGGTACTTAAAAAATTCGGTGACTAACTATAAACGTCTGCATAACGAAAGCAATGTAAAAGGAACAAAATTGAACTATTACTTTGTTTTGAAGAAGAAGATTGCTTTGTCCCGTGTTGTGGCGACGTTTTG